>OZ005648.1:299461955-300061955 GCA_963930645.1 Salticus scenicus
GGTATTTATGCCTGTTTGTCTCTGTGTTATTCCGTTCCATTTTATTCATAAGATAGCGAAGAAATTACATCTCCCATATCTTCAAATCATGCATAAAACATGTGAATAAAATTTGAAATGAGAGATACCGAAAAGAATAATGACTTAAATGGATATAATAAGCCTTTTTATGATTAAGGCTTAAAATACCATATAGATATTGGACATAACGTCAGAAATTTTTATTTGTGGTAATAATTTGATTATTAATTTAGTTTGGCCAAATAAAGTAAACAACAACATCACAAAACTTTTTTTTTTTTTAATTTCTTATAACTGTTTGCAAACGATTACAAACTTTAATTATCTTCAAAAGCATGATAGAGTGATACCCGACAGTATAATTAAAATTATTTTCGAAAATATAATTTAAAATGAACGGGACAAATTCTATATAATCAAATTGTAGATTTGATTATATAGAATTATAGAATATATAGAATTATAATATAGAATTATATAGAATTATTCTTTGTAGATATATAAATTCTTACCAGTCACATATGGTGAATTTCCAGTCAGTGCTGAACTATAAACACTTGTTAAATGAGATTCTTCAACATCTATTTTACCAGTAAGTCCAGCTTTCTTAGTGATACTACTTAGAGGATCGATTATCAGGGGTGGTACTTGTGGCTCTAATGGATCCAAAGGCACCACTTTCTTCACAGTTGTTGATGGCTTGACTACTCCAACAAAACCTTCGTCCACGATTGGTGATCTCTGGAGTCCAGATTGGTGAGGACAAGTCCATATCATGTCACCTGCGCTGTCTAGTAGATAGTTGCCCATCGACAGTTCGTCTTCAACATCACAGTGTTTTGTGATGACATCGCTAATGCAGTGACGAAAACGGTCGTATTCTCTGTTCATAAAAATAAAAGAAGGGGTTAAACGTAGGAAATTAGCAGACGAAATATTACTTTATCAATTCTGAACAAGTAAAACAGATTTGTGGTATCTTCCCAACATTGTGAATCAATGAATTAAGGAAAATACTTTTCAAGATTCAATGTAGCTTTGCAGTTATTTACGATTTCAAAAATCCTCACTTGAAGAACGAATTAGAAATTTTGGAAACCAGTCGATTCCGCAAGATTTTACAAGCAGCAAAGAAATTTTTTTTATATCAGAAACAAATCCTAAAACTCTGTTTCGGCTATTTTAGATATCTATAAGAATAAGTATAACTTTTGGAAATATTTATTTCATATCTGGAAACTATTTTACTATTTCTCAAACTGAAAGGAAAGGATGGATGGATGGTTGGGTTTCACGTCGCACTAGTGCTGCGCAGATGGGCAATGCTGCACTAGTGCTGCGCGACGGTCTGGGACACACCCTTAGAGGAGGTCCGGAGACATGCCATCACAATTTTGATCCTCCACGGAAAGGATGGCTCTCCCGCTTCGGTGACCCCCAGAGGTATAATTTTAGATGGGAACATGGAGGACATTGCGGCCACGACAGATTTTACGTGCACCAGCTAAGCTACCATTAGTGTACACGACGGTCTTTGGCCGGCTCGAGTACCGAACCCGCAATCTTCAAATTACGAGGCCGGCGCTCTACCGACTGGGCTACCGCGGCCCCTAAAAGGAAAGGAAAAGCCTTTTTGAGCAAATTAAAGAAACAAATTATTTATTTATTTATTATCAATTTCCATAATTTAAAAGCTGTGACTTATAAAAGCACTTGGTAAAAATTTTAAATCGAAATTCATAAACTTAAGTAAATCATAACGGCTTAAACTGTCAAACGTCAGACAATATATGTATGTTTTAAATGCATTTTTCTAAATGGAAATAATTTCAATTTTCTAGAAGTCTGACAGCTTCTTACTAATTAACATTTTTATGTTAATAAAATACCCGACATAACTCAGAATGTTAAAAAAAAAAAAAAAATGCTATCGCACGATGAACACATTTAATAATAATAAATACACATATAAATGATTCGAAATTCGATTGCGGTGGTGATCAGATGATACTAGTTAGATGCAATTTCCATAAAAAAATAATCCTCTTATTTTTTGCGAGAGAACGGTTTTAAAAGACCTTACATTGTATTAATATGAGCTTTAAATTACTAGGATAAATCAATTATAAAATAGATAAGAAAATCAATGAAAGTTAGATATGGACTTCGATTTCTAAATAAAAATAATTAATAGAATGTAGCAAGTACTTCGTACTTTGTAGAAATATAAGTTGCACAGAAATGACTACCCTGCTTTTACAACCTTTTTTAATGATTTTCCTGCATCTGATTTTCTTTCGCAAATACATTTGGGATACCATAGAGGTTTTAATGAAAAAATTAATATCAGAGATGCCAACTTCTAATGACAAAAAAGCAGAAGATTTTTTAACAGAAATCACGAGACTTTTTCCAACAAGAAAGTTTGTAAGAAAAATGAGTAAAATAATGCAAATTTAATTTTAAGTAAAGCTTTATAAGCTTAAGAGGTATATATATGTTTCTTGCAATAAAAAAAAACTATTAAAAAAAAAAAAAAAAAAAAAAAAAAAAAAAAAACTCTCAGATATACAGTTTAAAATTTAAGTCAAAATAGACAGATTTGATCACTCTGCTCCTAATATAAAACAATAAGAGTCTTAATTATCTTTGTAAAAGAAAAGGTTATAAAGAAATTAAAATATCAGCTATAGTCTAATGAAATTTGAATTCTTTAAGTTTTCAATAGTTATGGTATTTAAAAAAGAAAAAAAATCTTTTGATAATAAGACATTTTTCATTATGCAAAAATGAAAGTTAAAAATTTATTCTTTGCAAAAATTAGTTTCAAAGCATTGTATAGTAATTCGCATTCAAACTGAACTTGATAAATTGCAGGGCAATATAGACTTCAATTTTCTTTCAATTTTTTTTTTACCCAATCCCACAAATTTTAAGCATAAATTATGCTGATAGGTATAGATAAAAATTACATCAGAAAAGTAGGAGAAATGAGTGGAAAATCAGGAGCATAGAAAAACAGCAAAAAGCAGGAGACTCCTGCCAAAAGCAGGAGACTTGGCATGTCTGTAATATGCAGGTACATTACTAACGTACATTATTAGCACTGTGACACTATGAAAAAATGAAAAAACTGCAATGCTGTTTTCTCTGTAAGGTTTTTACAAAATTCCCAAAAACGTATGTTTCGAACTCACTATGGCAAATACCAAACGGACGTGAAGTTATACATACATATATATACCTTTGCATCTTTGAAGTTCTAAAAATTTGGAACTTTTGTGTCTGAAAATTTTTGTTTTCAAAATTTTACATATTTCACATCTGGTTGTTGTTTACCACAATGAGTTTGAAATATTCATTATAATAGGAGCAATGCTTCTAATGATGCCCATGTATATAAACTTCTGACATGAAGAAAAACTTTATTATTAGTCCAACGTACCTGCAAAACAAAATCAGAGCAATATCTGAAGATTTAGAATGTTTTTATAAAATTAGGGTAATTTTTTGTCCACTTTGTATAATAAAACATATTTAATAATAATAATAATAATAATAATAACTATTTGTTAATTTTATTTGTTTTTTAAATTCAAAGTTTAAAAGTTCTTTAATTCTGATTTTCTTTTGGGGCATCTATAAATTATAAAAATGTCATACTTTTTAAAACTATAATTGAAGTAACAACTGCAGGGAGCTATAGCTATTAGATATTTTGCATTCAATGTCGAACAGCATCGATAATGACGAAAATAACTAAAATCTTTCTTAAGATTGTTGCTTTAATTTTTTTTTTTTTTTTTTTTTTTTTTATGTAATAAATAATAACGTAATTAATAATAATAGTAAATATAATTATATGTAAAAAAGTGTAATGCTTTCGGCCACAATATCTTCCGTCGATATCGAATTAGAATGTGTGGGTCCATTTTTAACTTTTTAGAAATGTCTAAAACCTTTTTTTGGAATGATGAAAACATTTCTTCGATAAGATTTCATGAATCGATATAAATGTATATCGGTATACAATATGAAAATAAATCTTTCTGAAAATGAGCGAGAGCTGAATGATAACATACTTCTCTATTGACTTGGAAAATGATTTAAATTTCATTTTAAAATACAACTTATCCATATATTCAAAAGCATAAAGAAAGTTTTAAATAATTGTAATAAAATTTGATTTCCAATAATTTGAACATGGTTTCCACAACGCAGATTAGAATAATATTTTAACTTTATTTAAATATAACATTTTTCATATTTTGCCATTCTTTTATGGTATATTATAAGATAAATGACAATACATCGTAAGATAAACGACACTATAAGTGGTATTAAATTTCAGGTTTAGTCCTGTACAGTTCGATTCTTGTATTTTTAAATGTTCTTAAAATTAATTGTATGATCGGATCTTGACCGTAATTCTTTAATATTCGTCATTAGGGTGAGAGATCAATTTCTTTCAGACAAAATAAACCAAATGAAAACTCTTTTCCTTTCCTTTGGCAACAAGTTAAAAACATTGAGAGAAAACGTGAGTTGAGGTTAAGAGAGTGCTACGTAGCACTAGATCTATGAAATGGATAATTAGTGATGGTCTGAGATTCACCTAGGATGTCCCAGAAACTTGCCATCACAATTTTAATTCTCCACATAGGGGATAACTACCTCGCTTTGCTAACCCTAGATGTATTAATTTACGGAACATGGAGAACATTGTAGCCGCAACTGGTTTTACGTGCACCATCTACAATTAACATACAAGACGACCTTAAGCAGCTCGAGTATCGAACTGGCAAACTTTTGATTTAGCACTCAAAGCTCTATCAACCAAGTTACCGAGGAAAAAAGAAAACATGGGAAAGAAATTTTAACAAATGAATAGAGTAACCACCTGGTAAGGAATAAAATTACATATTTTAAGACGAAGAAAGAAGACCCCCCCCTTTTTTTTTTGTATATTTAATTCAAAAGACAATTATTATGTTAAACTATAAGAATAATTAAACCAAATGAACGAAAATTACGTTATTTGACGACAAAATCTAAGAGAAATTTAATAATTGGATGAATACCAATTTTTTAGCTACACGAAATGAATTTAGATATCTGCCAACATAAGTTTTAAGTTCATTGTCTGGCTTTTGTCAAAACTACAATTTATAGATTTATGAGAAAAAGATAGTAATTTCTTTTAGATAGCAATAAAAAAGTGCCGTCACCTTGAATGCATTGGATAAAGCAGAAAGTCTGCAACATACATTTAAAAGAAAATAGACTTACTGTACGAAATTAAATTCTATTTAGGACATAATTTTAATTTTCTTTTATATTTTTCTATAGTTTCATTTTTAACTAGTATGGTAGGGCCACCACAAGACTTTCTTCTATATTTTCCTATACAAAGTCTCTCAGTAACAATAAAAAATAAATAAATAAATAAATAAAAAAAATAAAATAAAAAAAAAAGTACGATTTTTTTTTCTAAGTTTTTTTTCGTTAAAAGTAAAAAAAAATCGATAACATCACAGATTTATAGTTCAACCATTCGATTTAAAGGTATTGACGAGACCTTTCGAAAGATAGCCATCTTGAAAATTTACCCCCCACATGCACAGAATCTTTTTCCTAGTTAACTACTACTATTAACAATAATTCATAATTATTTTACAATCACAAGTTTAAAAAAAAAAATTGTGTTTTTTTTTTCTTCCGTTAAAAGTTAAAAAAAAAAAAAAAAAAAAAAAAAATCGATAACTTTGTTTTAAATTATCACAGATTTATATCAGGGGGGGGGGGGCGATGCCCGCACATGCACAAAATTTTTTTCCTAGTTAACTACTACTATTATCAATAATTCATATTAATTTTACAATCACGAGTTTAAAATAACTCTCATTATGCACATTTATACGAAATTGTGTCCTATACTGCCATGTTAAAAGTTTACAAAAAATGCTATCCCAGCGCCATCTGTTGAGCGATTGATCCCCAAATCTAATCAGCACCAATTTATGTCAGGGTGCAACTAAATACCAAGTTTGGTTAAATTTCATTCATTGGTTCGTGGGCTACAGTGTCCATAAAAATCGTGATACACACAGACAGACAGACATTTTCTAAAAACGATCAATTCGTGTTCAAGACATCCCAAAACGTGTAAATCCATCAAAAAACGGAGGTCGAAAATTTTCAGGAATCCAATCCTTTCTGTATATTACATTTAGAAGAAAGTAAAAATTAATTCCAGGACGAAATAAATAAATAAAAATCAGCCATATTTTTCAGTCTAAGAATACTGAATGAAGTATTTTTACCACACTTGAATTTTTAATTTATTTTTTAAATTTCGCTTTAGCAATTTAATTTAAATAAACAATTTTGCTTTTCCGAATAAATGTCTTAAATTGAAAATTCTTGTACTTTTATTTCTTTCTGGTTTTCTATATTTTAATTTATTGTGAAGGACTTTTTAAACTCTTATTTTGATTAATCACGTAATAAAACTTAAAAATATAAAAGGTAAATCAATTTTCAATCTATGCTTTTATGGTTTTTTTAGATATTCCTCAGAAAAATATTTGAAATAAATATTACTTACATAAGATACGAGAATTTCTAATAACATATTAGAAATGAAGGAAAAAAAAAATTCAAATCTTGCTTCAATGAAGCATTGTTTTGGATTGCACATTGTAAAATTTTTTACGAAGTTTAAATTAAGAATAACATTATACAGATAATAGAATAAATTAGTTTCTTTGAAAAAATGTACAACATTCTTTTTATAAAGAGTTTTTACATTATCAAAGAGTAAACTAAACAATAGTTCTTAAACTGATTTTGTAAATTAAAAATCCGAATTTCTCAGAATAATTTATTTTGACACATAAATGTTTCCAAAATGACATTGTGATTAATTCATTTCCAGTTTTTTTTTTTTTTTTTTTTTTTTTAACTTTATATAGTTCAGATACATTTTTGCATTCAATAATTTCCTTGCAAGGTAACCTATTACTTTAAATTAAGGTATATTTCCTTTCTTTTTGTTTGTTATGAATTTAAATGTAGTAACATTGTGGTGTTTGAAGTTTGGGTATTATTTATTATCTATTAGTCATTATTTAATTAGTTTAGATTACGCAGATCTACATCTAAAATTTTGATTTTATAATTTTCGCTGATCTTTATGTTGTTTGGTGGGCCAGTTTTTCTCTATCACGTATAGATGTTTGTCAATACAGGGTGCCTGCCTACACAATGTCTTCCGTGACACTTCCACCAGTCTAGTTATATGGTAACTTTTATTGTATGTTTCCAGAGACTACCGAAAATGAAGAAATTGTGTTGCTAGACACACTGTATCGACAAAAATATATACGTGACAGAGAAAAACTGGCTTCATTTTCGGTTTCAGCACACCAATTAACATATGCATCAGCAAAAATTATGAAATTAAATTTTGCCAACATCACTTTTATAAACCAGTATTAAAAATACATCTAATTACTTTCCGAACACTATAGGGAGGAAAGTATTGTAATCATGTCAAAAATTCGATTTTGAGATTTTGATGTTTCTATACGTTTCGAGGTCCCCTGAATCCGTTTTCACTATTTTTACGATGATGTATGTATGTGTGTGTGTGTATGTGTATATGTGTGTGTGTATGTGTGTGTATGTATGTGTGTGTGTGTGAGTGAACACGCTAGCGTCTAATCGCTTTGCTCGAATGAGCTGTAAGTTGCTACGCATATTGCAAGTCACCGTAGCACGCACCCTATTGATTTTGTTGAATCTAGCACTTATAGTTTTTTTCAGGGACACAAAGAAAAATTCTTTATCATTATAGCCTACGGGACCAAAATCTTAAAAGTGCGATAGCATCTAAACGCCTTATTCAATCGAGCAAAAAATTTATACACATAATATAAGTCACAGATACTCAATCTGTATAGATTTTGGAGAATCTAGCACTTATAGTTTTTTTACAGGGACACAAAAAAAAAAAAAAATCTTTATCATTATGGCCTATGGGGACAAATTTTAAAAGTGTGATAGTGTCTAAACGCTTTATTAATCTGAGCAAAAAACTTGTACACATATTATAGGTCACAGTTTCACCAACTGTATAGATTTTGGTGAATTTAGCACTTGCATTTTTTTACAGGGACACACACAAAAAAAAAAAAAAAAAAAATTCTTTATCATTATAGCCTATGGGACCAAATTTTTAAAAGTGCGATAGCATC
Source organism: Salticus scenicus (assembly GCA_963930645.1). Taxonomy (NCBI): domain Eukaryota; kingdom Metazoa; phylum Arthropoda; class Arachnida; order Araneae; family Salticidae; genus Salticus; species Salticus scenicus. Next base: position 299,470,235 of record OZ005648.1, read on the forward strand.
TAAACGCCTCATTCAATTGAGCTGAAAATTTATATGAATATTATAAATCACTGTTGCACTAACTATAAGCATTTTGGTCAATATAGCATTTATAGGTTTTTACAGGGACACAACGAAAAATTCTTTATCATTATGATTTATGGGCTCAAAGTTCAGTAGCGTTAAATAAAACATCGTGTAATATATAGAGAAAAATACTCAAACACTCTATTATGGTTTTCTCTCTTTTGTTTATTTAACAACTGATTTTTCTTTACTTTATCTAGAAAACTGTTAATTACTCAATGTTCGGAAAGTCTAGTGGAGTCACTCCAGATTTTTTTTTCCTTATTGAAGTAATGTTATGCTATTTTTAAACTCAAAAAGATAATATAGCCGAAAAGTCTACGAACATTTTTGATTTTAGATATTTTTCGAATGTATATATAAAAAAAATACCTCCAATTTGACCATGTATAAAGAAATTTCTTAAGTTAATTTTTACAGTAAAGATTCAATTATGAATGCTTTTATAGAACCAATAACAAAATGAAAAAAAAAATGTATTTGTGACTACCACGTGAAAAACAATCAGTTATAAATTGTCAGTTTTTGATCTCAACTTTTTATTTGCGTTGTGCAGACCGTATTTTCGTTGAAATAGTACAGTTTTTTAAAAAATATAAATGTTGTTTTCAAACAATAAACTCCCCTTTTTTCAGTATTTTTGCTTTTAACATGCAGAATTTTGTTTAAATTTTACCAAACTTAGATAAATTGAGCATAAAAAGGAAAAAGAAAAGAACGGCATACTAAACTTTGAAATGAGTAGCGTTGAGCATATTAAATAGAATATGAATATTTACAGGAAAACAAATTAAGCATGCTCAAATAAGTAAACAAATAAAAATAAATAAACAAACATTTTATAATTTTCAAAATTTTATAATTTGGTTTTAACTATACTAAAACACTTATGGGAAAAGGTCAATTTAGAAACAGGAAATTTGGAAAAATATTGACAATATAGTTGCTAAATTTTAGTTGTATGATAAGGTTTTTCAAATATTTCAAAAATAAAAAGGTTTATCTTACGTATATTTATTTATTTGGAAATTTATACGAAGTAATCGAACTTATCTACACAATGTAGCAAAATATAACATTGATGTAATTCAGTGTAATCATCTTGATTTTTAATATAAAATATTAATATGTAAAAAATAACATTTAAACACTAAAAAAAAAAAAAAAACTTAAATAGGTTATTTTGGCGATATTTTTCTGAATAGTTTGTGTTTAATGCGACTTCTTAAAATAAGTCTTTTTTTTTTTCTTTCTTTCTTTCTTTGTTTGTTTTAATAGCTAACAAATTATAGAATTCATAGATGCGATTTTAATTGTGGGAAAGCCGTGTAGTAAAAATTTTTAATACAAATGAATATTAATTAATACCATTAAAATAGATGTTTTTGATATACCTGACATTTTAGAACGCAAAAAAAAAAAAAAAAAATGTGAAATGAGTAATAAAACCAGGTTATGCGGTTGTACAAATATGCAATACACCATATGTTTCTGCATACCTGCAAGATGCGTGGGAAGCTGCTGCATCACGGAGGGCGAATATTTTTTCGCATTTCTTCACTTGTTCCAAGTGAAAACATTCATAACTCCACCAGCCTAGGCAGAAAGGAAAAAACAAAATCAATTATTACTTTAAAGTTCATTACATTTTTTTTTTTTTTTTTTTGAAAATTGCTAACGTAATTTCAAAAATGACCCAGAGGCACATAGCTGATCCCAAATATATATAAATAAATATATAAATAAAAATAGCATTTTGAATTTTCGAGAAATTTTTGCTTTTAAACATCTCTATGTTAGCCTGATTAAATTTAACCAATAAATAACTCTGTAAATACACTTTATGAACTGCAAAAAACTCGCAATAGTTGTTTCAAGTCAAAATAATAGTAAGGCTCTTCCTTCGTCAGTTGAAAAATCTAGACACGAATGGATCACTTAAGCGGCAATTACGCATTTGCGCATACTAAAAAAAAATTAAAGTCACTTCTGCATTTGACTTCTTCTCAAACATAGTTTGTTAAATTTCGGAGTAGTGTTGCTATCTCCTGAATTTTCGAGAAATGTTTGCTTTTAAGCATCGCTATGCTAGCCTGATTAAATTTAACCAATAAATAACTCTGTAAATACACTTTATGAACTCCAAAAATTCGGAATAGTTGTTTCAGGTCAAAACAATAGTAAGGCTCTTCCTTCATCAGTTGAAAAATCTAGACACGAATGGATCACTTAAGCGGCAATTACGCATTTGCACATACTAAAAAAAATGAAAGTCACTTCTGCATTTGACTTCTTCTCAAACATAGTTTGTAAAATTTCGGAGTAGTGCTGCTATCTCCTGAACACAGAAGAACCAAAAATTTTAAAATCGATTTATATATACATATCCATTTAAAAAATTAAACAAATTAAGGAATATACACGGGAGAGAAGGTAAGATAAAAGTAAGTACAATTTTTAGAATATATACACTATAAGTATATAATGTACTATGTACATCAAGGTTGGTTTAAATCTTTTTATTATTATTATTATTATTATTTCCCCTTCTTTGATTGAAATTTATAAATTATTTTTATGTACTTTTACTTTTTATTCAATATATATATTTGAAATGTAATCTTCTTTCCGAGAGGGTTTTATTGATATGTAACTGCATTAACAGTTACATATCATATATATATATATATATAATATTATATTAATGAATTTAATAATATGTATTAAAATAATATAAGGATGTGCTCAGCTTAGTAATAATAATAATTTCAAGTTATTTTAGACAAAACACGAAATGAAAATTTTATGATTGAAGAAGTTTTCATTTTTTATTTTCATTGAAAACTGAACAAAGAACTCTTGAAAACTGGATATTTGTTATAACATGATTATTGAAACCAGCTGACCTCACCTGTATATGAAATTCAAAAACAAGATATACTAATTTAGAATTAATCAATTTAGAAAAAAAAAAAAAAAAAAAGGCAATAAAAAAATTTTATGTTTAGGCAAGTTTTTTTTTTTTTTTTTTTAAACAATTCATTAGTTTTAATTTTAAAGTTTCATGTAAAAAGCCTTTTATGTGAATTATTTTACTAAAATTTAACAAAAAAATGGTACCAAGCAAAATGAAGAAGATGACATTAAACATTTTAATATTTATGAATTGCAAAATCTTGAAGTATTTTTAAAAGCAAAAAATTCTACAATTAATGTAGAGAGTGTTTTTTTTTTTTTTTTTTTTTTTTTTTGAGTTGTACAAATCAAAATTTTATAACAAATTGAGTTTGTAAAAAAATTTAAAATTTGTAATGCTTTTTAAACTATTAAATGTAAGTTCTATCAAGCATGTAAATTTTTAAATGGACTGTGATATTCCATTAAGCAATTCTAAAGTATGTTTTTTTCTTAAACTTTCTCCTATAAGTCTTTTTATTGCATGGGCCTGTGATTGCTTTTCCCAGTTGCTTAAATTAAATTAGGAATTTTATTGTTATTAAGCTAATTTGTTATTATTAAATCAGAAAATAAATATGAGACATGTTAGATTTAACATCCATTCTAAAAAAAAAAAAAAAAAAAAAAAAAAAAAATATTAACTTTTTGTCAGCTTATTGTAATGTCATTATTATCATTTTCATCATTTTCATGAAACTCATAACATTAAATGTGATTTATTGTTTCGTAAAATAGTGCAATTATTAAATATTTGTAGAAGTTTTGAATATACAAAATTTCAACTACAGTAAAATTTAATGCACTTTGATATAATAGTTCTTTATGCAACGATGAGATTGACTATAATGTAAAAAACAAAAAATAAAGTAAAGTAAACTTTACATAAAAGATATACATGGAAAAAAAAAAAAAAAAAAAAAAAAAAACAGATTTTAGATAGCAAAAGCCTTATGTTACAGAAAAAAATGTTTTGACTGTTTTACGCTTAAACACATAAAAAAGGAAAATCAACTGTTTTCACTAACGTGGATATGTAAAACCTTAATTTAATTAGATGATGTAACAGAACTTCTTATCAGAATGTACAAACTTGAATTTACAAAGCACAAACTTTGTTACTTGCACATTATTACAGGAAAAAATTACCAATTATGATCCATTTGTATATTAATTTACATGAAGCAAGAGCAATTTAAGAATATAAAACACGATACAATATAATGTAAGAGATAATAAAATTAAAATTTTTAAACAGTTAACATAGTGATAAAATATGTTTACATACTCCCCACCCCTCCCTTCTTAATCCATTATGGCCTCTTCTCCTTTCTTCTTGTTATTACAATTTTATTTCATTGGATTTCGCTCTTGTTTCACATAGTTTGCACAAAATAGATCAGAATATTGTTTCATAATGGCTCCCTCATATATCAAGTTTTATGAATTTTTACACAATTGGAACTGATATATAGCTTTCCAGTATATGGAGAAATGAAAGCGTAGGTGCGCCACCCAGTGGGTGATTTACACCAGAGTTTGATAGACCCAATTTAATGTCAAGGAGCAGTGAAATAATAATATTTATGGTATTCTGTGCATTAGCTTTTGAATTTGAACAGAACTGCCACAAAATTTTTGTCACACATATAAATAGACTGGCATTTTCTAAAGTGATAAAAAAAAATATCTTTATAACTTTATTTATAAAAAGAATTCACTGGATATAATTTCGAGTTCGCGGAAGCGCAAAATGCATAGTTCTAGAGAAAACACAATTTGGAAAATTTGTCCGCAAACAATTTTTCTATCATATCTATGTAACAGAAAGTAAAGAGGGAAAAAGAGTATGATAGGCATTTCCAAGAAAAGGAGATTATCATGGGGAGAGAGGGATAAATAATGACTCGGGCGCAATTGTTTTATTTCAAACAAAAGACAGATTTAGGCAGGCGCAGTTGATATGTTTGCAAAAGAACATTATTGTTAAATTTTATTTATAAACAATATCATGCAAATAAATTAACGCTATTAACTATTACTAACTTTACTACTACACATACTATTACATCTGCTTATACTACTACATTTTTACTACTAACTTATTACATTAAATAATTATGTAACAACTCAATACTGTTTCTATATTTTATTTTATTTTTAATCAAGATTTTACTTGAAATATAAATATAGTTCGTATAAACAATGATTATAGTGCACATTTTACTATAAAAAGTAATAATGTAAATTGCCAAATAGAAAAAAAAATTTGAAATTAAAATAACATTATTACATTATTATGAGTTTCAAAATAATTGTAAACATTTTATCACTACTAACAGCTTGCATTTTGACATTTCCCATGCTTTTTGCGTACGGTGTCACCATGAAAAAAAAAAAAAAAAAAAAAAAAGAATAAAAATGTATATTTGCTTAAAGAAAATTTTGCATTACGAAAATCAACAGTGGTAAAATCGAAATAGTGAATAACAATCCATTTTGTTTTATATTTTTTAAATGCGCCAGAATGTTTTCGTAATCATATTTTACGAGAAATACTCCCCTCCACCCTCCATTTAATGCGTATTAAAAACTTTTTACCATTAACAGTAATAATAATGATAATATATTTAAAATATTAGTAATAATACAATCATTAAAAGGATTAACATGATTAAAAATGAAAATAAACCTCCGAAGGTATCGCAGTTCTCTTCCATGTATTTCCAAGCTCTTTCGATGAGATCTCCATTTCTATTAGGCGTCGGACATCGAGTTACTTGTAGAACCAAGCAATTTAAATTTTCACGCAATTTTCTGAAAGAATATATATATATATATATAATACTCTATATAAAAAGATTATAAGGATTAAAAAAAATAAGTTATACGTTAAAGTTATAAAATAAATTAAATTTATACATTAAATTTATGCCTTAAAGCATTATATTAAAGTTAATAATATCTTTAAAAATACACATTGGGTGTGTGGATAGGACTCTGTCCTTCTTCGGTAAAATAAAACACATTTGCTAGTTCAGAAAATAAAAGAAATATTTACAGAACGTATGCTGCGTCTGCAGCTAGAACTTTCGACCATCTTTCGGGCAGTTGACGGATTCTCTATCTCTAAAGAAATCCTGATCCAGGGATGCCAGATGGTCAAAAATTATTTCCCCAAACAGGTCTTCAAATTTCCCCAAATCAGGGGTTTTTTTTTTTTTTCGAAAAAATCCCCAACTTGATTTCTACTAAAAAGGAAAAAAAAAAAAAATATCAAGCAGATTTAAGTGGATTTAAGCTCAGATTTTTTCCAAAATGAAGGGAATTTTTGAAAAAAATCCCCAACTAACAATAAAGCTACTGAAAATCCCTGGTGGTAGGGATAAATCATTACGTTGCCAACATTGACAGAAAGTTGAAGAACTCCCCAGATTTGTCACCAAAAATTTTTGAATTCCCCAAAAAAGTCCCCACAAACATTTGGTCCCCAGAAGCTTAAAAAGTCCCCCAAAATGGGAACAAAATCCCCAATCTGGCATCACTGTCCTGATCATTAAAAGTGATCCAATTTTTTATCTCTGCGCAAGAACTGAACCACTGTTCAAAAAGAAACGACTGCATCGACCGGAATAAGTAGTAATCAGAAGGTGCTATGTCAGAAGGTGAAAAAATACGTAAAAATGAAGTTTCAAATTAGCAACGGGCTGCGCTGCAGTGGCAGTCGCACTAAAATCCTGCATTGGGTTGGGTACCCGGGGATTATCCAGGGTCGAGTAAAAGTCAAGTTTTCATAAATTTTCCCGAAAATTATTTCCCTTGTCTTAATGAAGCTTTTTAATAGTTTTTAAGAAAAAATAAGCTAGAAATGCTAAAAATTAACATTTTATATCCTGACTAAACCTCTTTGAAAGATTTTTAAAGAGAAATAACTATTCTTATTTATAACTTCGTAACAATATTAATACTCAACGTTTAAAACTTTTATATACAAAAACAATTCGTTTTCTAATGTATATTTGTTCTCTCTCTCTCTCTCTCTTTTTTTATTTATTTATTTATTTTTTTTCACTGTTAAAAACATTTGGAACAATGAATTTTTTAAAATTAAATTTTAATACATTTCAGATATGTTACATTAAGAACTGCATTTTATTACATTATATGCAAAATCTTTGTTTATAATCAGACATTTATACCGGCAATTTTTAAAGTAGTAACTAATTCTTTGGTAAATCTGTTCCATAATATGACTGTATTTTGTGTAATAAAATTTTCATTCTGTATCTTATAACAAAAATTTAACGTTACTTTACTGCGAATTGAGTTGTGGGTCAGAAACTGCAAATTCGTGTTGGGTCGAAACATATTTGAGGAGTAAAAATTCAAACCATGTTTTCTCCTTTGGATATAATTTTTGAGAAAAAAAGAAAAACTAATAAATTAAAAAATAACTAAATTTAAACCGTAACTATCGTTTGTTTAGATGAATTACTAGTTACTAGGAAGACATGTATCTAGGAAGAAATGTAGACACACTATGTTCAGAGAAAATTCCCTAATTCATTCTTTTCTTTTTTCTTTTTCTTTTTGGAGAAAACATGGTTTGAATGTTTGCTCCTCATTTATGAGGCTAGGTTACGTTTACCATGCCGCGCTAAGCCATATAATAGATTAAACACGTTTCTTATGACTAGCAGTGAGGACGAGTCCAAAGGCTTGGATGGATGCCAAATTGACCGACAGATTGGGATTTTGTAAACATACATTCATTCGATGTTCCCTTATCGCTTATTTTCTCTTACGATAAGGGTTATCACCCCTATTTTAAAACTGGACTCGTTGAGTTCACATTTGCACAGAGGCTACCATGGTTGCAAGAAATATAATTAAAGAATACCTACATTTTTTTTTTCATTTTTTTTTAATCGCTTGATGAAATGAAAATATCGAGTTTAATTATTTTGTCGCGAACCAACTGTTGTTGTATTTGTATTTAGCTGTTAGCAAATAAAAATTCTTATTCCTAATCATTTTACACCAGTTTTTAGGAGGTTTTTATGGCAATAATTAAGTTGTAATTACTCAAAAAATAAAACTTTATATAAGAAAGAAATTGCTTTGATTGTGAAATTTTCAATCTTTCTCTAAATTAAGTCCGTACAACGCCGTTAGTCTTTTAAAAAACCGTATTCTAATATGATAATACGTCAAAGTAACTTATCATTGTATTCTAATATGGAGTTATTCGATACATCCTGTATATGTTTTTGAAACTTTTTCTTTTTCCTCAGTAACTAAACACTCACGTGTAGGCATAATGCCGAACTTCGGGTAATGTTTTTAGGAATGAATCCAATTTTACTTTGTGAATTCAGTTACTTTGATAAATTAATAATTAAGGTTTCTAGATCGTCAAGGACGTTATTTATTATCTAAAGGACGAAAGATCTATTTTATTTTGTGGCATTTTAAAATGCAGTAATGCATAGGTGATTTTGATGGGAAATCTTTTGTTCTTATTTGAAATGAATCAGCCCTATCACACTATGCGGTCAATGTACGAATCTTTTACGTAAATTGATATAAATTAAAATAAATTCAATTATCTGAATTGTTCTCGGGAGATAATTTTTGTTTTTAAAATGAATAGTAACCTAAGGATGTTGTGTAAGTGTCGCCGAACTTTCCCTCCAGCAGTAACTGAGGGTGTTGAAATACATATGCATTAGGCTTGCAGAATGTGCATTTGTCCTTCAAAATTAAAGTACATATTTTTAATTTTAATACATGTTTAGCTAAAATAAAAAACTAGTTGGCATAGGTGGACTCTGCTCAGTTCCCCATCATATTTATGCTCTCAGAAATTTCTAGTGCGAGACATATTATAATCATGTTAAAAGAAATGAATTTGACCAAAGCTTGATACAGTGACAGAATGAAATCCCCGCCTAATAGGCTATCCACCGTTCACTTCGATATAATTATCTTATTCTAATTTATTAATTTATTTTATCAGGGTCATTTCTGTTGTTTAGTTTTCATGCTACTATTTGATATGCAATAAAACCTCAAAATTCATATTTATATGAAATATTTACAATTTCGCTATGTTGATAAAATCGTAAATTACGAATAATTGAAGAAAATTTCCTAGTAGAATATTTGTATTCAATCATGTTCAAACAAATATCATAAACTTAATTTTGAAGTTGTCTAATGTATTTAGGATCCTCAAAATGGAAATTTATGCTCAATTTTGCCTTATTCTGACATGTTAAGTAAATCGTAAATTCCAAATAACTTACGAATTTTTTTAAATTGGAAAAATCATAGTCTATGATATTCATGCCAGTATCCTAAGTAATATTTCGAAAGTGGTTTGACATCTTTACGATGAAAATATCCCTCAAGATTGACGTTTATGTGAAATTTTGCTCTATTCTGACATGTTAAGAAATTCGTAAATTTCCAATAACTTACGAAATCTTTATATTGGAAAATTCATAGTCATTAATATTCATGCCAGTGTCCTAAATAATATTTCAAAAGTAATCTGACATCTTTACGATGAAAATATCTCTAAAAATTGACGTTTATGTGAAATTTTGCCCTATACTGCAATGTTAAGAAATTCGTAAATTTCCAATAACTTGCGAAATTTTCAAAGTAGCATATTTATAGTTACTGATGTTCATTCCGGCATTCAAACTGATATTTTAAAACTGGTCTGACACTTTTACAGTAAAACGTTTCCATTTAATGCACGTTTAAGTGAATTTTTGTCCTATTCTCCCATGTTAAGAAAATCGTAAATTTCTAATAACTTACGAAGTTTTTAAATTCGAATGTTGCAAATCAATAGGGTTCTTGCCAGTGTCGAAAGTAATATTTTAAAACTGATCTGACCTCTCTGCGTCAATTTGTTCTTGAGATATCGTGTACACAGACTAACAAACTAACGGACTCTGCCCCACTAACAGACTAACACACTAACACACTAACAGACACCCTACAGACAGACACCATAGAAATTTTGTCATTTTCGGATTCCTCACACCTGAAAACGTGTAGAAAAGTAAAAAAACCGAGGTCGAAAATTTTCACGATTACCTAAGTTCCCCATACCTATAGTATGATGGGGAACTAAAAATGATGTCATATTTTTTCTTTATCACATTACGATTTTAAAAATGTGAGGTTTATTATTATTATTATTGTTATTATTATTATTAAATTTCTTATAAAAGCTTTAATTTATTTGAAAAAAGTTATTCTTCAACTCATGTGACGATTTCATTTACGGGAATGTAGAAGTTATATGCAATGAACAAGCTGAATGAATTCATTAATATTTAAACGACATAAAAAAGGAAAAAAGAAAGAAAGAAAAGAAGGGTAAAAAACAGAAAAAAGGAAAAAAGAAAGAAAGAAAAGAAAGACTGCAAAAAGAAGCACTTCAAGTGCATGTCATTATATAGTTATATGCAATGAACAAACTGAATGGATTCATTAATATTCAAACAACATTAAAAAAAAGAATTAAAAAAAAGAATTAAAAAAAAGAAAGAAAGAAAAGAAAGACTGCAAAAAGAAGCATTTTAAGTGCATGTCATTAATGACTTAAAATTAGGAATTACAAAAACAATTTTATAAAATATTAAAATTAACTTTTTTTTTTCTTTCAATGAAGAAGGTTTGATTTGTTTTTTAATTGTGTTTCATGCACATTTTTGAACAATAAAACTGGATTGGAACGTTCTGTAAAAGTTTTATATGATAGAAAAAATAAAATATATAAATAAATAAATGTATATATATATTATATACATAAATTCAGTATATCGAATTTAAATATTAAGGTATATTAAATACATTGTCAGTAGATGCATTGGGAATAAAGGAATTTGAAAGGTAGCAATAAATCAAGACTAAAACAAAGTAAACAGGTTTAATATATACAAACTTTTTTAATTATGTCGTATGGTTTACTTTTTCTAAAAAAAAAAAAAAAATTAAGTACATATTAAGACAGAACTAATTTAAAAATGCTTCAGAACAGTTCTATACATCCATGACTATTCTGTGTGAAAAGTAATGAGATACTAGTAATTTTCGTACATTTTAATTAATTAAACATCATGTCAAAAAAATAATTCACATAATAAATATCATCGATTAAATTTGAATAATTTTGATGGAAAGTAATAAATATGCAACAGATATACACTTTATTTTAACTCATTTCCTTTAAGTAATTAGAGTAATTTTTTATTTACCAGAACAACAAACTCAATTTTATGGAAAGGTATACACATGTGATACACATACTATAGTCATTCTTACATGTGTATACACATTCGTTATACACATGCAATAATGATATAGAATCGCCTCACGTGTTCAGTAGAGTGTGTTTCTATTTTAATACCGCTTCGACAGGCAGTTTTTCTGTCAATGTAAAAGATAAAATACTTTTCTCCCCTTTCTTTGAAATCGTATATGAAAACGTAAGACAGATTATTTATGCACACTGGAAAAGAGAATTAATACGTTGAGTGTCATGTCAGCCATCGGTAGCTGGCACTGAACTTTCCGTTTAGACCACGTCAACCACTGGTGGCTGACAGTGTAAAATATAATATAAAGCCGCGTCAACCACCGGTGGCTCACAATGTAAAATATGATATAAAACTAAAATTTTTACATTGTTTTAATTACTGAAAATTTATTTAAAATTTACTTAATTTTTATTTATTACAGGATATCATTAAGGCATTTTAATGGATTTCATTGAAACACGGTAAACATAACGAACTCCAACAGTCCGCAGCAAAAGTATCCGAGAACTAGCAAAAATTCCTATATAAAAAAAGTACACTTAGTACAGTTTTATTAAATAAATCCTAGTCGAATCCTGTTATTAGTCAGTCTAAGAACATGATTCGACAAGGATTTATTTAACAAAACAGTATTAATTGTACTTTTTCTATACAGAAATTTTTGCTAGTGCTTGAATTGAATACTTTTGAACAATAAAAAAAAAAAAAAAAAAAAAAAAAAAAAAAAAAATCGCGGAAATAAATAAATAAAAACAGAAAAACTATTTTAAGAATTTTTAAGATTTTCCGTTTAATTGCAAAGCTTTGACAAAATATTTATTGTACAAGAATTATTATTAAATTATAACCTCTCTAAGTAGTAATAAACACTTTCATTAACTGGATAATTCAATACGACTAACATACATTTTGGCTAAGAAAAGTGAAATGAGTCTTATAAAAAGAAAGTTCCATAAAAGCATTGAATCCATTGAAACCTAAATATTTATAATGTGATGTCTAAAAGATGCCTCTTTACTTTTATATCCAATTATTTTAGCAACTATTGCATACTATATATAAAAGATTCTTTTCTTTCTTTCTTTTTCTCCCCCCTTTTATTTATATTTCAAATATGAAAGTGAGAATAATAACCATTCTTCCAACTTTAACAAAAGAATGCAATTGGCTTTGGAATCTCTCTGAAGAGAAGGAAATTGGGAATAAAGAAGGTAAAAGTTTTAAAGGAGAGGGGCTAGTCTTCTCATCAAGTTCACTGAGTGTAGTGGAAAAGGCGTAAAAGTTAGGCAGTCGCAGAGCTATTCCATTACTGTAACGTAAGAAAATTATAGCCCACAGTAATACAGTTTCAAAAGCTTTTAGCATTTAATAAAAGCAAGGGTATTACTTCTACTACCAAAGGTTAAATGTTACATAGATGAAAGGAAAAAAAAAAAAAAATACATAATAATTCATTTTTAAGTACGGCTATGAACTGCACAATCATTAAATCAAATGAAATGCCAAACAATGCTATTTAATTTGAAAATTGTTTAGATTATTCTTTTTTTCCTTTCCGAAAAATTTTTAGAACAAATCGTAATGCATAATAGATTATAAAAATACATCTGTCCATATATGCATATATATAAAGCGAAGAATCTAAGTATATATATATATATATATATTGATAGTAGTCATTTAAAGATTTGTATTTTCCTTAAACAATAGGTTACATACTATCTGAAAGATTATTAAGAGTATATTTTTTATGTATTTCCAGGATTTTTTTTTTTTTCTTTTAATTCACAGTCATTAGCAATGATATTCAACTGGGGTTACAAGAGTTCAACTTGCCGATTGTCTAAAATGACCCAGCCCTCCGATCAGTGAACTCCGACCGAACAGTAAAATAGTAAAAAACCATAAAAAATAAAATTGCAAAACTCTTCCTTATTTTGTGTTTAACTACCAGTCTAAAGCTGAATAAAAATAAGGAACTATACTATCAATTAACGATCTATTTATTAGAAGGTTTTTAATTGAAATTGACTTGGTCATCGTGTCTTCGTGTCACGCTAGTAAACAAGGCGCCTTCATTTTAAAGTAAATATAAGCTATTTCGTTTGTAGTTCTGTGGCTCAGTTGGTAAGAGCGTTCCGTTAGTAACGCGGCGGTCATGAGTTCGATTCCCGGAAGGTCCAGCGTGTTAATTTTTGCAGATAATTAGTAGAAAAGTTGTCAATTGATACAAGAAAATTTTTAGTTGCTTGCACTAATAATTTTTTGAGGAATTTTTTTAAGAAGCATTTTTTTTATTTTATTTATTTAGATATTAGGAAACACAAAACATTTTAGATATTAAAAAAACACAAAATAAAATGTTTTAAGTAAAAAATACATAACAAAATATTTTTAGAAGCTTTATATGTATATATGTTTATCATATATTACTATTATATGAAATTGGATTTGTCATCGGCTTTTTGTCACGTTAAAAAACCAAGACGCTTCCATTATATATATATATATATTAAAAAAAAAAAATTGTAAGCAACTCATTTTATCTTTTAATGAATTAGCTGGTTACAGCGTCATGTTGATAGTGCGAGAGTCGTGTGTTCGATCCTCGCCGGGCCGAGGTGTTATTTTTTGCGAATAATTAATAGAAAAAGTGTCAATTGATAAAAGAAAATATTTCGTTGTGTACACAGAATCCTAATAATGTTTGAAGATTTCATTTAAATAGCTTTTTATCTAGTAACTAAAAAGCACAAAATAAAAATTTAAATAAAAATAAAGAAATAAATAAACATTTTTTTAGAAGCTTTTTATTGAAATTGTATTTTTTTTACCGCATCTTCATGTCACGCTAATAAATAAGGCACCTGAACTTTAAAGTAAATATCAGCAGTCTTTATAGTCACTCGTTGGCTCAGTTGGTTAGAGCGTCAAGTTGCTAATACGATGGTGGTGAGTTCCATAGCCGAAGGATCGATGTGCTAAATTTTACAGATGAAATGTGTAATAGAAAATATGCCAATTAATAAAAGAAAATTTTTTATTGTCTACACAGTATTCTAAGAATTTTTGAAGAGTTTTTTTTAAAGAAGCCTTTTTTAGATACTAAAAAACACAAAATATAAAGTTAAATATATATATATATTCTTTTAGAAGCTTTTTATTGAAATTGGATTTTTATCATCGTGTCTTTGTGTCATTCTGAAAAAGAAGGCCCCTCCACTTTAACGTAAATTTAAACAACCTTTTTCGTCGCTTGTTAGCGCATTTAGTTAAAGCGTCATGGTGATAATGCGATGCTCGTGGGTTCGATCCTCGCAAGCCGATGTGTTACTTTTTTGCAGATAATTAATAGAAACTATGTCAATTGATTAAAGAAAATCATTCGTTGCCTACACAGTGTCCTAAGGAATTTTGATAGTTTTTTAAAGAAACTTCTTTTTGAGTTACTAAACGTACAAAATAAAAAATTCAGTAAAAATAAAAATAAATAATTAAATAAAAATATAATTAAGTAAATAAATAAATAAAAATAACACTGAAAGGTTTTTATTATTGTGAAGTCCTAAAAAGCTTAAAATTAAAATTTATTCTTGCAGAGACATGCTATAAAATCATAAAAGTTTCAACAACAAGAAAATTTTAAAGAAAAATATAGATATTGCACTTTTGCAAAACATGAAAAATTTTAAATATTCCAAATATTTTAAAAAGCATTCGAAAACAATATTTCTTTTGTATAAGTATTTGTTAGATATTTCTAGAATGTTCTATGATTTTTCTTGACAGTTCTTAGACTTTTGGTTAGAGCGTCATGCTGATAACGCGATGGTCCTGGATTCGGTCCTCGAAAGACAATATAGTACTTTTTTTGCAGATAAATAATAGAAAAAAAATGTCAATTGATAAACGAAAATCTAAGAAATATCCTAAGAAATTTTAATTAGTTTTCTTAAGAAGCTTTATCCTTTTTTGTAACTAAAAAGCAAAAAATAAAATTTAAGTAAAAAATCATTTTTTAAAGCAAGAAGCTTTTTATTGTGAAGCTCTAAAAAGCATAAAATAAAATGTATTCTGGCAAAGACATGCTACAAAGAAATGAAAGTTTCAACACTAAGAAAATTTTAGAGAAAAATATAGGTACTTTCCTTTTGCAAGAGATGAGCATTTTTTAATGTTCAAAATATTTTAAAAAGCTTTCGAGACATTTGAGATTTCTGGCCTAATGAATGATTTTACAAAAACTAATATCTAAGAATATTGGTCTCGAAAGATTTTTAAAATATTTTGAACATTCAAAAATTTTCATCTCTTGCAAAAGGAAAGTACCTATATTTTTCTCTAAAATTTTCTTAGTGTTGAAACTTTCATTTCTTTGTAGCATGTCTTTGCCAGAATACATTTTATTTTATGCTTTTTAGGGCTTCACAATAAAAAGCTTCTTGCTTTAAAAAATGATTTTTTACTTAAATTTTATTTTTTAAGTTAAAAAGACTTATTTTTATACATTGTTTTGCATTCTGTAATTACTGTTATGCTACTTATTTCATAGAATACTTGTTTTATGAAAATTACACACACTCAAAATAAACCATTTCAATATACTTTTAAAAACAGACATTTAATAGTTATTGAAATTTTATTTTTCCGACTGAGTGAAAATTATGCCTGAACCGAGAGTCGAACCCCAGATCTTTGACTTACAAGGTCAAGGCTCTACCAATTGAGCTATCCAGGCCGCGTCTATACTTTTCTACATGTTGAAACAATGTTATGAATATTAAGATTCCTTTGTATTGCGAGGAATTTTCGCTTGATTTCCCAGAATTGAGTACTAAACTCGAATTATAGTTACTAAAACTCGCTTTTTGTATTCGCATTTAATTGCAGAGATTTTAAATAAGTTTAAACTTGATAATATAGGAAATACGCTCTAGAATTCTAATAGGTGTTTCTAGAACTCGCTGTCAAAGGGGGTTAGAATTTATAAAAATGACATGGAATAATTTTATAATTTTTATTAGAGTCGCAGTTTTTTTTTTTTTATGTGTCGGTCACAGTTATTTTTTTTTTTTTTTTCCCTCGGTGAATTGTTAGAATTCTGTGTGTCATTTCTAAAATAACGCGAATGTCTTCTCTAAATTTAGAAAAAGAATAATTTCTTATGAATATATTGAAGTATTTCGGTCTACGTTTGTGTGAAATGAGATGATATTTTACTCCAGGGGGCGTCACTAAAGGGTTGTATTCTTCTTTGGAAGAATACAACCCTTTTTCATACTACTAGTTCTCTCCTTAAAAATTAAATTATCCAGCAGTGAACAGAGACGTCTACAAGTAATGATAATATATTGTAGTATCAGTGGAGCAAACCCATAAAAATATTATATTTTCAACAATAAAATTAAAATTTTAATATCATAAATGAACTGCATACTTTTTTAGTCACATGAAATCAATGAAAGAAGAAATCAGCTCGAAATAAGTTGGTGCAAAGCAAACAAAATTTTGTTTATCTTCTTCAAAACAACATCGAATAATAATACTATGTTAAAAAATTATCTTTAATTTTATAAGATGGATCTCTCCCCAGAACTGTTGGCTAAAAATCTCCACAGATCAAGACATGAATAGTAGAGGCTTATAACACTAAATTAAAATGGGAGGCAACCTCTGCTCGACTTAGAAAGCTTATTTTTACGATTTATATTTAAATCTAGTCATTAATAGTACAATGTGTACACTGGTACATTTATCTTATATAAGATTACTACTTTAGTTGTGGCTTTGATTGCTTAGGAAGGGGTTCCGTTATGCTTTTATTTTATAAAGATTACAGTGTTTCTCAAATTTTATTGAGTAAAAGTGTACTACAAAATTATAAATATTACTCAAACACCGAGGATAACATGATTTTACTACTGATATATATTAGCATAACTATTCCACAGAAAGTATTTTATTTTAATCCTAAATTGACTTTACTATTTCAGTTGATTCTTAAATAATTACAGTTTCATATATTACGTTACGGTCCTGTAAAGTTCCTGACATTCTCAATTAATTTTAACTGCTTCTGATACAGGCATACATTTACTATAATTATAAAAACAAGGATTAAAAAAAGGAACTCTCATTGTATACAATAGTTCTTACAGAACCATAACATCCCCCTCCTACAACAAAAATAAATTGAAAGAAAACACCTCAATAAATCGGTCACTACCATCGAAAATGACCGTTTTATTTGCAATGTTAATTGCGTGTTAAGAAACTAAATTTTTTGTTGAAAAAGCATTACTCGAACTACTTGTCATTAGTTCCGATATAATTGTTTCGTGTTGAAAAAGGATTAGAGTAATGTAAGCGTGTAAATAACATTAGGAAATGTACTTTTACAGAAACTGAGATAAAAATTGTCTTGGTTGTTTACATTTATAAGAAAGTCTGTACTACGTAAAATTTCACGAAAGTTGTTTGACGTGGAAGAAATAAGATAAACGTGATGAATAAGCGTTGTAAATCTGAATGAGTGAATTGCATAGGATTTAGTGGACTTTTGTCTTTCTTTCACAAAGAAAATGCGCTAGCTGTCTAGACATACAATAAGATTTTTCTTTAGTCTAAATTTTATCCATAACTTGCAGTAGAAAAAAAATACTCTAATTAATGCATAAAAGTGGAATATTTTAGGGGACTCTTTACGTATCGTCGCCGGAAACCAAAACCAAAGTTATTCTATGGGGAACTTCGATCCATTGCAACGCATTAACTGATGCCTATTTTTAAATTCCGTGCTTACATTTAAAAATTCACAGCTGTTAAAATGGTTTTCGCCTTCTAAAATAATATATATATGTATATATATTGTTACGAAATTGTAAATAATTGTAATATTTATTTTTGTATAAATTCTTTCAAAGAGTTGTTAAAATGGTAATTTTGTGCATTTCTAGTTTGTTTTAGCGTTAAAATAGCCTAATTTTCCCTTAGAAACGCATTAAAAAGCTCCAATAAGGCAGGTAATGGATTTGGCGCCAAATTTGGCTACTTTTTGGCGACCTTGGCGAGAAAATCCTTATTATCTATATACCAAATATGGAAGCTGTAAGTTTATTGGCTAACGAGTTTCTCGAATTTTCCACACTTTTCTACAATTTTCTACGCGAGTATATAAGGAGCTGTTTTTCGCCAAGGCAGTTCAGTTCTCAGTCAGCTTCCGCCAATGTTACATTTATTTGAACCTCTTTGAATGAGCCTTGCTTTATGTGTTATTGCTATATAGTTTGTATTGTGGATTTGCTATTGACGGCTGTTGTTCGAGCTGTGTTTATTGGTGGAATTGAAGTAGATATGCTTCTACCACATTTGATGAAAACATGGAAGCATCTGCGCAAGTGCTAACTCAACGAGTCCATTGCTAAAATAGGGGTGACAGTCATCTGACTTAGGGAAAATGAGCAATAACAGAGCGCGGAATTAGTGGATGTTTTCCAAATTTCAAACTGTCGGACAAGCTGGCATCCTTCCAACATTTTGGACGCGTCCTCACTGCTAGTTTTCGGACATGTGGCCGCACTGTACCTAGTTTATAAGCCTGTATTTTTCTGGAACTTTCTGTGAATAAAACTCCTGAATTTTTGCAAGTTTCGTCTCTCATTCTCGGACAACTTACGAACCCCCAAGTACGCAACAATATTATATACATATATATATATATATTATTTATTTTTATTTTTTTTCAGATTTACTTTTTAAATCCGTAAAATGCAGAATGCCACTAGTGAAAATCTGCCTTTTACTGCTTTAAAATAAAATATTAAAAATTAATAAATTTTTAAAACTATAACCAGTTTAACATGATTTGGTTTCGGGCGACGATCTATAAAGCACATTTTAATTTTTTTTTTTTTTTTTTTTTTTTTTTTTTGCTGCATATAACACATAAAATCATGATTTCTATTTACAGGGACACTCAAAATATTCACATAAATTGTATGAAGAATTTGGGGTGTCAGTCTTTGTTCATTCCTTGCACATTAATGCTACTAGATCGCATATACATTGGAAGATATAAGCATAAATTATCCAAAACGCTTTAGTAACTATTATATGATTTTGTTTTAGTAACTATTATATAATATTCTTTGAGTAACTATAATATTGGTTTATGATCCAGTTCTAGGAAAACAAACGAGAATTTCTCGAAATACTAAAGATTTATCATTCTGTTGTAGTGTTGTATGTAAAAATACTATTATTCATACTGAAAAAATAAGAATAATAAATTAAAGAACTAATGTACAATCCGTATTTAAACTTGAAAAATTCTTCACACACCATAAAATTAAGGAAAGCACTACCGGTTTTGAAAGGACGTGGCCTTTCTTCATCAGGTGCAAAATTTTGTAGGAAAAAGGGACAGAAAACAGTCTTGCTTTTGCCTCCAAGGCAGTAGTACGTATTTTGCACCTGATGAAGAGAGGTCGTGTACTTTCCGCTAGTGCATTATTTAATTTTATGGTGTGTGAAGAAGTATTTAATTTTAAATACTAAAAAAATAATTACAATAAATAATATTTTTACATTAAATATATATTACATTAAAATATTTTTAGATTAGTTATGAGAAATGTATATTTACCTTTCAAGGGTCGATCCAGGCAAAAATTGCGACCCTTTTGCTGCCCCTTCCCAAAATTCAAATTTCTAAAATGGGCCCCTTCACAAAATTCAACTCCTTAAAATGGGTCCCTTCACAAAATTCAAATTCAGAAAATGGTTCCCTCACAAAATTCAGATTTGTAAAAACAGCCCTTTCACAAAATTTTGATTTATAAAAATAATACTTCTGTAAATTTTTTCCATGTTTACAGTATTATTTTTAAAGAGTGTCTATACTTGTTTAATAAAATGCTATTAACTTGATATTAAACATTAGATAGAGTAACTGCTAAAATAAAAGGTTTGTAGCGACAATTCTATTTTTCACAAAAATATTTTGATTTTCACAAAAATAAATAAAAATTTCACAGAAATAACTTGTTTTTCACAAAAATGGGCCCCAAAAACTAAAACCTGGATCAACCCCTGCCTTTTCTTTATTGAAAAGGTTAGTTTTTAATAATGTCATTACAATTTATGGCGAGCTTTTAAGAGTAGAAATATGTTAAAAAAAAAAAAAAAAAAAAAAGAAAGAAAGAAAGAAAAAGAAAGAAAGAAAAAGAAAGAAAATAAAAGAAAGAAAATAAAAGAAATAAAAAGATAGAAATAAAAATGACGGAAAGTAAGAACTGACACACAACAAGTGTAACAGAAGTAAATTCCTTAAAAGCCTTACAATGTAAAATATATAAAATATATTGAAAATTTGAGAGAAGATTTTTTAAATTTCATAACACATTCTGTATTTTGTTATCTAATAACCCATATAAATTTAAATACATCCGTGACCTTAAATTTAAATATATCCGTGACCTTAACTTCCTTACCATTCGGGGTGACACTACTTATTTGACCAGAGATATATTCATGTTTGTGATTTTATACACGTGGTAAGTATTAAATAAGCGACCAAACAAACAAACTAACCATGCATAGATAAATCTTCTAACAAGTGCGTATTAAAAATAAGCAAATTTTAAAGGTATTAAAATCTGTAATTCTTAAAATAAACAACACATTTAAACAATAAAAGTGACAAACGATGTGTGAAAACCCATATAGTATATTATGTTGGATTTTCATGCTCTTTTACATCCACCCAAACATATATTGTAGTTAGTTACTAAAAAAAAAAAAAAAAAAAAATATTTATTTAAAAGGGAAATTGCTAAGCATTTCTGAAAAGAAAAACAAAAAAATTGCGCTGTAAATATCGTGTACGGCTTATCAAGATTTTCTTCAAAATACAATGAAGAGCATCATTTTAATTGATGTATTTTTCAATAGGTGTTTTTATTAACTTGTTGATTGTGATTGTTGAGAAAATTAATTTACAAAAAGGGCATGAGTTTACAATTAAAAAGAACATTTTGCTGTCTGCAAATAACGTGAAAAAATTAGTATAAAACAAAACAGTTTTTCGTTATTGTTTAAATATTGTTTTTTTTTTTTTTTTTTTTTTCTGTTTCTTAAAGTTTGAAGAAGCGCAAGGGGAAAAAACAGAAGTTGTTCATTAATTATCATTATCATAAATTTAGATAGCTTTTCTGTCTGGTACCATAGTTTTAACCCCTCAACAGTACTTGGAACTTATTCGAACAGCGCTCGGGCACTACATCTGTCGAAATTTGTAGTTATTACCACCAGCATTTTCTAAAAATATTTCTCTCTAATAATATTTCACAATTAGATAACACGAATATTACCATTCAGAAATAATGTCAAGAATTATATATATATATATATATAAGAAAGAAAGAAAGAAAAGAAAAAGAAAACTCTTAAGAGATTTTTTTTTAAATGTCGTCTTGAAGATTGAGATAATGCAGTGTTTAATTTGAATGGTCACTTTTGAATTTTCTAAAAAAAAAAAAAAAAAAAAAAAAAAAAAAACACAACTTAAATTGTCACACAAGATACGCAGCGTGGAAGTTTTTGCAGATTCTGATAGATATCATTAAAATAATCATTTTGATACTTATCACGTGAGATTTCTAAATATAGCATCATATCCTAAAATATCATATAAAAATGATTTTACTAAAAAAAAAAGTTTTTTATAGCAAAATTAACTGTAATACCAGAATTTTTTAAAAAGAAATCTTCAATATATATTTTTTTTAATATTTCATAAAGAGTGCCACCCAAATTAAATACGTTAGAAAACTTTTAAAAAGTTCTGGTGTAGTAACTATTAGTTCCCCATCATACTATAGGTATGGGGAACTTAGGTAATCGTGAAAATTTTCGACCTCGAATTTTTGGTTGCTTTCCACGTTTTGAGGTGTGACGAATTCGAAAAGAACAAAATTGATATAGTGTCAATCGGTAGGGTGTCTGTTTGTTAGCTTGTCAGTGTTTTAGTTTATGAGTCTGTGTACAAGATATCTCAAGAATAAATAATCGCAGAGAGGTAGGACCAATTTTAATATAATGCTTACGATACTGACAAGGCGAGTATTAATTTGCAACAGTCTAACTTAAAAACCCTGTAAGTTAATCGAAATTCACGATTTTCTTAACATGAGAGTACAGGGAAATTTTTACTTAAACGGGCATTAGAAGGAATATTTTTAATATAAAGATGTCAGACTAATTTTAAGATATGAATTATAATGCTAAACATAATTAACTGTGAAAATACAACTTTGAAAACTTCGTAAGTTATTTGAAATTTAAGAATTTCCGAGCATGGCAGAACTGGGCAAAATTTCAAATGAACGTCCATTTTGAGGGATATTTTCATCCTAAAGATGTCACTCCAATTTTAAAATATAATTTTGGATACTGGAATGAACATCATTAATATGAATTTTCTAATTTAAAAATTTTGTAAATAATTTAAAATTTAGGATTTTTTTAACATGGTAGAGTTGAGCAAAATTCCGCATAAACGTCCATTTTGAAAGGTACTTTAAATGTAAAAATGTCAGATTACTTTTGTGATATCATTTATAATTTAATATTGTTGATTGCAAATATTCTAATTAAAATATTTCGTAAGTTGTTCGAAATTTAAGAATTCCTTAACATGGTAGAATAGAACAAAATTTCATTTGAGAGATAGTTTCATTGTAAAGATGTCAAATTACTTTTGCGATATCATTTATGATACTGGCTTGAACACCATTGACTACCTACAAATATTCTACTTTAAAAATTTCGTAAATTATTCGAAATATAAGATTTTCTCGTAGTAGTGTAATATTGTTCGTTCTGCGCCTGCGGCACCGCGGTACGGGCGAGCCGTGCTGCTGTCGCACCATTATCTTATCAACATCCGGTGACGCATGCCGACATGAAAGATAAGGAGGGTTAGAATTAGGATGTTATCTTGAATGATAATGAATATTATTTACATTAATTAATCTTAATTACGATTTTAAAAGAATTATGATAATTTTAAACTTAGAAAAAATTTGATTTAAAAAGAGAATTTTAATGAACGATAAAAATTTAAAACAATGAATTAAGTATATTTTAAAATGAATGTGATTAGAAAAACTTGGTAATTCACAAAAGAGAATTTTAGAAAATGTACTCACCTTTAGTGTATGTTGGAATCGAACCAGGGGGTCTTAAAAATTAGATAAAGAGATAGGCACACATCTGTTTTCTTTCTTTTCAGATATCTACCTGAATGCTAAAAAACAAATTGGGGCATCACATTTTTCTATAAATGTGACGGGTGGAACACCTATAATTACATATGACTGCACCAGAGGTTCCGGGTTCGATTCCAAGGTGAGTCTATCTCTTTATCTAATTTTTAAGACCCCCTGGTTCGATTCCAACATACACTAAAGGTGAGTACATTTTCTAAAATTCTCTTTTGTGAATTACCAAGTTTTTCTAATCACATTCATTTTAAAATATACTTAATTCATTGTTTTAAATTTTTATCGTTCATTAAAATTCTCTTTTTAAATCAAATTTTTTCTAAGTTTAAAATTATCATAATTCTTTTAAAATCGTAATTAAGATTAATTAATGTAAATAATATTCATTATCATTCAAGATAACATCCTAATTCTAACCCTCCTTATCTTTCATGTCGGCATGCGTCACCGGATGTTGATAAGATAATGGTGCGACAGCAGCACGGCTCGCCCGTACCGCGGTGCCGCAGGCGCAGAACGAACAATATTACACTACTGTGATATCATTTATAATTTAATATTGTTGATTGCAAATATTCTAATTAAAATATTTCGTAAGTTGTTCGAAATTTAAGAATTCCTTAACATGGTAGAATAGAACAAAATTTCATTTGAGAGATAGTTTCATTGTAAAGATGTCAAATTACTTTTGCGATATCATTTATGATACTGGCTTGAACACCATTGACTACCTACAAATATTCTACTTTAAAAATTTCGTAAATTATTCGAAATATAAGATTTTCTCACCATAGCAGAATAGAGCAATATTTCATAGAAATTTGCATTATAGGGATCGTTGCATTGGAAATAGTATGGAACTGTATGGAAAATAAATTATGAAACTGACCCCAATAAAATAAATTAACAATTTAAGATAAGTAAATTCATCGAACTGAACAGTGGGTAGCCTATCAGGTGGGGTATTTTTGTTTGTCATGTTGTCGAGCAGTCGGCCAAATTCATTTCCCTTAACATGGATATAGTATGTTCTCTGCAAGAAATTTGTGAGACCATACATATGATGGGGAACTGAGCAGAGTCCACCTATGCCAATTAAATTGTGTGGTTGTTCGATAGTAAAGTTAATTTTAACCCTAAAACTTTCTTAAATTTTTTAAGCTTACTTATTTTCAGTGTAGAGTTATGTATTACATATCTTAGAAATTTTGTAAAGGATTCTGGTGTAAAAACTAATTTTAGAAACAAAAAAAAGAGATCAATTTTTCGGAAAAAAAAATATTTTTCTGTGATAATTCATTCAGTCTATGATTCTGTATTCAGAAATGGAATGTGATAGGTGTCAGCAAACAAAATTTAACTTACCTTATTCAAAACTATGAGAAATAGCAAAAAGATTACAAAAAATTCATACTATTTCAATTTAGTTAATCTCATTCTAGAGCTGATAGTATCTCTTAATTATGTTGTTTAATGTAGTAATAGTAAAGGCTTGTAGCACCAATTTTGAATAAGAGACAAACCTAAGCAGGATTTTGAAAGTTTTTTTTTTTTTTTTTTTTTTTTTCAGTTTAAATTTCAAAGTGCCCATTATTGGTACAGTGTCCATCATTGGTACATTTACTTTAATTGTTGTTATTCATCGGATTTTAATCTAATAAATTCAGAAAAAAAAATGTGATTGATTATTTTTTATTTAGAAAAAAAAAATGTATGCACTTTTAGTGATTAAAAGAAAGAAAAACTTGTGGTTTTTTTCTGCATTTATGAAAAATATAGTCCAAATATGTGAATGCATATATCGATACGCAATATGTTCACTATTTTATTTTCCCGGTTTAAGTATAACTGAAGTTGACCGTGATTATGAAATGATTCGCTTTAGTTTAGACTGTACCTATTAATCATTTGATTCGAAAATCATTTCCGCATGATGATAAATGCCTTACGAACGAATATCTATTCTGGCCAACAGGTGGGTTTAGAGCCGCAGTCCCTAAGATGGGCATCTGAATTTCTCATCATGAACTCGTTAAGTACACCCACTTGCATTTTATACATATTCAAAACTGCTACGCTGAATATATGTCTGACATGACCACTAACTATTTTTTTTTTAGTGAACAAGATGGAATATCTAATCTTCTACACATTTTCGTCTACATAAAATTGCCAAAAATTTAAACAAGCTGATTTTAGCCATTGATTATTTTGCTGTACAGAAATTGTTGTAATTCATGTAAAGAACATTATAAATTAATAAGCTTTTATGTTATTTTTTATATTTTTGGTGCAAAAAAAAAGAGTATGCTTTACCTTAAAAGATACTTATAAGACTAAGATTATGTACTAAGTAATGCGTTTGTGTGTGGGGATATAAATAATTTTTACTTAGAATTTTATATACTATATACTTATAATACATACATAATTTTACATACTGTACAATTAAAATTTAAAACTTCTAAAAGTTTAAAATTCGTATTGAATTCACGTGTTAACATAGTAATATATATATATATATATATATATATATATATATATATAACCACTTTAAAACACGTATAAAAATTTATTAAAAATTGTTAGCTTTTCGCTACAACGATGTAGCATCTTCAGGTAATTTTTTCCACAAGCAAAGAGTAGTCAGCATTTTATATAAGAAAAGAACTTGATACGGTTATAGTCCAAAAAAGTTGCGTGTACACAATATGATGAGTCCATTACTTGTATGAATTCAGGAAAAAGGTATCCCTAATGTGACCCTACTGAAACTCAACCTTGTTTCCTGAATTCATGCAACTAATTGACTCATCATATTGTGTACATGCAACTTTTTTTTACTATAACCGTATCAAGTTTCCTTGTTATATAAAATGCTGCCTACTCTTTGCTTGTGTAAAAAATTGCCTGAAGATGCTACAGCGTTGTAGCGAAAAGCTTTGCGAAAAATTTTAAATAAATTTTTATACGTGTTTTAAAGTGGTGTTTTATATATACTTAATACTATTCAATACTTTCATGTGTGTGTGATAAAATTACATGAATAAACATATTAATACAATAATCGTTTCTTTTAAATATTGAAATATTTTATACAAGGTTTTTACTAAAGCAAGTTCAAGGTGTGTGGCACAACGTATTGAAAAAAAAAAAAAAAAAAAAAAAAAAAAATACCCTCCTACATCAGCGTCAATTGCCTAAAGCGGTCGGGTGGCAAATTACAATCAGCGGCAAAGGGTTACCATTAGACAGAGTATTTAGCCAAACACAATACTTACATTACGGGATAGATTAGAGATATTGAATCGTTTAATCAAAGTAATTACAAAAGTATACATATTTTTTCTAAAATATTTCTAGTATGAAATATCTATTATATAAGACACTTGCCGCCCTAAATGGACAACATATTACACATAGACATTGTTCTGCTTGCTTTGTACATTCTCTGGTTTTTATTTATAAATATTTCAAATATAAATTGATTTTTCATGATTTTTTTTTCTGGTAGTTAAATTTTATCAAATCTTTATACATACATACATGCATGCATATATATATAAAGACAGAAATATCACCTAATTTGCATGCAGCAATCAATCTATGCCCTTGAAAGCGTATTGATGTTGTTTGTTTCAAATAAAAGGATGTTTAATTTATTCAGAAACCTTTTTATTCATGTTTAGTCTAGTTCTTCATGTGATACTTGGTTTCATCCACTTGAAAAGGTTTTCATTATATATATATATATATATATATATATATATAATTAATTTCAAAATAAATGACAAAAATTAATTTGCATAAAATAGGCGCTAAAAGCAGCAGTAAGTTTATATATATATATATATATATATATATATATATATATATAACAATGTATTCAAATTATGATAAGTGAAGATATGAAAATGGAATGTAGAAACAACAAGAACAATAATTTAACAATGTTAATAATCTAAATTAGTTAAATTTAACACTATTCAAGCTAAAAATTCCAATTATGCTTTCAATTATGCCTACATATCTTCGGAAACCTGCTAGTACTACATAGTTTTTTTAATAGCTGTGTTCCCACCTGCTGATGAAGAAAACATAGCATAATTGAAATTTTTAGCTTGAATAGTGTTAAATTTAGCTAATTTTCTTGTTTATTAACATTGTAAAATTATTGTTCTTGTTGTTTCTACTTTTTGTTTTATTCCCACATACATACGCAGGATGTAATTTTTACAATATTCCTAGGTAATGGACAATATAAAACTAATACATATTAAAAAGTTTTCTAATCATCATTTCGAAAGAAAAACAGTTTCTAGAACTATTTCGCCAAAGCATCATTTAAATTTATTTTTAAATAGTAATTACATGTTTATGTTTTTATCTTGATGTTATTGTTATTATTTTTTTTATTAGTTATTTGGAGAAAGAAAATTATGTTTCTGATTTTATACAGATGGCAATTATCTTTAATTCCGAGGAAATAAATTTTTCTTATACTTATTAAAAAAAAACATTTTTTTAAAGAAAATGAATTGAAAACACTTAAAATTTAACTAAATTAAATGCTGATAAATAATGGTTTTTGTAAAAGAATTCGTATTATTTGCATGTATAATTTTAATTTTGTTTTAATCTATGTATATTACAAAAATAAATAAATAAATTCTGCATGGGGTGAATGTGCTTTCAACTGATATTTTCATTCAACAATAGGAACAAGATTCTCATTGTGATTTAAACGATTGTCTTACGTGCTGCCAACGCCTGCTCTACAGTACCATCAAAAAGCTTTTTAGTCCTTTAATCCGTTACTTATTTTATATTCTCCTTGTGTTCTCTCTTTCAAGTTAATGATTAAAGAAGAACACCACGGATGATACGGTTTTTAAAACAGAGATGTGAGATGGTAATGATCCGAAGTGCAATATAGGAAGGAGAATAATATCAACTGAAATAAAACAGCGAGAATAAAATTAGGAACTGGTTTCACTTTCGGATATGATAACATTACTCGATTCTATCTACTTGTCTTTTATCGGCCATTGTCCTAAGCTCCTGAATGTCCAGACGGAAATAAAATACTTTTCTGTGATGGATTACTTTTGAACTTTTATTTGTCTTTGTTTTGTATTTAACACAAAAAATATCTTTTCTTCATCCCGAAGTGTAAAAATAAAAAAAAATTAATCTTAATTTGATTAAGCCATGTTCTTTGTAAAGCAGTGTACTGGTTTAGAAACAGAGAAAGTATTTTCTCTTATCAACATTGAAGTATTTTAGCAAAATTAAATATTTCATAATTTTTTTTTTTTTTTTTTTTTTTTTTTTTTTAAATTATCATACTCATATTGTTTTAGTATAAAAGGAAGTGAACTTGGCCAAACGTAAAATCAATAAAAGAAGGAGATAGAGTTTTCATTCTTTAAGGTATTTTATGACTCAGATTGAATCTTTTAAGAATAAGAAAGAATTCACGCTATCAAACCTGTTTTATCTCTTAAGTGATTATTTGAGAAACGTGTATGAAGCGTTTATAATTTGATTTATAGCATTTATTTTGTTATTTTGTTATTTTATTTGTTTATTTATAAATAAAGAACAAATCTGTACTGTTCATTCTGTTATTGTATCATTAGTAATGTATTATTATTTGTATTATTGTCTTATTACTAAATCAGTAATATTGATATATACACACACACACACACATATATATATATAATTTCATTTTAGATATTAAAAAAAAAAAAAAAAAAAAAAAAAAATTCCGAATTTCTTCTTCTTAAAAGCCCGAGAAAAACAGCTTTCATAGAAAATTTGTAAAGAAAAAGTCATTTTAAGTAACATTTGACGAAAAAAAAAAAAAAATCTGGAGTGACTCCACTCGACTTTCCGAACATTGAGTAACTAACAGTTTTGTAGATAAAATAAAGAAAGAGGAATTGCTAAACAAACAAAAGAGAGAAAACCATAATAGAGTGTTTTTTTCTCCATATATCACACGAGGTTTTATTTAACGTTACTGAACTTTGAGCCCTTAGATCATAATGATAAAGAATTTTTCGTTTTGTCCCTGTAAAAATCTATAGATGCTAGATTCACCAAAATGCTTATAGTTAGTGCAACAGTGATTTATAATATTCATACAAATTTTCAGCTCAATTGAATAAGGCATTTAGATGCTATCGCACTTTTAAAAATTTGGTCTCATAGGCCATAATGATAAAGAATTTTTCTTTGTGTCCCTGTAAAAAAACTGTAGTGCTAGATTCACCAAAATCTATACAGTTGGTGCAAATGCGACCTATAACATGTGTACAATTTTTTTGCTCAGATTAATAAGGCGTTTAGACGCTATCACACTTTTAAAAATTTGGCCCCATTGGCCTTAATGATAAAGAATTTTTCTTTGTGTCCCTGTAAAAAAACTATAAGTGCTAGATTCTCCAAAATCTATACAGATTGAGTATCTGTGACCTATAATATGGGTATAAAATTTTTGCTCAATTGAATAAGGCGTTTAGATGCTATCGCACTTTTAAGATTTTGGTCCCATAGGCCATAATGATAAAGAATTTTTCTTTGTGTCCCTGTAAAAAAACTATAAGTGCTAGATTCACCAAAATCTATAGGGTTCGTACTATGGTGACTTACAATATACGTACCAACTTTCAGGTTAATCGAACAAAGCCTTTAGACGCTAGCGTGTTCACAGACATACACACATACACACATACACACATACACACACATACATACATCATCGTAAAAATAGTGAAAACGGACTCAGGGGACCTCAAAACGTATAGAAACATCAAAATCTCGAATTCGGATTTTTGACATGATTACAATACTTTCCTCACTATAGTGTTCGGAAAGTAAAAATGTATTTTCAATCAAACACTCCCGAAAGAAAAAAAGAAAGAAAGAAACATGACTAAAAAGAGGCGACTTTTATTATCTCCAGCGAAATGTCATTATTTGTCTACAATTTCTTATGAGCATGAACATACTGAAACAGTGAAAACGAACAATTCATTGAATGAAATGAATTTATTGTTTCGATTTGTTTAATAGCTTTTTAAAATCAGTTTTAAATGAGTTTTTGGAAACAAGTTTTTATTTTTATCATTCCCATAGTCATTATTATTATTTTGTTGAATTAAAATTAATTAAATGTATAAAAAACTTTTTGAAGTGTATTTTGACTAAAGAGTACACAGAAAATTCTGTTCAAAATAATTTAAAAGAAAAATAAATAAATTAACAATTAATAACTATAGAGAAACAATACCTCGAAAATATATGATAAAAAAAGAAATTTCATTTACTTTTCCGGGATTTTTATTAATTTAACCTACGCAATTATTGTAGCGTTGTGATGGAAGTGTATGGATTAAGGCTGATTGACTACGCAAAGGTTCTAGGCCTAGCCTGGTTCAAATGCCTTTTTGGGAGTCTTTCTAAGGGGTCGTAGCCCGTATTCACGAGAGTTTAAGAAAACAAGACAAAAATATGCACACGGCTAGTCCGAAGAGCGCAACCAGATTTCTGCGGAAGTGCAGAATAAAATTCTAATTATTCTGTTATTACTTATAGACATGAGGCATTAAAACATAAGTAGCGATACATTCAAAAGGTAGATACCTATTGTATTAATAAACAGTGTTACTGCACATAAAATAAACGGAAATGTTTAGAGTTTAAGTCAGCATTTTGTTTTTCCATATAAAGCCCAAAAAACCTAAAACTGTTTATTCCCACGATATTTTAAGGGTAAGAAGCTGAATCACCTCAAAGCACGGTACGGTCAAAACCGAATGACCTATGAAATCTACAGCACCAGTGCCATAAAAATCTCCTACATATTATATGTAACCAGGAGTATTTCCTAGATGTGGTTGGGGCTATATCACGAAGCAAGGTCAGGTAAAAAAGACAGATCGAAATGAGTTAGATCAGGATTCGTGTCGGACCACGCAAATAATTTCATGACGTATTTGGTACTCAGCTAAGAGCTGATTAGCGTAGGCGCCCCAGTAAAGCTTGTATAGCCTCGGGGTTTGAAAAACATCCACGGGAACAGGTTGCATCACAAATATTGAAATCAGTGACAACAACCCTTCCCATCCGTTAGTAGACTAGAAACAAGATTTGTTTTCTTTGTCCGAAGGTTAAGAAAGGTGATTTTTAGTTGTTTACGAGTGTTTCTGTGTTAATATGTCAGTGGTGGTGAGTTTGCTCTGCAAAATTCACAGGTTCTTAAAAACTGTAGTTTTGTACCTTTGCTAGTCTTAGGGAAAATGTTCAAGTAATAATTTGCTTAATTTGAAAAAGATTGAACTAACTTGCATTAAATTTCAAGCTCTGTATTAAAAAATAATCTTTTTTCAACGTTTTAGAAAGACAGTCCGCAACATTTTCTCAAAGATAATTTGAAAGACTATCTTGAAATTTTACTGTATCATTCATATTTCCGTGGTGCTTTCACATGTTGTACGTAATACAAAATTCAATACGCTGAACGCATTTTAAATTAAATAAATTTGAAAGAAAAGTCTTTAATTGTAATAGAAGGAAGAGAAAACAATTACATATATTACTAGTATTATTGTTGTTGTTGTTGCTGTCTTTATTGATAATGTAAGAAGAAATTTCATAGCAGGGGCGTGTGTAATCTTCGGGGAGGGGGAGGGTTTACCATTCTATTTAAATGGTGACAGTTTTGTCCGAAGCGCTCGTGTATAGTTTCAAAAAAACAAACATTTTTCTTCTCTTATTTGTTTATTTGCTGATTTTTTAATATCGTTATTAGTATTCGTATGTGTAGACAAATTTTTATAAATCACAGTTTGCTAGTGCATTTAAAGATTTTTGATATTTTCCTTTTATGCTAT
Organism: Salticus scenicus; assembly: GCA_963930645.1. Taxonomy (NCBI): domain Eukaryota; kingdom Metazoa; phylum Arthropoda; class Arachnida; order Araneae; family Salticidae; genus Salticus; species Salticus scenicus. The sequence continues at coordinate 299,502,785 of OZ005648.1, forward strand.
TTCTGTAGGTATGAAATAATTCTGTTAAAATAATACAATTTAAATAGCTTTTTTATATAGGTTTTTAATGACCTATTCATAATTTAATCTGATTTTTACATCAGTGAGTACAGAAAATGATTATTATTCTCTCATGTTAGCAAGAGCCACAGTCAAAAATTAGCGAGGAATTATGTTTTGAACAGCAGAAAATCTATTAGAAAAGAATAAAAAAAGAATAAAGAACTTACAAAATAATAACATAATGTCAAATAAGTTACAAAAAACGCGAAATAAAGATTAACAATTGTTTACACAAAAGTGAAATAACCAATCCGGGACTGAATTTCATTTAACATGCTTATGTCTGCATAGATAAAATACCTATACATAAAAAAATCAAACATCATGCATTAAAACGATGTTATAATTTATAATTAATTTTTCTTCTCACACCCTTTTTAAAATTTGTTTCAACTACCCACAACTACAAACCACAAGCAGCCCTTCACGTTTTTCGTTTCTTTTTTTTTTTGTAAATAAATAAGCCTTAATCCCTCAATGTAGGTTTTTTTTTTTTTTTTTTTTTTTCTTAATATCCATATTTTTCTTCAACATTATTTCATACATACCTGTACTGTTTAGAAATGAAGTAGTGCTTGCGACATATGGCAAAATACCAAAAGATAGCATGACCTAACATATGCAAATATTATGAGTAATGTTAGAAACACTGACAATAATTCAGGAAGTATTAACATTAACTTTAGTTTTGTTCTATAATTCTTCATCTACATTATTTGTGAATACGTATATCATTGGTTGTGAAATACTACTTTCAGTAATGGTTACTAAATACTGAAAAACTCTCTACTGAAGGCTTTTTTTAAATAATGGGGGGGAAATATATCTAATATTTGTAGTGTAACTGTTGAGTTTAAGCCTTTGGCATGTAATGTATTATCCCTTTCTTTAAAAAGAAAAACAAATAATGTTTGCTAATTTATGAAAAAACAAAGTAAGAAAGAATCTGATGAGGGCTAATACTTTCATTGTTTTCCATATATATTCATTCTTATATTCCGTATGTTTGTTTCTCATCATTATTCAAACATTTTAGTATAACTCATTAAGTGACTGATGTATAATCTTAAACAAGTAAAACAAACTGAAGTGTATTTTTAATTTAATCATTGATTTAAAAGAAAAGAAAGAAAGAAATATTGTTAAAAATAATTAGAAAACTGCCGTTTTATGACTAAGTTTTCTTTATTAACGCTATACAACGTCATTGATAATTTTTTTGTTCAATTGAATAAGGCGTTTAGACGTTATGCACTTTTTAAAATTTGTTCCCATAGACCATAATGATAAAGAATTTTTTTTTTTTGAGTCCCTGTAAAATAAACTATAAGTGCAAGATACACCAAAATCAATAGGGTTCGTGCTACGGTGACTTGCAACATACGTACCAACTTACAGCTCATTCGAACAAAGCGTTTAGACGCTAGCGTGTTCACTCACATACATACACACACATACATACACACATACATATATACGCACACACATACCTACATCATCGTAAAAATAGTGAAAATGGACTCAGGGGACCTCAAAACGTATAGAAACATCAAAATCTCGAATTCGGATTTTTGACATGATTACAATACTTTCCTTACATATGTATGTTTGGAAAGTAAAAAATTTCTTGGCACCAGTAACTCTCAGCAGATGCACTTTATTTTAACTAGCAAACGTTTTGAAGTTTTCTCACAAAAGTAATTACAGTGATGAGACGTTTTCCAGGAACAATATTGAATGTTAAATATAACTTAAAATCACAACTATATACTTTACTAAATCTTCTCTCTAATCTGTGCTTGGCATTAAAAGTACTTTTAGTTAAAGTACAGTAGCACAGTTAAAGTACAGTAGCACAGTTAAAGTACCTATTTTAAGAAAACCCTACCTTTTCTTAAGCGGCAGCACACTTTCAAACTCAAACGTTTTGCCAAATATCTCAAAAAGTACTTGATAAATTATCTTGAAACTTCAAATGTGAAAAGAACATGTTATACTTTATATATTTCGGCGAAATATTTGCCCCGAAAGCAAAAAAGAGACTAGTAAAAGCTTGAAAAAGGAGAAGACGAAAAAAAATTAAATGTTTGGAATTACTGTACAAAAAAAGGGACTTCCTTTTTTTTATTATAAAATGCAGGATAGCCTAATATAAAATATTTAGGAAATTTGACAGACTACATTAGACACAACATACTGCAATCAGAATATAAAAATATTAAATATCTAATAAAATAATATGAGTATTTTTACTGAAGGATTAACTGCGTTTGTGCAAGCGCTAATCAAATTGCATTTGCTTAATTTGTTCGCTAAATGCACTTATATGAAAACCCAAGTTCTCCGTCTTTTGATCACCCCAGATCATAACCAATTGCCAATAGCGTAGCACTAGTACGACGTAAAACAATAACCCACGCAACAAACTCAACCAAGAAGAAATTATCCTGGAAATTCAAAAAGTTATCATCGATACTCGTAGAATGAGCTTAATTTCAATCTATCCACCACCACCCAAATTTCTCTCTCTCTCTCAAAGAAATTAAAAAAAAAAAAAAAAAAAAAAAGTTAAAAAACCGAGGTCAAAAATTTTCACGATTACCTGAGTTCCCCATACCTATAGTATGATGGGGAACTAATACCCCAAAAAATAATTCAGCTTTATCGTCAGAAACATCAAATGAGCTTAAAAGTATTCTTATCTTAAAGATTTCAAGAATTTTTTTTTTTTCCTTTAATACTTTCTACGTACTTGATACATGGAAAATAAGTGAAAACTATCCCATTCTAAAAGTACTGGTTGTGCCATTAAATAAAATATCGTAATGATAAATAATTATATGCAGCAGCATGATAAGGGGGAAAAATACTTAATTGATGAAAAAACAGCAAAAACCAAATTACCTATGTCCAAAACTTGGCCAAAATTATTTTACGGTTCAAATTTCTGCAAAATTTTTTTCTTATGGTTTAAAACAAATTCAGCTTTTGAAACTGCTGGTTAAAATTTCAATTTCAGATAATTTTCTGTGTAAACATAAGCTAAATGATATTTTAAGAAACCTCAAGTAGATGCAAACCAGTCTTGATAGATTATATATTTTATTAATGATATGAGAAAACGAGCTGCCGATTTTCAAAGGTGGGAGAAGTGGTGATGAAGGTTAGTGATGTAATAAGAATTTATGATATCTATCGAATGGCTTTTTAGTAAATATCATCATACTTCTCTCCTTGAAAGAACAATCTTAAAAAAATCTATAAATTTATATGCTATTAATAGTAGTGAAACATTGCTTCATTTCAGTTGTTTTCAAATTTAAAATAATAATTATTAGCGTGAGCAGACATCGTTATTGTTCTATTTTGAAGCCCTGTATAGTCGACAGACGCCCTCAAATAATATTTTTACCCTGTGCCCCCATTTCTCTAAGTTAATCCTTGTGTAGAAATATGGGATATATAGCATATATTATACATCTGGGGCAGATAACATCCTCACCTGCAATGGAATTCAAGTTGTCGTGTTGTATGACCCTGGTCAGCTAACTCCTTCGACTGCCGATCGAGTTCCTGCACTAAATTCTGTCGACACCTCCTCTGACGCTTTACATCGCACTCCTCCAAAGTAGAACTCTGCCCTGAAAAACAAAACGAAGATCACTAGGTCAATAACGAGGTTGAGATAGAGATCATGTTACATCTAACGTAAAGAAACCCACTCTTTTTTGTTAAAAAATCTTTTTAATGTAGGTTGATCGTAAGTGTCTTCTCAAGCAAAGCTCCATTTTATTATTATTTGTTTTCAATTATGCTATATTCATTTCATACTAATCTTAAGTAGTTCAAAATATCAAATAATAGAAATTTTAGATTATTTATTATTCATTCGTTTGGAAATACTCCAAAATCTTGAAAATTTACATAAATGTTTTTAGTTTCTCAAGTTTTTATGAAGTGTGCAGTTTTTGAAAACATTTATTAAAGTTTTTAACAACCTATTTTTTACTTTCTCTTATCCATATATATGGTAGAGAAAGTATTGTTTTAGAGTCAAATGTGTCATAATTACACGTTTTAAGGTAACTTGAATCCAAAAAACATGTTTTTGCAGTTGGTCTCTGCATGTGGTGTATGCGTGTTTCTTATCAACATATCTCAAGAACAAATAGCAGCAGGAAGTTCAAACTCAGTATTTCAATTATGCATGATATAGGGATGCTACAGTAAACTTTTTGTTGAGATCAAGCAAATGGTTTGTGTACAGGGACATCCAAAAGAAATTAAATAGATTATGTCTATTGACGAAAATGAAGGAAACAAGAGTTTAACATTTATAGGCTGCAAAACTAAATGAAATAAATATATATTTTTTATGTGAGTATAAGCGTGTTTCATGTATAATATGGTATGAAAATTATTTACCGTTCATTTACAAGGCTACACAAAAGAACTACAATATAGGGGAACAATACATGAAAATGATGGAAGTGCATTTCAGTTTGTGCTGTGTGTTTATTAATATAGGATTATATTTAAGCGCACAATGTGGTGCTTATTTTAGAAGATATATAGGGCTGCCAATAATTAACAGTAATTAAACTTTTAATTAAGAATAATTGAAAGCTGCCAACAACATTTTTTCTTTTGAATGTAATTAATGGAAGTGCTTTACTGTAATATTTTGCCATGTCAGGAAAACTTCTGAGGAATTAAAACTAATTCCTCATACCCATACAGTAAATAAAGTATTTTTTAAAGATTCATTGCTTTTTTTTTTTTTTTTTTTTTTTTTTGTATATTTACACGTTTTGAGTTTTCCTGAATATTAAAGTAAAGTTTTTAACATTTGATCTTTGTGTATGTTTCTTATCAGAGTAACTTAAAAAGAAATAGTACCAAGCAATTCAAATGTAGTATTTTGAAGTTAATATAAGTTGTTTACTTGTAAAGTTTGATCAAGATTGATAAGTTTTAAGAAATGGTTCGAGGTGAAAGTTGCCTGAATAATTTGGAATGAATTTTTAAACTTAATAACAGTTTTGAATTCTATATAAGTGCAGGTACATTATTCAAATGTGGGATTGAGGAAGGTGATAGCCCCTTCACACAGAATTTTTTGTCAAATAAAGGTGTTCCGAAACTAAATTTAATTGTTTTAACGAAGGTTTATATAACAGTGCTCGTTTACGTAACCCTTAATCTTCATCTGTATTTATAGCATTGAAATGCAGGGTGAGAGAAAGTTGTGTGAATGCCACACCAGATTATTTAATATATATATATATATAATAAAATTCAGAATCAATTTTACTATTATAAATATATTCACAATAAAAGTACATTGTTATAACACCTTCACTTTTATTCCCTAGAAATTTTATTATCAGTTTCTTCTAGAAAGAACAGAAAACAGTACTGGATTCGTAAAAATTTTCGGTTTCCAGTTTTCTATATATTTACATGTTTTGAAATGACTTGAACACAATTTGACTAGTTTTAGAAAATATCGTCTGTCTGTCTATCCTTTTGCCTGCTTCTATATGTGTATGTATGTATGTGCCTGAGAAGTGGCAGTTTTAGATCAATGAACAGAATTTTATGAAAAGTTATATTAGTGTGTATTGAATATTTTAACATTTGTTTTCATTACGTACGTAACACATCTTCTTCCCAGGACATTCTGTTGATATCTTGTAAAAGATAATACTTCCTATAAATCATGCTGTAATTATCAAAATAAATTAAAGTAAAATAATTATAAAATAACTCTTCTCCATCCTCTGTCTTTATAAATACGGTTGTATAAATGTAAAATAGAGTACACATGGAAACCACCAAACGTCAGCAGATTTAGATAATTTAAGTCATTTAAAGGTAGATATCGGTATGATCATTTAAATATTATACTCATTTATATTTTAATCGAATAATTATCAAATATTGTGCATTTTTATAATACATATAATAGGACTATTAAATGTATATATCAATATATTACTCGTGACATAGATTAGTAAACAAGAAAATTCAATAACTATGATGATGATTAAAGAGGCATTGTTCGATATTATCGCATTATCATGCCACGACATTATAATTCTTATTCGTTTGGAAAAATTAGGTGAAGAAAATTCTTTTTTGGTTCTCTACACAATAATGGTGATATTCTGTATATGTATGCAATCCAAATTTGATCTCGACCGCCCTTTAAATTTATAAAAATTCATGCGAAAAATAGTGATAAAATCTTTTTATTGACAAATTCTCCTTCTGACAAAAAAACTAATATAAAACATTTGCTAAGATTTTTTAATATGTCGAATTTGATGAAAATGAGTAAAATTAAATTATTAAATTAGTGTAAATCACCAGTCGTGGACTTTGTACCACCAACGGACAACTTTAAATTAAAACTTTGAAAAACAAGTTTTCTAATTATTGCACAGGTTCGAGCAATATCTAGGATTTGCGTTACAATCCCCTCCATTAAAGCCTCGAACTGGAAATATTTCTAGACATCAGTTTTAGGATAAGACGAGTTTAACTTAAAAAAAAAAAAAAAAAAAAAAAAAAAATGCAATTTCTGTCATCTGAATAAAATAACTATGCAGATTTTAAATAATGGGCTTCACTTGATTTTTTATTTTGCATTTACATAGAGTACTTTTAGATTGTCCACTGCTGGTACCACAAAACCATCATGCTTATAATAGTGGACAGATCTGTCATTCAGGCCAGCTTCAAATGTAGAAACAGCTCGGTATTCTCCGAAATTCGAAATTTGGAATAATATCAACTAATTTGACTGAAAATTTGATCGGAATGCTTCTGGAGGTTATATTTTCCAAAGTTTTTAGAAAAAATTTGCATTATTTATTTATTTATTTATTATGATACGCAGGTTTTAAGGGAATATATAAAAGAGATACAGAATGCCCTTGGTACTTACAAGATTATGACATAAGAGGTGATTGAAAGTTGTTTGCAAATTAAGACTCATTTTAAATGAAACAATGCGTTATCAAAGTTAAAGGTTTCACAGATAATTTGATATAATTTATGATATATATTTGTATAACTGGTTATATCTATAGTCTTTAAAATTAAGAATATTACACACACACACACACAAAAAAAAAAAAAAAAAAAAAAAACAGAAAGAAAGAAAGAAAATCCATTAAAGTTAACATTACTGGTGCAGTTACCCTTTTTTTTTTTTTTTTTTTTTTTTACTTTTGAATTTAAAACTTTTTTAGTTGCATTAAAATATAAGAAGTTTCCGATTCCTTTAATTCTTAAATATGTAACAATATACGAATTCAATTTTATTTAAAAAATTAAAGGTTATTAAGACAGTGTTAGTTTATTATATTATAATAGCATTTATATTGAAAATAACGAATAAATTTTAAAATAAATCATTTTAATATAGTCGGCAGCAAAATTATTGAAGCGTTAGCAATAATTCGTATTTAAAAGATGTGCATCTAATACTGTTTTGTTAAGTAAATATTTTTCGAATCACGATCTTAGTCTTTATGCTGTTATAAAAAAGTAAGTTGATGATAATTAGCGATCAAGCCAATGAATATATATATATATATATATGAAAAATGTGGATGTGCGCTTTAATAATTTTGCTGCCGACTGTATATAAGTGAGAAGAATCACATCTTGATACCACACTTTAAGTACCAAAAAATGATTGCTTGGTTAGGCACGAATAAATATAGAATCTTGAATAATAATATACAATATTTTACATATTGTATAAAATATGTCAAGTGTTTTATTATCAAGTGTTAATTGTTATTAAATGATTTACATTAGTGCAGATAGGTATTTAATTAGAAAAAAATTAATAATCAATTTGAAGTGCTGAATGTCTCTGCGTATTTATTTTATGATAATAGGAATGCGAATAAAATGTTACTCAAGTCTAAAATTCTAACTATTATTAAAAAAAAAAAGATTATCTCTTTAGAACGAAAAATAAATTGAAAATAGAAAGTTTAAATATAAGAAAAGAAAAAAAAAAAAAATGTATATTTGAGAAATTTATATACATATATATAGGAGGGCAAAAGATAAAATAATGATAACTACACGGAATAATACATAGAAAAATACATAGAAAAGAATCTTCTTTTGTCTTATAACACATAAATCACATTAAATTTTCGAGATAAATTAATTAAATGTTAAATTAATCAGAATTACTAAATAAATCAAAATTTCTAAGTACCAACGGCTTTGTTTATGGTATACATATCAGAATGCATATTATTAACAGTATAAAAGCTACGTTTCACTAGAACGATCGTCCGAATTTAGTGTCAACTAATATATTTAGAAATTTAGTGTGCTGTGTGTCACCATTTTAGTAGTGCAATTTTAGTAATAAATGCAACTGAAATGGTGAAACTTAGCATCAAAAATTGGTTGCAAGTAACTAATTTTTTTTAATTAGCACCATTTGTTCCATGAAACAATGAACTATTATTTTTAACAGCGTAAAATGTATAAAGCATACATTAACCCAAAAGTATCAGAAAATGGATAGTTTTGGTCAAAAATAAGTCCATAAAATGCTGATTTTTACAAGATTTTTGATTTTGATTTATTTATTAATTTATTGTGGAAAAATGAAAAATATTATTCTATTTCAATGTTACTTAATCAAATATTTAAAATTTTCACATATTTAAGTGAGAAAATACGTTCATACCACAGTTAAAATAATAATAATTTTTTATTTAAAAAATAGCCTTAAATACATTAACCTACCCTTGCCAATATATCTCGAATTATTTAGAAGTATTTTCAGTTTCACCATTTCGCTGAAATAAAGGCTTCTTCAAAATACGTTGTAAAACACAAAAACATTCATATTGATTTGCAAATGTTTATAACTCAAGAATATGGAGTAAAAGCAACAATAAAGCTATAGTACATGCATTTTTAAATTATATTCATTAATATGAAAAAAAAAGACTGCACATTTTCAAAACCTATTTGAAAAACAATTTTACCTTCTGGAAAAAGCTGCATAAAAGGGTAATTTTTAAAATAAGATTAATTTTAAATGTTAACAGTAATTGTCCAATTAGACGAAAACGAAAATATGTGTGAGGAATGCAAAAGAAAACAAACTATTCAAATTCTGTTATATAAGTTCAATAACTCTGGTGATTGGTTTTACGATAGCAACGCATTTGAAGAAAAAAAAAAAAAAAAGAAGATGATGATGATGATGAAAATACTAGAAATTAAATAATGAGATCGGTAAATTATGCATTGAAAATGCATGAAGTTAAAAAGTTATATATATATATATATAGATATATTCATAGACAATTGTTATTATGACAACACTTTTAGTCAATACTTTTATCATAATACGAGTATATGAGGACCATTAATAAAAACAAATAAAATCATCCTTTAAAAATACTTACACCAATGAATTAACCTTATGACACTAATTAAAAATTTAACAATTTTCGACACATGAAAAAAAAAAAAAAAAAAAAAAAAAAACGAGATTAATTAAATTAATGAAACCAGGAATGTAAAATAAAATACTTTTTTGATCATTATCGCTACGGAATGCAAGAAAAGTGAAGTATGAGTTTAGTTTTAATTATTAAGAAATAAAATCAAAAAACTCATTAAAAGAAGCCGAACCAGTTTTTTTTTTTTTTTTTTTTTAACCCATTGCTTCCACTCACGCATGAAATGTATTCGCTTCTCCGCTAAACTCATCTTTTGGAATCTTCACCGTAGCATGAGAAACATATCACACTGATATGTGTAACGAACTATAAAAAGAATTGTTTCAATTATGAATAATAGAAAATCGAAATTCAAAGAAGCCAACGGTAGTAAAATTGTGTTTATTTTATTTTTTTTAAACTGCTATTGTTAAAGTCTTTTCTGGAGAGTTTTTAACACAGAATAAAATGCCTAAAACTACAAATATAGTTGGTTAGTTATTGAACATGAAAAAGAGATTTAGTGCCTCACAAATCAAGAAAAGTTAAAAAGATTATAACGTAGAAGTCTCAATTAACAATAAACAAAATAGGCAAAGCAGTTTCGGTACCATTGTCCGTAGTATCATCGATGTCAAGGATGCTCAGTGCCACTAAAACTGCAGTCAATTATTTTGTTTACGAGATTTTTATTTATTTATTTATTTTATTATTTGTGCTTTCTACTTGTTTTATTTAATTTATTTATTTATTAGGGAAGGTATATTTTTTCTCAGTATTTTACGCTTACTTTTTCTCCCCTTATGTGGTAGTTTCAAAATTATCCATAATTATTACTTAAAAAAAAAAAAAAAAAAAAAAAAAAAGTATATTTTTGTTTTCTTAAGTAATAGATAGAAAATTCAATAAAAGGCATAATTTAATTTAGTACGACAAGGTTTTTATTTTTATTTTTATTTATTTATTTATTTATTTTTAGTCTATTCTTCCGAATAAAAGCATGCGATAACTACGTTGTGCCCTGTTCTTTCTTTCTTTGTACAATGGTTACTATATTCATTTCGTTAAATCTCATTAGTATCGCTTTAGTATGGAACCCCCTGGCGATTTTTAAATTTTTGTTACCATTTTCGGATGAATTACAATGGCTATTGCAATTGTGTAAGTAACCTCGGCGAGAAACGTTTCAGTTACTTCGCTGCCAAATTTCAAATTTCACCAAGGTGGTCCTATACTAAAGCTGTTCCATTTCTTTCACTTCATTTTATTTTTATTTTTATTTATTTATTGATACAAGAGAAAAGGAAAAACATTTTTTAATTGCTTTGCTTTTAAATATACAAAAAGCGTAAAAATAACTAAATAAATAAATAAAATAACTGACTTTTTATATTAAAATATGGTTACTTTCCTTAGCAGTGCGTTACTATATTCATTTCTTAATATTTCTTTGCTGGTTTTTCTGAAAATTTCTCAACATATTATTTCATTACTGTATTAACATTAAAGCCAGAATCTATAAAGATTACTTTATATGTTAGATTTATTATGTGTGAAAAAAAGGTAGTATGGAATAGTTTTGGTATTAAATCATATTACATTATGTTATAGTCCATTTTTAAACTGATATTATAACTTTATTTAACTTAAGAGAAACTTTGATAAATCCATTGTAGAACATTTTGATGTATTTCTAGTACAGTAATAAGGGACAATTATTTCGAGTCGAAATACTTATGCGACGCATCATCCACCCTAAAATAATTTTAGAAATTTCCTAAATTTGCAGCAAATAAATGTCCTGTATATACCAGTGATGTTCTTTATAAATATATCAGCAATCATTGAACATATCATTAAAAACAATGCTAAATTCCTAAAATGAGGATTGTTTCACAAAAAAAAAAAAAAAAAAAAAAAAAAAAATCTGGAGTGACTCCACTCGACTTTCCGAACATTGAGTAACTAACAGTTTTGTAGATAAAATAAAGAAAGAGGAATTGCTAAACAAACAAAAGAGAGAAAACCATAATAGAGTGTTTTTTTCTCCATATATCACACGAGGTTTTATTTAACACTACTGAACTTTGAGCCCTTAGATCATAATGATAAAGAATTTTTCGTTGTGTCCCTGTAAAAATCTATAAATGCTAGATTCACCAAAATGCTTATAGTTAGTGCAACAGTGATTTATAATATTCATACAAATTTTCAGCTCAATTGAATAAGGCATTTAGATGCTATCGCACTTTTAAAAATTTGGTCTCATAGGCCATAATGATAAAGAATTTTTCTTTGTGTCCCTGTAAAAAAACTGTAAGTGCTAGATTCACCAAAATCTATACAGTTGGTGCAAATGCGACCTATAACATGTGTATAATTTTTTTGCTCAGATTAATAAGGCGTTTAGACGCTATCACACTTTTAAAAATTTGGCCCCATAGGCCTTAATGATAAAGAATTTTTCTTTGTGTCCCTGTAAAAAAACTACAAGTGCTAGATTCTCCAAAATCTACACAGATTGAGTATCTGTGACCTATAATATGGGTATAAATTTTTTGCTCAATTGAAGAAGGCGTTTAGATGCTATCGCACTTTTAAGATTTTGGTCCCATAGACCATAATGATAAAGAATTTTTCTTTGTGTCTCTGTAAAAAAACTATAAGTGCTAGATTCACCAAAATCTATAGGGTTCGTACTATGGTGACTTACAATATACGTACCAACTTTCAGCTTATTTGAACAAAGCGTTTAGACGCTAGCGTGTTCACTCACAGACATACACACATACATACACACATACACACATACGCACACACATACATACATCATCTCAAAAATAGTGGAAACGGACTCAGGGGACCTCGAAACGTATAGAAACATCAAAATCTGATATTCGGATTTTTGACATGATTACAATACTTTCCTCACTATAGTGTTCGGAAAGTAAAAAAAAAAACCATGTTATACGCAGAAACCTGCTCTAAACTTATAAAAAACATAAATGTATCTGATATATGAGTAACGTTAGAAAAATTTTTGATAGTGTCAGATAGACAAAAGAGGAGGTTTTAGTCAATCAAATAAACTTAAAATACATATAAAATGATTTCTTCTGATAGATTGTAAGGTATCAAATTTCTTTTATGTGGCTTTGAAGTCAATAATACATGTACCAGCATTATTTTAACAGACAACAGAAAATACTCTATAATGACTTAAAACATATATCATTTTTTCGGGCAACTAAAATGTATTAACAGACGTTAAAGCATTATCGTACAGATATATAAGCTATATATCATAAACATTTTGTACTACCTTTGTTGTAAAATGTTAGAGAGCGTGTCAGAACAGTTTAATTATTTGCTCTGGTTGTTGGAATAAGAACACGTACTTCTGCTGCAATTTCTTATTCTTTCTCTTAATATTTTGTTTATCTATTTTCATAAAGTATTTATTTATTTTATTAAACTTTGAAAAAATTATATGTTAAACTTGTTTTATCGGCTTTCCTACTTAGTTTTATACATCTTTTATTTATAACGGCAGAATACTTAAATGTAACCGATTTAACTGTGGGTTCGAGATCTAAGGAAAGTAGATTACATGTTAATTCATTATGTACAGAAACGCGTCTATAAATATGCTGATATCGTTTAAAGCATAACACACAGCTAACATATACTCCCTCTGTTAGAGAACATGGGGTTTCACAGTGGTCTCCTCATTAACATTCAAAATCAATTGATACAACATTCATCCGTTCAAATTTATTTGAAAAGGACACGAGTTATTAACATATTAACTGCCGGTCACATGAAGTAGTGTTGATAGTACATGCCCATGAAGCTAGAGAATTCTATTACCATGTACATGCCATAGCATAAAAGTAGAGTGTAACCGTATATCGACGTATAAAAATATTTAAATAAATTATAGGTATCAGAGAATTAAAAGATTTATATATCATAAGATTATGTCAAAAAACAAAGATTATAAGATTATATCATACTGGTTGCTACGCATTATTGAATTTTATGATATCAAATAAAATGTTTATTGTAAAAAGTTATGTTGATTAAATGTCTTTGTAGTAGACTAGGTTGTCCCTCAAATGAGGGGGAGATTTTGTCTTTCCTTTTGTTTTTTATTTTTTGAGATTCGATACGTATACCCTGGAATAGTGATAACGCGTGCAGAATTGATGGGAAACAGTAAATTCTGCACGTGTTAACATTACAGTATGTCTGAAGGTGATATCTGTTATACTATAAAATAGAATTTTGTGACCGACAAAAAGTACTAGTTCGATGAAGTTTCAATATTTTTTATGCTTCGAAGAAAAAACATTAACGGCCCTCTTCACTTACCGTCGCCGGAAGTCCGAGCCAGTGTCTTTTATTCTATGAGAAATTTTCTTTACATTTAATTAATTAACTAATACATATTTTTAAATTCTGTTTTCGCATTCAGAAAATTCCCGAATTTTAGATTGACAGAACTTTTTTAAAAATGTTTTTTTTTTTTTTTTTTTTTTTTTTTTTTGAAATTGCAAAATAAAAATTTCACATATTGAAAATTTGTATTTTACAGCTTCAAAATAAAATATTAAAAATTAAAAAAATTCGTTTTTAAAAAACGTCCGTCAGTTTAACAATTGAGAATTTTCTGAATGTGAAAACAGAATTTAAAAATATGTATAAATTAATGAGTTATAAGTAAAGAAAATTATCCATAGAATAACATTAGCTTCGGCTTCCGGCGACGGTGAGTGAAGCGGATAACACTGAGAAAAATACAATTATTTTCTTTCATCTTTAGCATTATACTCACAAAAAGTTAGGTTTTCCATTATGATGCATATAAAAAAACAAGGAAAATATATTTATATACATATATTTATGGCAAATAAATTTTTCGAATACGGTTGATCCTAATATTCAATTTAGCAAAAGTGATTTACAAAACATTAAATTTAAAGATGTCACTAAATCTTAATTTAATATCAAAATGTACAAAAAATTTGTATGCATTTAAATTGCTAAATTTTCATGACAAGAAATATTAATTTGTTTAACTCTTATTCTTTTTTTTTTTTTTTTAGTTTTTTTTAATGAAGTGCTATAATATATAACTCATTATATAGAATAAATTTAGGATTATATATATATATTGTGCTAACTTTTAAAATGAATTAAAATCACTTTTATGTGTATATTCTTGGTATTATCATGTGTCTTAATTGTTAAATTTTAAAACGTTATTGAATTCTTAAATTTATATATATAGTAATCGTAATGTAGATGTGGCTTAAAAGTTTATACGTTCAAGTTATGGAATGAACTAAAGAAAAATATTGAAAAGCAGTAATATATATGTTGTATCATTATAAAATTCCTGAAATGCATCTGTTCTATATCAGTTGTGTTATAATTTAAATTTAATTTGTTTACATTGTTTATTTATATGTATTAACGAAATACTTCATACATCGAAAAAAATCTGGAGTGACTCCACTCGACTTTCCGAACATTGAGTAATTAACAGTTT
Source organism: Salticus scenicus (assembly GCA_963930645.1). Classification (NCBI taxonomy): domain Eukaryota; kingdom Metazoa; phylum Arthropoda; class Arachnida; order Araneae; family Salticidae; genus Salticus; species Salticus scenicus. The sequence continues at coordinate 299,517,899 of OZ005648.1, forward strand.
TGTAGATAAAGTAAAGAAAGAGGAGTGGTTAAACAAACAATAGAGAGAAAACCATAATAGAGTGTTTGAGTATTTTTCTCCATATATTACACGATGATTTATTTAACGCTACTGAACTTTGAGCCCATAGATCATAATGATAAAGAATTTTTCGTTGTATCCCTGTAAAAACCTATAAATGCTAGATTCACCAAAATGCTTATAGTTAGTGCAACAAGGATTTATAATATTCATATAAATTTTCAGCTCAATTGAATGAGGCGTTTAGACGCTATTGCACTTTTAAAAATTTGGTCCGATAAGCCATAATGATAAATAATTTTTCTTTGTGTCCCTGTAAAAAAACTATAAGTGCTATATTCACTAAAATCTATACAGTTGGTGCAACTGTGACCTATAACATGTGTACAACTTTTTTGCTCAGATTAATAAAGCGTTTAGACGCTATCGCACTTTTAAAAATTTGGCCCCATAGGCCATAATGATAAAGAATTTTTCTTTGTGTCCCTGTAAAAAAACTATAAGTGCTATACTCACCAAAATCAATAGGGTTCATACTATGGTGACTTACAATATTGGTACCAACTTTCAGCTTATTTGAACAAAGCGTTTAGACGCTAGCGTGTTCACTCACACACATACACACCCACATACATACACACCTACATATATCATCGTAAAAATAGTGAAAACGGACTCAGGGGACCTCGAAACGTATAAAAACATCAAAATCTCAAATTCGGATTTTTGACATGATTACAATACTTTCCTCACTATAGTGTTCGGAAAGTAAAAATTTGGGGAAGATTCAGAAAGAATTTAATTTTTTTTTTTTTTTTTTAACAATAAAAAAATATACGTTCTTTCTCCATATGATTGATTCTACATAAAATATTTAGTTTCTCATAAGATTATTTAAGTATGTGGATTGCCACAAGATTTAATATTGCATCGAAAAATGTCTTTTGGATTTCAGAGGGAATTTAGAAAGCTTACAAGCAGTAAAAAGTAAAATATAATAAACAATTAAAAAAAGAAGAAAAATCCTCTTCTATAGGATGTGATTCTGAAAAAAAAAAAAAAAATACTTAGTTTCCTTTAAGATTATTTTAGTATATTGATTAACGGAATAATTAACGCATCACAAAGCTCCTTTTTGATTTCAAAGAGAAATTAATATCTCGCGGTAAAAATAAAATATTATAAAATTTAAAAAATTAAAGTAAATTAAATTTAAATTTAAAATATGTTTTTTTTTTTAATGTTATGTACATCTGTAGAAAGAAATTAGTCCTCTTAAGATTATTTATGTACATAGATTACCCCAATATTGAATAATAAGAAAACTCTACAGAACTGGAGTCTTAAAGTAATAAGTACAAAACTTTGAATAAACACGCCGCTTTGACTGAAGCACTTGTGCCTTCTTTGTTCGTCTGACAAAGGGTCGTGTATTCTTTTCACCCGAAACAATTGTCGCAAGTTTATTGCATTTTATGGTACTTATTCAAAGTTTTATACTTATTACAATATTGAATACACCAAAAACCTCTTTTCAGATTTCAGAAAAAACTAAAAATTTGGCAAAACGTTTTATGCATTATAGTTGTTATTATTATTATAAAAAAAAAAACCTCTTTTATGTTATGTGATCCTAAAGAAAATATTTAGCTCCCTTTAGCTACACATACCACGAGTTTAGCAAACAGCATAGGGTTTAAGGATTTTGGAAGTATTTGTTCTATAGAGTAGGTCAAGCATAGAGCTTGTTAAGCGCTGTATGATTTTAACCGACCTAATCTCTAACATAATTGCGATGAAGGAGTAATCAAGCACTTAAAACACAGCTGGAACACAAATTGAGACAATAGGTTACCTGGAAGAAAAATACGCATGGGTTCATTTTCACCCTTATTAGGGATGAGTTCCTTATAATATTGTACATATGCTAATGATAGGTTTGATGATAAATACAAATGAGAATGGTGTGCTTAACACACGAAAGAACACAGACACAATGTATATATGAATAACACTGGTATATTGTAAAAGGTTAAATGAATTCAATCATTGTAATTAAAAAAAAAAAAAAAAAAATGGTATACAATTAATGCTTGTTTAAATATAATAAATTTATCTTATTAGAGAAAAGTTGTATTTTATTTTCACCAAAGTAGTATACCCTTAATGTAATAAAATAATTATAATTTGTAAAATATAAATGCTATAGAATTAATGACTACATTAAACATAATATCACAGAAAAATTATATTTCGTGATCGTCAAACTAATATAACAAATAATAAAATTATTTTTCAAATATTAATATAATTATTTTTATATATAATTCAAAATAACGAAGTATTCAATATAGTGTAACAACCTGATAGACAAAGAATAAACACATGAAAATATGAAATTATTATCTTACATTTAGTAACTTTCAGTTTATAAATTTTATTACATTAGCAAAAATTATGGGATATATATATATATATATATAAACAAAAATCATAGGAAAATATGCAGAAATAAATATTTAAAAATCCTTCTATTATAAAACATTTTTATCTTTTTAAAATGAGCGTTTTTTTTTTTTTTTTTTTTTGAGAATCTAGCATAATATTCAGAATTAAAATTTTAATTCACGCAACTTTATTATGGATGAGTATACTACTGCAGATCAAGTAGGATACGATGATAAATAGTAAAGTAATAAATATAGTAAAGTAATAAATTCGTTAATTTTCCTCCGTATCAGGGAAAATTTAAAACAAGCTATTTTCAGTTTAAACTTTTAAACTGTGTGTTGTATATCGTTATAAAAGATGTAAAAAAAAATAAAAAGATAAATAAATTATTTATCTTTTTTTTTTTTTTTTTTTTAGAAATATTGCATTATTAATGCAGTATTTCTTAGTTTTTAGTTAAAATATTTATATAATGAAATATTCGTTATTAAAATAAAATAATAATAATTTATAGTTCTAATTAAATTCTTTATTTTTTTTTTTCTTTTACAGTTATATATATATATATATATATATATATATATAATATAATAAAGATGATCTATTAAGCATAGTAGAAGTCAAGCAACAGATACAAGATCACTGAAACACCAATGACCAATAAGATTAAAAAAAAAAAAAAAAAAAAAAAAAAAAAATCATCAGTGGATGAAATACACTAATGTAAAGAAAGCAGATCTATTAATTAACAGCCTGCAAAACAAACGAATCAATAAAGTAAAACAACAAATCTTAACTTTAAACCATAAACTTATCAAAATTAATGAAAAAACAACCCAAGAAACACAAGATAGGAAGAAGGAGGCAGGCGGCAAGACTTGTGACTTGCCTGTGGGGTTACACTAGTTTTACGCCGGCAACACTCCCCCAGCCTGCCACAACCAGAACAGGAACCATAAGGATTTAAAAATGCAAAATTTCTAAGCAGATGAACAACATTGAAACCACAAAGCCACAATGAAATTCACCGATTGATCACATTGTGTTTAACAGTATAATTAGAACATTAAATATAGTTGACAACTCAAAAAGGAAAAATCTGAAATTTTATTGGAAAATGAAAGTTTGCATAGTAATACAAAGCAAATGCAACAAGCCTTCTATTTTTTTTTTTTTTTTTGTATTTAATTTCACAAACCCACCCAACCATCCAGCCTTACAACACCACCCCACCTCCGTAATCAAACATCTGCCCACCCAACCGCCACCTTTTTTATTGTCTTTTATTATTTTATGATTTTTTTGTTGATATACACAAGAGTGTACACAGCTTTTTTTTTTTTTTTTTTTTTTTTTTTTTTGTACTGACAGAGACATGGTTAAGGATATAAAATAGAAAATACAAAGTTTTTAGGAAAACCCATTTTAGCAGTGGCTGTGATCAGTTTATTAATATTCTTGTTTTTAAACTTTGCAGAGCATAAATTATTAATTCGAAATAAATGATTAATGATGATGTTTCTGAATACCGAAAGATGCAGACATGAATTAAAATGTGTAAATAAGTTGACATTAAAACAAAAATCTTGCCGTTTGTCATAGATATCTGTGTAAAGTTTATTACCATCTATGATTATTTTGAGATCTAAAAAGTTAATTGATTGATTAGTCAGAGTGTTTTGAGTTAGCTTTAAATTAGGTGGATAATTGAAGGAAAAGCCATTTTGTGAGTTCTTGTTGAGATAAAATACAATAATATCATCGATGTAACGATAAAATCGAACATCATCATTGCAAATTTGCTTTTCATAATAATAAAGATAGAGATCTGCCAAAATACTGGAGCTACAACCTCCTTGTGGGATGCCTAATTGTTGCAAATAGATAGCGTTGTTGTGGAAGATATAATTATTATGGATAACAAAGTTAAGAAGAGTTTTAAATTTTTCTGCTTTAAAATTGTAAGGAAGATTAATTTGAGCTTTATATTCTTGAAAAAGACTGTAAATGATATTACTCAGATCTGATAACTCAATATTATTGAAAAGATCTTGAAAGTCAAAAGTCATAATGTTGTCTATTGAATCGAGCGATTTTATGTATTGAATTAATTGAAAGCTATTTTTAAGACAGTGTAAATTATCAACTTTGCAAGTACATTTGTAAATTTGTTTTAGAATATCCAGTAGAGCTTTATTAGCATTGTTGTTATAAGTGTTACACCCAACAGTGACAGTGCGAAATTTAATTGGAGATTTGTGAAACTTAGGTATGAGAACTATATAAGGATAATTAAAGTTATTGAAGGGAAGTTGAAGTAGTTTATAGTAATTATGTATTTTTCGGTTATTAATAATAAGGTTATTATTAGTTAAACTGAAGATGTTACTATTATTGATTGAAGAGTTTAAAATAGAGAGATAGTAGGATTTACAAATAATGGCATAATTATTAGGTGATTTGTCAACATAAGTGATCACAAAGTCTTCCTGTAGTGATTTGATTGAGTTAAAAAGTACAGATTTTTTAAATAACACCAGATTTGAAGAATTGATAAATAATGCATTTTTGATTTTTTGTAACACTAAAACTTTCCATTGAGTGAAGTAGGCAATAGGTTTATTATGAGTAATAGATATTTTATAAATAAATAAATCTAGGTCATAAGAAAACTGTTGAAGGATTTGTGGAATGCTAGTTTTAACTGGAAGTCTAAATTTGGTGCCAAATTTCATGAATTTTTTTTTTTTTTTTTTTTTTTTTTTTAACACTAAAACTTTCCATTGAGTGAAGTAGGCAATAGGTTTATTATGAGTAATAGATATTTTATAAATAAATAAATCTAGGTCATAAGAAAACTGTTGAAGGATTTGTGGAATGCTAGTTTTAACTGGAAGTCTAAATTTGGTGCCAAATTTCATGAATTTTTTTTTTTTTTTTTTTTTTTTTTTTTTTTGTGCCAAATTTCATGAATTTTTTTTTTTTTTTTTTTTTTGGAAGTCTAAATTTGGTGCCAAATTTCATGAATTTTTTTTTTTTTTTTTTTTTTTTTTTTTTTATAAATAAATAAATCTAGGTCATAAGAAAACTGTTGAAGGATTTGTGGAATGCTAGTTTTAACTGGAAGTCTAAATTTGGTGCCAAATTTCATGAATTTTTTTTTTTTTTTTTTTTTTTTTTTTTTTTTAAAACAAGTGGAATACAAAAACTAAATGATAGTTAAATTGCCACGATAATCTACAACGACCTAAATTAAAAAAAGAATATGAATAATTTGACCAGTATAAATTTAAAATAGGTATAAAATCAAGAATAATACCTAAATATTATTAGAATATAAGAACTGAAAATTATCCATAAGACAAAAAATTAAATATAAAAACAAAAAATATTATATCAAAGGGAAATTCGGTGTACATCAACTGCGCCCGCAGGTGCCAGAAAATATGCAACTGGGCTCGCCTAGGGTGCGTCGATAAGTAATATAGGCACTCTAGGCTCGCCATCTCATCCCCCACCTGTTTGAACTGCGCTTCTGGGTGACGGGAAGGGATTGTCTTTGCTATAAGAAGATAAAGCTTCCAAAAAACTATTCAAAAACTACTATAATTATAAGTAAATATTATTCTAGCGTTGCTCTAACTTATCATTAAATTAAAAACGAATCTAATACTTTCTTCATATGTATATAGGAGAAATTGCAAATCAAAAAGATTCAATTAAGAAAATGGAAAGATTCTGGGAGTTTATATATAATGTAGACTTCTAGAAATCCACACATTACAACCAATGTAAAGAAATGAAATTCACAGTAAATACTCCAAGGAAAAAAAATTAAGATAGCATTTAATTTAATGGTGATATTTTAGATACTGAATCTAATAAGACAAGGAAAAGCAATTTTAATTAAGGTCTGGGTCTCGGAGAATACATTTGTGTTTGGGGGGAAAAAAAAAAAAAAAAAAAAAAAAAAAAAAACTTTAAAGACTGAAAAAAAAAAAAAGAAAGTTTTATTTATATTTCTAAATATAATGATATTTCTTTTTATAATGCACAATTCAATTGCATCAGATGTTTTTATACTTAAATTTTGTATTTTACATTATTAGGGCAAATTTTTATTTGTTAATTGGAATATATATATATATATATATATATATATATATGTATATACACTACATATATACGTACATCAATTTTCTCCGTCAATTGGTTTAATGGTCCTTTTTACTCACGTGGGCGTAAGTAATTTAAATTGGTTTTGTCTCTTATTGGATCTAAATATGAATCGCAACATTTCTGTGCTAGTTTTTGTACTGTGTTACAATCAGTTTTATTTTTGTTGTGTTGGTATTAGCATGTATCTATTAAATGCTATAATTTCAATGTTAAAATTTATTATATCTATCATTTATATATATATAATATAAAACTTTTTGCATTTATTACTCTTTAATTTTCTTTTCCTTTTTTTTTTTTTTTTTTTTTTTTGCTAATATTTTGCATATTTTACATATTTATTTATACCACAATCATTTTTAAACTATTATAGCATAAAAAGCTTATTCAGAAATATAAGGAAAAAAATAAGGAACTAAAAACCACAAAATTAAAAAATTGGTACAGTTTTTTGTCCTGAGGTGTACGGATTTTTGGAAGTATACTGCATATGTATATATATATGCATGTATAAAGTGAGACAGAGATAGAAAAATAGATAGATAAATTGCAATAATCTGTTTTTTATACAAATGTAGGGTGAAAGAAAGTAGAGTGGTTGTCACACCATATTATTTGTTTATTCTAATTAAACGATTTGAGAAATTGATGCATATAAATTTATTGGACTTAATACTGTTTTAAGGATGAGTTATATTATAAAGCAATGACTAAATGACACTATATTTTTCTATATTTTTCACGCGATTTTTGAATAGTTTTGATTCAAAATATCTCACTATTTGAGTTTTAGAACATTTTATAAAATACTTCCTTTAAATAATAATTCAAAATAATAATAATAATAATAATAATAATGATAATAAATAAATAAACTTTTATTAAGTAAACTATTTTGATTGCCATTATTTAGACAATGAACATTTTTTTTTTTTTTTTCAACTTTTAGAATGAGAGATTATACTGCAATATCAATTTATGATTGTTTGCTATTATACTTCTAATTATAATTCATTTATTAATATAAATTACCATATATTTTATAATAAAGTTTTTTAATACTTTGATTTCATATTTTTTTTTTTTAAGCGGGGAGGGGAGGGGGGGGGGGGAAAGAAAGAAAGCTCTTAAATATTCTTATAACTTTACTTTTAAAGACAGATAGATTACTTTTGCATCATCCTGTGTATAGTTAAAAACAGTAAAGCTCCAAATACATAATTTATTATAACTATGGTGGAAAATTGATCAAAAAGTATCTTTATAACTTTATTTATAAAAATTATTCACTGGAAATAATTTCGAGTTCACGGGGGCACAAAAGGCACATTTCCAGGGAAAACACAAATTGGGAAATTTGTCCGCAAACAACTTCTCTACCACAGAGGGAAAGGATGTATGCTAGGCATAAGAAAACAGGAGAATATCTTTGAAAGACTTTCCGTTTGCAACATTGTTATCAAGGGGCAAATTATTGCAATAGCGAAATAAACGAAAATGTTTCTGATAATAGAAATCATTGAAGAATCCAAAATATCGCTATTATTTTGCCCATCATCTCAGTAAAAATAATAATAAGAGAAATGGGAAGAAAAAAAAAAGGTTAAATAATAAGCTTTTAAAGATTAATGACTATCAATTAATGCATTCAATTAATATTTCAGTAGCACCTAAATCGATTAATCGTTTCTATGCTTTAATCTTTTCTTTTTACTAGTGTTCGTTTAGCAACCTGTTTAATTCTGCTATCTACGTATGTATCGTTAACATGTGGATTGCTTAAATTACTTATTCCTTGTTTCAATTTTGGTTTGTGTTATTGATTAGTTTAAATTCCTTTTTTAATTTGTTTTGTTGCAAGATAGAGACTTGAGCTGTATATTGCTTGAATTAGCTATACAGTTTTCCGAAATCTTGCATATGCTGATAGAAATGCAAGTTTCCTGATATGAGAACATTTCTATTTTTCAGCATTTAAAATTCCAATTTTCAGTTCATGAATTTCCTTTTTTATTTATTATTATTTTTTTTCCCCCTTTTAACGGAACTCTTTGGTAATTTTTAACCTTTCTCTTTTCTCTAAAATGTTGACTGTTAATATATCATAGTTTTTGCAAATTATCTCATCGTTAAAGGCTTATGTGCTATGTTAGTGTCATTTCTCTTCTGCGTAAGTACTTTCACATGTTTTTAGTAATCATTGGTACTCAAATTAAATTATTACCGTGACAATTTTTATTTGAAATAAATCTAAATTTAATTTTATGTTGGTATTTTCATCTATCTTTTGTCTGCTGAGTGTTACAATGGTAATAAATTATTCAAATTATATATATATATTTATTTAAGAATGTAAAATTTAATCTCTTAACACTACTTACAATATTCTTAATGAGTTAAATTTAAGTGCAATATTAAAATTTGCCCGAGGAAATTACAGGAATAAAATTTAAATCATAGATATAAATATTAAAAATAAATTGTAATTATTTCTAAAATAAATTTAACTGATAACAAGTTAACTCTCACAGTACTAGTGTGAAATCCATTAATTATATTTCTAGTATAATTCAGTTGCGTTTTCTTGATACAAAATATCTGGCAATGCACTATTAAATAATTTTATTTCAAAACAAATGAAATATTTTCTTCAGACATTTTTTAAGAATTCTTTTCTATCGTCTATGATTTGTTTAATATGCATTTTAATTTAATATATTCAGAAAATATAAATTTCTAAATAATCGTTTAAAATATGCCATCGAAATTTCTAATTTAATTTTTAATTAAATTACTATGCGTGCAATGTTTTCTCCAAAAATTTGTAGAGGTTATCAACACACTTAGAAAATAACAACAATAGTTTAAGAAGAAAAATTAAAGGAATAAATAATTGCATTTGAAAGAAGCATGAATTTTCAATTTTAAATATCAATTAACATTTATAATAATTTGTTTAAAATGTCACCATTAAGCCACATCATGAGTGCTTTTTATTCTTATTATATATATCAATCCTGTGGAAATGTATATAATTTAAAATTTCAATATTGATAAGTTTGAAAATAACTTAAAACAATTTTTTTTTAAATTATACGGTTATAAACATATAAAAAATAATTTTTTCTCCTTATTAAATATATAATAATAATAATAATAATTATTATTATTATTATTTATAACACTATTTCAATTTTCATTCAGTGTGTTACAATTCTCATTGTATTATTATTATTATTATTATTATTATTATTTTAACACTATTTCAATTCTCATTCAGTGTATTACAATTCTCATTCAGTGTTTTGCAATTTAATGATCATTTCGAACTACTTTTATGACTTAATTATTACTTTATTCTTTTTTATTTGGGTGGTTTTCGTTTTTGATCAGAATAATTGTTTGAATACTGAAATTAAATCATCTTTAAATTTCAAATGTTTGCATTGATAATATTATATTACTGTATATATATATATATATATATATATATATATTAATTCTTACAAATATTTTATTTATTTATTATTATTATTATTATTATTATTATTATTATTATTATTATTATTTTCAGAAAATTTTGAGTTGCTGGGCAATGACAATGATTTTATATGGTCTCATTTATCGCTGTTTCAGAAACAATTCATTACCCTGCTCTTTCTGCTATAATTGCCTGTATAAAGATATAGGAGTTTTTTGTGAAATTTCGAATTTATTTTTCTACATTTATTTACTTTTTCATTATCTTTTGCTTTGCATAATGCTTCACTTTCATATGTAATTATTTAATTTATTGATACCTTGCTTATCAAGCCTTCCTTCCTGGTGTTTGATCATTCTAACGATGAATTATTATTATTATTGTTACATAAAGTAGTAATAGTTGCAAACAAAGTCAACTTATTAAAAAAAAAAAAATCATTAAAACATTGCGTTAAAATCGTAAGAACATTTATATTATACCTGCTATACCAACTCTATCTCTATACAAGACTCAAAATCAACATGAGCATAATATTCAATACAATTTGTTTCGAATTATTTATGCCTATGCTGTATGCATTGTAAAACTTATACCCACAGGTGTGTGTGTGTGTGTGAATGAAAGATAGTGTTAGATAGAGAATGAGAAAACAACACAATCCGTTTCTCTTTACGATTATATTTATTTATTGAGCTTTTTATTAAACATCTTTAATAGAATTTTATTTATTTTCTTTTTTTTCTATTTCTTATTTAATTTTTTCTCATGATTAAAATATTTTTAAGAAAATTCATTTCTTCGCTTTTTCAAATGATACACAAAAATATATTTAAAAATCAGCTTTAATTTTATAATACTTTAAAATTGTAAATGTTGTCCCAATTATATATATATATATATATATATATATATATATATATATATATATATATCTAAAAACAGTAATAATAAATAAATTAATAAATATATATATACAGAAAGAGAGAGAGGGCTTAACTTACCAATGAAAAAAATAATAAGCATAATCAGTCTTAATACGTAAGTTTCCAGATCCATTTGAGATCGATGTAAAATTCCAATCCAAACTTAATGACTAGAAAGCACAATGTAAATTTCAAAGTTTAGGTTTTGGAATAGAGCCCTGAAAAAGATCCACGTGCGCGCACGAAATCTGAAACAATGAAACTGAAACACATTTGAAATCGGCGGATGATGAAAGTTGGGAGCAGTGAGATCTTGTTCTTGACAGCGCATGCGTCAGGTAACGAGGTTGCCAGTATATTAGCACTTCATTTGGCGACTCTGTGTTTGGCGGAAGTTTCAGGTAAACATAACCTTGAAAGATGGTTACGATTACGATATTGCCGGTGTTGGTAATTTACCACGAAAACAATGACCGACAAATAAAGCGCTTTATGAGTATAATAAATTCTTTAAATGACGCGTGTTTTGGAAAATGAAAGTATACAATATTTAAAAGTACTTGAAATGTGTTTATAATCTTATTATTTATTTACGGTGGAAAAAAAAAAAAAGAAATTATTAAGTTTATGTAATGACAATTTATTAAAAAAAACTGTGATATGGTATCTTATAGCCTCTAAACTTTCAAGCGCAATTTGGTGTAACACTTATTGAAATGCTAAGTGTGGGTTCATACTTTAATATATTTCAAAATAACTTTAGTGACAATGATAACATAATAAAATAACTTTATAAAGGCGATAAAGTTTTTTTCCAATATGTTTGAAAGTCTTGATTTCGCAGATATTTGTGACAGACTGCGTTCATTTGCATTTTATTTCGCTAGTTTGCGTTTGGTGGTTCAAACATAGTATAACTGATATTTACAAAGGGAGTTTTATTGGTTTTAAATTTATTTGTTTACATTTATATAGGTATATAAAGACATAGCATATAAATATAGCATGGCACAATACACGTACATGGATTGAGAAAATACATTTAAAGGCGAGCGCATCATTAGATTTAAAGATGATTATATTAAAATGCTATCGTTATCAATAATCTAAGAATATTAAATAATGACCGATAAATAAAACAAGGTGAATTTTTAAATTATTTTTTCGATGCCATAAATATGAAATGAAATAATTTTAAAAAAATCTTAAAGGTACAATACATTTTATTCAGTAATTTGCAATTCACTAAGCGCATAATTAAAATTAACGATTCTTATTTTTGTTTTAATTTAAATATACAATCGACATATGCTGTTGAAATTTTTAAATTTTAGTTTATATAAATGGCTGAAAATATGTCTAAAAAAGCCCATTTAAAAAGGCTTTTTTAATTATAATGAGCTTCTTTTTTGTTTTGTTTTCTTGAAGTAAAACTGTAGCTATAGAATGTTTAAAGTGTTTTTTTTTTTTTTTTTTGCCCCGCACGTAACGTATAATGTTAAATCTTGATCATATTCCTCATTGGAGATCCTTTAATTTCAGTGCCCAAATAATCATTTATGTACACCAGAAAAAAAAAAAAAAAACTAGTATGATGTGGCCACCACAAGACTTTCTTCTATATGATTTTACACAAAATTTATGTAAAACAAACTATTTATTAAATTATTAAATAATTTTTCATGATAAATGCAGAAGATTTTTATCTGACAGCATTATATCACTTAAGTCCTGAAGAAGAGTCAAATTTTTGCCTATGTCAGAAGAAATACGATTTTTATGAAAAAAATTGATACATTTGTTTTAAATTATCACAGATCTATGATTCAACCATTCGTTTTAAAGACATTGACGAGATCATTCGAAAGATACCCACATTGAAAATTTACACCCCCTGAGAGGGGGTACTTCCTCCTAGTGGGGGGGGGGGGGGAAGCGGTGCTCCCACATATAAAAACTTTTTTTTTTTTTGTCTACTACTACTATTATCAATAATTCATATTAACTTTACAACCACACGTTAAATAACTTTCATCAGTACATTTATACGAAATTTTGTCTTATACTGCCATGTTAAAAATTTGGAAAAAAAAAAATGGTATGACAGCGCCACCTGTTGAGCGATGGATCCCCAAATCTAATCAGCACCAGTTTATGTCAGGCTCCAACTAAATACCAAGTTTGATTAAATTTCGTTCATTGGTTCGTGAGATATAGCTCCTACAAAATTTATGATACACACACAGAACAGATAGACTGACAGACATTTTCCAAAAACAGTCAAATCGTGTTCAGGACATCCTCAAACGTGTAAATCCATCAAAAATTGGATTTCGAAAATTTTCACGAATCCAATACTTTCTCTCTCTATATATATAGAAAAAGTAAAAAATAAATAAATCTATTTGTAATAAATTTATCTCAATTTAATTTTTTTTTTTTTTTTTCTTTCTTTCTTTAAAGTAACACCCATTTTCGACTCTATGTTCGAATTTCTGAGATCACAGTCGTTCATAAAAAGATATGGTTTACATTTAAAAAATATTAAATTATGATCTCACGCAGAAGAGTACTGTATCCATTCAGATAATAACTGGAACAGAAGTATAACAATTTTAAATATAAAATAAAGTTATGATAATTAAGAAATGACGTGTGCATTTAAACTTACTTGAATAGCTATTTTAATTCATGTATATGTAAGATGACACAAATGATAACAAGTGATGGCCCCCTAACAGTAATAAAAAATAAAGTATCACTGTGACTCGAAAAATAATAATAGAGAAGAGCTGTAAATTTGGAAACCCATGTTTTTGATGATGTCCGTCCTATTCGTGCAAAAATTAATATAGGTCAGAATTCATAATTTTTTGGAATATGAATTTATTAATAATTTTCATAATTCAAAAGTTTTTTAATGAAAAATATGCTTGGAATATGTTTGTGACTTCATTTTAATGCATAAAAAAATATCAAATTTGAATATAATAATTTTCCGAGAAGATATGAATTAATGTTTGTCACCTTCATTTAACATTAGCATCTCTACATTTTGACAAATTATAACTCTATGAAAGATAAGAGATACATAAACTATACCATTTCCAGGCCAGGGGTAGCAGCAGCGTGGGGTCCGGGGGGCACAGGCTCCTCTGTCGGGGCATATTTCTGAAACCTATCGGAGAAAAATAATGACGTTTTGAATTTTCGGTTTTTTTTAAAAAGTAATTTTTTTCCTTCGACGAATTTCGATTATTCTAATTTTTTTCAGATTCCTTATACAAAGTAATGGAAGTATTATAATCTCGAATTATGAAATGTATGTTGTATCTTGTACAACTCAAAATAACTAGCCATAGAATGTTAAACTTGTGCATTTTATACTTTTATAACATTTTATTTATTCAGTACAATTTCTCTGTACTTGACATACCACTTTGGACATTTTTGAGTTTTGTCATGACATATCCATATGTACGGATATGCGTAAGCAAGTATCTTGCATTAATTAGAAATGATTATCAGCAGAAAGATAAAATTTTAATTTTTGGACTGTTATAACATTTATTTGTGCATCTTTCTTTTTACTCACTATACGATCTGTCGTTTTAGCGACAATGACGATAACTCAAAATCTTTGAGTCGGGTTGACTGAATTTTTTTCTGGCGGATCGGGTTGACAATATTTTTTTTTTCTCTTGCAGGTCGGGTTCAGGTGGATTTACTGAATTTTTTTGTTCTACAGATTTCTTTCGTACTCGGGTCGGATTTAGTCTTGAACGAGTCGGGTTGACTTCAGAACATTTTTCAAAAAAATTTTAAAACGATGAGCAGAAATTTATTTGATGTAATTAAAACTGTATAACTTAATTATAAACATACTATATATGTTCATGATTGAATATACGTGTATACAAATTAATATAGTAAACATCCATATTGGACAAAAGCAATCAACAAAGCAACATTAAATATATATTTTTATTATTTAAACAATAAGCTACAAACAATAAATGCAGTTTTAATAAAATTCCGGAGTATATTTCTCCTGTTTTGTTATTTAATTTGCCAATTTCATTATAGTTTGCTTTTAAGGAATAAAAGTAGTATGTGACACGCTTTTACATTATCATAAATTAAAAAAAAATCTAATTTCCCAAACATCTAAATTTTGGAAATGTTCAGATCCTCGCGATTCGATTTTCATGGTTTAACCATGATGAATTATAACTTCGGTAATTATTATCTGATATTATTTTGCTAGATGATGAAAATAACGTTTTTTTTTTTTTTTTTTAATATTAACCCTTTGCGCTCTAGAGGTGACTCTCAGTCACCATTCGATTTAATGGGGTAATTCGAGAGGTGACCGAGAATCATCATTCGGTTTGATGCGATAGTTCCAGCGATATCGATATTTATTTAAGTTTAGTTTGGTAAATATTACTTCATCAGTTTATTCAACAATATATGCATACAAAACAACTGCCAATCTTTAACCTTTTTAGGATAAGCCCCTTTTTAGGATAAGCCCCGCTTATTTTTGCCTTTTTTTCTTTTTTAAACTCATTCTCATCAAAGTACTTTATTCATAGTGCATTGGTTGTACAAATATATACATTGCGTGTAATTTTAAGAAATAAAATAACATACAAATTGCAAAAGACACGCCCACTGGTGGAGTTACAGATTTTCAAATGATGTGAATCGACGTCAATGATGACGAAAGTGTTACGCGCTTGGTCCGGAAAGAGTTAATATTTAACAAATGTCAATTTTTGAAGTGTTTTTAAATGTTTTTAACTTTAATTTGGGTGCAAAAAAAATTATGCAAATGGAAAGAAATTCATAAAATATGCAGAAAATTGTCTCGAGTTACTCGTTCTGCCAAGCGAAAAAAGGTTGAGTACAAAGGGTTAATCTTAATTGCGCTTGCTGTCGTCAGTATTTGGTCGTTCTTGTGAAAGGCTACTATAGATCTATTTCTTCCAGAAAAAATAACCAATTAAAAAAAAAAAAAAATATTTTTCTTTGACATTAAGATAAATAAATAAATAAATAAAACCAAGAAAGAAATTTTAAGAAATTAATATAGTAACCATTAGTAAGGTAAAAAACTTTATATTTTAAAGCGAAGATTTTTTTTTTTTAAATGATTTTGTGAAATTTAAATTAAAAGATAACTATTATATTATATTTAGACAGCAGAAAAGTGCTGTCATCTTGAATACTTTGAATAAAGTAATAAGTCCAGCCACATACTGTTAATAAATAAATAAATAAATAAATAGGCTACTCGTCCAAAGTTTTAATCATCCAGAATTTTAATTTTCATAGTTATTTTACTCTTATCGTTTGCAAGCTAATGAACAGTGCACACGTTTTGAAAATGAAATTTTATTTATAAATTGTTTTAAATCGAAACAGCTGCATCTTATTTATGTGTTGCTGAAGAGCAACTAGAATCATCGATAAAAAGTTAACATTAGTTTTATCGTGCAATAAATTGTCAGATTATGTGTGGAATATTAGCCACAACATACGAATCAAACTTTTACTTAACCAATTATTATGCTATGAATAAATTTACAATAATGCTTGAATGCCCTTTTAACCGTTCCTTAGACGTTTCCATTCAGATGGAAGAGCTGTTCAGCACTTAATCTATAACTAAGATATTTACTCTACCTGTTGACCACATACTAACTTGATGAATGGAATGAAATCGAATTGAATAGGTTTTTCTATTATTTTCATTTCAAGGCCGATCAACCGTTTCAAAAGCCTGCACGACATCATCTTGCCTTTCTAAATGCGGCGGACTGTTAGTCAAAGTGAATAGTATAAAGATTTTTATCTGACTGATTTCCGTTGTTTTGCGTGATAAACTTTATAGAAATTTACCAGCAATAGAGCAACATGATTGCTGATTGCATGATAATGAACTAAGCTGATCGATCTCTTTTGAATATTTTTTAGAAATTTTTGCACAATTTATAGGGTTATAAATGCGTATAATTTCCTTAGCCCTGGAAGCAGATGTGATTTTGGCGATCTGTAATAGCCAAGTCAACATTTTGAAAGTAATCAGGAATCCTATATAAAATATGGAGGGCGTGGGAAAAGTTGCTGAATGTAGTTGTTACCATTAATATTGCAGATTTTCTCCTTCAATACTTAAATATTTATTTTGCATTTCTCCATAAGAAATAAGTTAAATGGAGCATAGAACTTTGCAAAAAAATTAAATGAATTCATTCGATGTTTTCAAAGCTTTTTAAATATGGTATACATACAATTTACACGCAAACTTAATTTAAAAAAAAAAAAAAAAAAAAAAAAAAAAAAAAATGCAGGATTCAAAAAGATGTGCAGTCACAAACGTAAGTGAAGGTGAAATTTCGAATCTACATGTTTTTATCGAAACACTACATATATTATGTCTGCATGTGCCGGAATTTTGAGGCCCGGCCCGTTTATTTTTTGCTAGTGTACGGCCCGGACAAAAAGCTATAAAATCAGGCCCAACTCGGCCCGGCCCGATTAAAAAATATGCAAAAAGAAAAAAAAAATGCATGTCTTTTCTATGAAAAAGATTTTTAGTATGTGTTTTGCAGAGGTTTTATATAGCGAAGCAATAGAATCTTCGTTAACAAAACTGCTGAACTTTTATAAGATAATTATATATTATATATAAACAAAAATTCATTATTACAGACGTACAGAAGGTACAAAGACAGACAGAAAGTCAAATCGAAAATATTAGCACTCATCAAACAATATAGGATAGTATTTAAAATGGTTATTACTCCTAAAAATGCACGTTCAACCATTTCCTCTTATATACCGTAATGTGTCCGAATCTTTCATGTGATTCGGTAAACAAAATTTTGATGACAATCCAACCATAGAAAAGAGTCTTTTGCACATGCTAAAAATGATGCTACTTTCATTCAGTGCGCTGGAGAAAAAAAAAAAGGAGTCTTAGAGAAAAAGTTACAGAGGAAGGATTTTTATAGCCTTCATACCACCTAAACTCTACAGACCATAGGACACAAACCCCTTATACATTGTAACGTATCTAATTTCTTTTGTTTGAACATGTGCGCAAACTAGTAGTGACATGCATACTATTTTGAATAGGAAACCATTTAATATTACTTGAAATAAAATATATTAATTTCGAGACATGCTAAAAATATTTGCGGAAAATCAGATCGCGAAACGACAGACTGATAGGCAATTAAATTGAAGTTACAGACATTTTTTAACAAAATAAAATTTCATGTGACATACCAGCCTGTAAAATTATGTAAAATAAATGTCTGGAGAAATATTTTAACATTTTCCTTTTTCGCTGATTAGCGAGAAAACCAGAAAAAGGTTCGGCCTGACACGGCCCGGAAAAAAATTCATCCAGGCCCGTCCCGGCCCGTGAACAAATTGAAAAATTCGGCCCGAACCCGGCCCGTGCAGACCTCTAACATATATTACCCTGGAACTTCAGAGGGACAAAGAATATATTAAAATAAGATTTATAATCATTACAGCTACATCTCAATTCAAACATTTTTTTTTTTTTTTTAATTAAATCCCTGAAATTTCAAGAGAATCCACGAAGTATTTCGTTATATATTCGGCAAAAACCACTAGATTGGATTATATGTCTTCACTTATGTCGGTGACTGTATGTGCGTTCATGTGTTTAGATAAAACACTTAAAGAAAGCGTTTTTCATAGTTGTCAAAGTATATTCATTAGTAAGTTAAGAATTTTTATTGAATGGTTTAAAGATGATAGGAAAAATAAAAATCCATAATATTTTTACTTATTTCGTTTCTTTATATATTAGTCACATTTAATGTCCCTAATGTACGATTGTTTACTTTCTCTTATCCATGTATGAAAGAGAAAATATTCTTTTAGGGTCAAAATTTTGAAACTGAATTTTTGTTATAATTGTATGTTTTGAGGTGTCCTGAATCCTAAAATCGGGTTTTTAGAGATTGGTCCTGCTTGTGTATAATGATGCATGTTTGTGTATGTTGTGTGTGTGTCTTTATTTAGTAAAATTAAAAAACAGATATTAGCACGAAGTTTAAATTCAGTATTCTAAATCTGTATCATATAGTAATATTATAAAAAGATTTTATTGAGATTTGATAATTGGTTCGTGTATAGACATAAGAAATCAAATGCATTATGTCTATGGGCAGAATTTCTTCTTGATACACTTTAACTTCTTTAAACTGCACTAAATATAAGGAAATTAATATATTACTTTTATATGCACAAAACATGTTTCTTACGGGATAAAATATGAAAAGCATTCATCATCTGTGTAAATATAAGTACGAATTGTTTCGTATATATTAGCATATGTTAGAAACAATGGTTGAAAATTGCTCGAAATACCTTTTAAATTGTGTTATGCCTTTTTATTGTTTTAAAATTAAGTAGGCTATGTAGTGTTTGTACAATTAATACATCATATATTAGGGTTATTCAAAATTATTCGAATAAATTATGTTTTTTCATTCAATTCCTACTATTAGTTCCCACTCTCCCTATATATATCTTGTGCAAATCTTGCAATCGATTTTTAGTTAACTTCCCGACTAGCTAGAAATTTGAAACTTTCAGGATTGCTCAGAACACAGTGACAACACAATACTTCGAAGTCCGATTTCCTTATTAGTGTTCTTATAATTAATTAAAATATGAAAATGATAACATCCTAATACTTTTAAAATAGCCATTAAAATATTAGCTATAATTTAATTGTAACCAAAAAAAAAAAAAAAATTACGAGTTCATTTTCTTTCGACATAAAAATAAATACATTTAATTAAACGTGAACATTAAAAAATTATAAAAAGTTAAATTATGCATCTCACAAAAATGGAAGTCATTATCTATTAAAAAAATTTATGCACATTGATAAGAGCTCTATGATTTATCAGAAAATTTAAAATACGGTAAGGTCATTGTGCCTAAATGCGATAACCCATAAATGCGACAAAGTTCTTCTACTGAAAATCTAAATGCTTAAATCACAAACTTATAAATCATAATGGAGCATACACATTTCAAGAACGGTTCGCGAAACTTTTCATTAAATTTTAAAGGTTTTTTCTAGTAGAATTTTCTTTTGCAGTAAACATTGTCCATTATGGCTTTCCGACGTCTTTTCCTAATTGCGATAAAATATTTTCAAATAGTAACTGTAATTTTATCCTTTCATCTTTCAAGATCAAATAACCACTGTTACGTCATGTGCTTGAATACCCTTCATACCTACCAGAAAAAAAAAAAAAAAAAAAAAAATACTACATTTTTTTAAAAAGAGGGGTTTAAAAATTTTATCGCATTTAAGGGTCTGTTTACATCATTTTCCTAAATGCGACAAATTTTATCCCTTAAATGCGGCGAATTTTACAGTTGATATATTAAGGGAAGTTTAAGCATTTTTTCCTTTTTAACACTTTCCAACAAGGTTTAAAAGTGACTTAGACTTGTCTGTCCCTCTGTCCGTCTGTCTGTCTGTCTGTCCGCGCGCTAAATCCTGTAGGGACACCCGAAAGTATTCCAAAGCACTGTATTCTATGAGAGGTATTGCTGTAAACCATATTTAATACCTTAACTGTATACAAATCTTAGTGAAATTGAATCATGTTATTCAAGTTCACTATCGGATGCTTCATATATAAAATGGAATAAATACCACCCCTAGTTTGTACACAGGGACACCCGAAAGTACTCCCAAACATTGCGTTCTATGAGAGATATTTCTATAAACCAAATTTTAATAACTTTACTTTCCACAAAGTTTAATGAAATTGAAATATGTTATTCATATGCACAAAAGAATGCTTTGCATAGAATATAGCATGATTAGCATTAGATTTACAGGGCCACACAAAAATATTCAGTTACATTAAGAGCTGTTCATAAAAATTTGCTATAATTTCAATTTCGTTTACATTAAGCGTTTTTAACATTGTCTAACAATTTTCATCTGTGAATATAATTTCAATTTAAGTATCTGTCTGTTCGTCTGTCCGCGCTCTAGCTCCAGTAAATATTTATGTAATTTCTTGAAACTGATATATGTTATTTGAGTTCACTATCGGATGTTCCCTATTGAAAAAGGAGTTAATATCTCTACTGGTTTGTGTACAGAGGCACCCAAACCTTTTACAAAGCATTGTGTTCTATGAGAGATATTTCTATAAACCATATTTTAATACCTTTACTGTACACAAACCTTAATGAAATTGAGAAATGTCATTTAAGTTCACTATCGGATGTTTTATATATTAAATGGAGTAAATACCACCACTGGTTTGGGCACAGAGACACTTGAAAGCATACCAAAGCATTGCGTTATATGAGAAGTATTTCTATAAACCAAATTTTGATAACTTTGCTTTCCACAAAGCTTAATGAAACTGAAATGTGTTATTCATATGCACAAAAGACTGCTTTCTATAGAATATAGTATGTTTAGTATTAGTTTTACAGAGCAACAAAAAATATTCAGATACATAAAGAGCTATTAAGAAAAGTTTGCTGGAATTGAACTTTCGTTTACATTAAGCGTTTTTAACATTTTCTAACAATTTTTAAATGTGAATATAATTTCAATTTGTGTATCTGTGTATCTGTTTGTCTGCCCATCTCTCTGTCTTTCGGCGCTCTAACTCCGGTAAATATTTATGGAATATCTTGAAACTAATATATGTTTTTCAAGTTCACTATCGGATGTCCCCTATTAAAAATGGAGTGAATACCTCTACTGGTTTGTGTACAGGGGCATCGGAAAGTACTGCAAACTATTTTTTTTCTATGAGAGGCATTTCTATAAACCATATTTTAATACCGTTACTTTACACAAATCTTAATGAAATTGAAATATGTTATTCAAGTTCGCTATCGGATGTTTCCTATGTGAAATGGAGAAAATATTACCACTGTTTTGTGTACAGGGAGACTTAAGCCCGCTTTATTGTGGCCGTTCCGTTCCGCTCTCCGCAAGCACTGAGCTAGAATGTAGGGAGTGGTAACTGCGTATTGAATGAGAAATTGAATTAAATTGAACTGAATTGGAAATTATCACTCCTTGCATTATAGCTCAGTGCTTGCGGAGAGCGGAATGGAACGGCCACTATAAAGGTGCCTTTACAAGTATTGCGTTGTATGAGAGGTATTTCTGCAAACCAAATTTTAATAACAGTGACTCGGCGAAAGTTGAGGTCGAGTTAGCTTTGTGTAGGCAGGGTGCTGCAATGGAAGACTTAGATTTTGAATGTTAGATAAATTAGAAGTGATTTTAAAAGGACGGATTGAAATGAAGAGAGAGGAGGATGTAGGAAGAAGTATAAAATGGCGATGGTTTTAGTAGATGGGAGTGGATGTTGGAGAATATTATAGTGGATGTTGGAGGATATTATAGTGGATGTCGGAGCATATTATAGTGTGGATATTGGAGTATTATACTGGATTGTTGAAAGTCTTACTTTGGCGAATATTGAGTAGTAGAAATTTAAAGGAGTGAGGAATAAGTCATGATGAGTGTTAGTACGAGTATTTGCTAGCGCTCGTGAAAGTGAATTTCGATCTGTAGGGAATCCTCTGATCGAAAGTGAAGTCGCAGCAGTAGAGTTACGAGTGCAACCGTCGCTACACCTTCAATTGCTTGCTGGGGCGAGATATTTAAGATAATCTAATTTAATTGTTGATATATATATTTTGATTGAGTAATACACTGACTGAGCTAGTTAAATTGCCAGGCCACCCTCCCCATTAATCTGCTCAAATAAACTTTAGTTATTGTTAATTCAAGTCTTGTGTTCTCTTACTTAACCATTTAGTGAACTAATTAAGTTAAGATGGAGTTTGCGTCAACGCAAACTTTACAACGTTATCACACAACAGACAGAAGGACTGAAAAATATACAGATAGACTAATTGATTTTAAAATTACTCTTAGGCATTTTGGAAAGAGTTAAAAAGGCTTAAAGCAAAATAAAATGCAGCCATTAAATTATAATTACAGCTTTTGATCTCTCTGAATATTTTAGTGTAGCCCTTTAAATCAGAAAGTTAATCATACCATATTCTATACAAAACATTATTTTAGAATATTAACAATACATTTCAATATTTTTATGATTTTTGCAGTAGAAGGACTTAACTTTCAAAAAAATCTGTCCTAAACCGTAATGCATTGGCATTTTTTTTTTTTTTTTTTTTTTTTTTTTTGTTGTTGTTGTTGTTGTCCCTGTAAACAAACTAGTTGTACAGGACCTATTAATGTCGTTTTGAATGGGGAACATTCTAGAGGGATAATGTTTATAAAAATAACACTCATAAAACACAATGCTTTCGAATGCTTTTGGGTGTCCCTGTACACAAACCAGAAGAGATATTCACTCCATTTTCGATATGGAACATCCGATAGTGAACGTCAATAAAATATATCAGTTTCGAGAAATTCCATAAATATTTACAGGAGTTAGAGCGCGGGCAGACAGACGGACACAGATGGACAGATACACAAACTGAAATCATATTCACACTTAAAAATGTTAGAAAGTGTTAAAAACGCTTAATGTAAACGAAAGTGCAATTCTAGAAT
Organism: Salticus scenicus; assembly: GCA_963930645.1. NCBI lineage: Eukaryota > Metazoa > Arthropoda > Arachnida > Araneae > Salticidae > Salticus > Salticus scenicus. The sequence continues at coordinate 299,541,600 of OZ005648.1, forward strand.
TGTTTTATCAGTAGCTCTTAATATAAATGGATATTTTTGTGTCACCCTGTAAGCCTAATGCTAATCATGCTATATTCTATGCACAGCATTTTTTTCTGCATATAAATAACACATTTCAATTTCCTAAAACTTCGTGGAAAGTAAAGTTATTAAAATTTGATTTATAGAAATATCTCTCATAGAACGCAATGCTTTGGAATACTTTTAACTGTCCCTGTACATAAATCGGTGGTGGTATTTCCGCCATTTTATACAAGAAACATTCAGTAGTGAACTTGAATAACATATTTCAGTTTAATTGAGGTATGTCTACAGTAAAACCAATAGAAATACCTCTCATAGAACACAATGCTTTGAAATGCTTCCGGGTGTCCGTGTACACAAACCAGTATAGGTATAAACTCCATTTTAAATAGGGAACATCCGATAGTGAACTTGAATAACATATATCACTTTGATGAAATTCCATAAATATTTATGAGATTTAGAGCTCGAACAGACAGACAGGCAGACAAACAGGCGGACAGGCAGATACACAAAACTGAAATCATATTCACCCTTAAAAAATGTTAGCTTAACGTAAACGAAAGTACAATTCTAGCCAATTTTTTTTTATTAGCTCTTAATGTAACTGTATATTTTTGTGCCACCCTGTAAATCTAATGCTAATCATGCTATATTCTGTGCGAAGCATTCTTTTGTGCATATAAATACCATATTTAAATTTCCAAAAGCTTCGTGGAAAGTAAAGTTATTAAAATTTGATTTATAGAAATATCTCTAATAGAACGCAGTGCTTTGGAATACTTTTGAGTGTCCCTGTATATAAATCGGTTGTGGTATTTTCTCCATTTTATACAGTAAACATCCAATAGGGAATTTGAATAACATATTTAAATTTCATTAAGATATGTCTACAGTAAAGGTATGAAAATATGGTTTATAGAAATACCTCTCATAGAACACAATGCTTTCGAATGCTTTTGGGTGTCCTGTGCACAAACCAGTAGAGGTATAAACTCCATTTTCAATAGGGAACGCCCGATAGTGATCTTGAATAACATATTTCAATTTCATTAAAATATGTCTACAGTAAAGGTATGAAAATATGGTTTATAGAAATACCTCTCATAGAACACAATGCTTTGAAATACTTTCGGGTGTCCCTGTACACAAACCAGTAGAGGTATCATATTCACCCTTAAAAAATGTTAGAATGTGTTAAAAACGCTTAACGTAAACGAAAGTACAATTCTAGCCATTTTTTTTTTAATAGCTGTTAATGTAACTGGATATTTTTGTGCCACCCTGTAAATCTAATGCTAATCATGCTATATTCTGTGCAAAGCATTCTTTTGTGCATATAAATAACATATTTAAATTTCCAAAAACTTCGTGGAAAGTAAAGTTATTAAAATTTGATTTATAGAAATCTCTCTCATAGAACGCGATGCTTTGGAATACTTTTGAGTGTCCCTGTACATAAACCGATGGTGATATTTCCTCCATTTTATACAGAAAACATCCTATAGTAAACTTTAATAACATATTTCAATTTCATTAAGATATGTCTACAGTAAAGGTAAGAAAATATGGTTTGTAGAAATACCTCTCATAGAACACAATGCTTTGAAATACTTTCGGGTGTCCCTGTACACAAACTAGTAGAGGTAAGAACTCCATTTTCAATAGGGAACGTCCAATAGTAATCTTGAATAACATATATCAGTTTCAAGAAATTCCATAAATATTTACGGGAGTTAGAGCGCGGACAGACAGACGGACGGACAGACAGACAGACGGACAGACAGACAGACAAACCGAAGTCATAAACACTTTTCAACCTTGTTGGAAAGTGTTAATAACAGTTTTCAACCTTCTTTGGAAAGTGTTAATAACATTAAAGTAGCTCCCTTGCATTAAATGTATTATCGCATTTAGGGAGTTTGAACATCGCATTTAGGATATAGTACCTTAAATGCGACAAAAATTTCCTAAATGCGACGCTGGTTTATATTTTCATAAATTACTGATATTTTTTTAATTTCTTGAAAAAAAATGACTCAAAACACTAGTTTAGAACTATGAGTATAATATTCAACCATTTTTTCTTTCTTTTCATAATTATTTGTTTACTAAAATGTCATAAGTTTCCTAAATGCGATAAACTTACCAAAAATCACGTCGCATTTAGGCACAATGACCTTATATACCTTATATAAAAAGTTTTTTTTTTTTTTTTTTTTTTTTTAAATCTGATAATTATTTTTATTTCATTTTGCATGCAATTCAAAATTATTTTTAAAAAAAACTTTTTCGATAGTGTTTGTAACTAGGAATTGACTTTAAAAAATTTTCTTTTATATTACTTGTTTGAATGTAACTGACGGAAGTGCTTTACTCACTGTAGCTAAAACTTTCTTGGTTTATAATGGAGTTCATTTACACAGCAAGAGCTAAATAGAATGTAGTGTTAATAAAATTTTCTATTATTAAAATATATCGTAACTGAAAGTAGTTAACAATTTCAGATCGCACAAAACATAATGCTATTAACGTATTTCTTTTTAAATGCACAAAAATATATGAGAAAATAACATGTAAAAAATTATCTAGTGAATGCCATAGCAGATTATTTTTTAAAGGTTAAAATTACAAATTCAGAAATGTAATACTCTAATAATTTTATAACGAGATCAAATTTTTAAAATTCATGCTGTGTTTTGGTTAGAGATTACGTTTATTCGAGTGCTCAGCAGTTGGTCAACGGATTTATTTTCGGGTTAATCACGGTTTAGCTGAAGGACCCAAAGCATCACACTACTAATCCTATTCTGTCCGATACACACGGATGGAAGTCTATTTTTGTGAACTATACATATTCTACGAATATATTAGCATAGTGTTCCGAAGAATAAAATGTTTCCTATTAATTTCTATAGAATTTTAAGAGTAAGGGGAAAAAATTGGCAACGGATCACAAATATGGAAAATTGAGAATAACTCAGAACTCTTTACTTATTAGAGCAAAATAATCGGAGAGTTGAGAGTGACTAGTAGCAATAAATAAATAAATGAATAAATAAAGTTTTAAGCATGTGTGTTTCTGAGATTTCAGTTTCGCCAAAAATAACCACTTTCTTATTATTTTCTTTAATTAAATAATAATAATAATAATAATATTTACTCACCTGCATTTAATGACACACTCGTATTTTACTGGCAACTCGATCACGTGATGTTGCAAAATTATTTATATCTATGGATGATGTATAATTCCCTTTTCTTTTTTAATTTCTCTTACTCATTTAACGGGGGAAATAAGTATTCTTTCAGGTAAATTTTTAGAAATTGAGTTTTTGTTGTATTTCGACGTTTTCAGGTCTCCTAAAGACGAAAATTAGGTTATTAGCGGTTGATCTGTGTGTTTGTTATCAATATATATATATATATATATATATGTATATATATATTTCATTATATATATATATATAATGAAATTTCCAATTTCTTTAAGTCGGAATGAATAATAAAACATTTAATCATTTTTTAGAAATTTATTTAGCGATTCCATTGATTAGGATAAATTCTAAAAATTATCCCTAAATATTACAAAATTAATTATTCATCCCCCATTTAAAAAAAAAAAAAAAATTCTAAAAAATAACACTTTATTGAAAGATTTTTTTTTTTTCTGAAAACTCAAATTTTTCGGCAATTAATATTTGAAATGCTTTACGAAATACCAACCCTTATTAACATTTAATTAATTTTGATTTAATTAATGAAACTTTAAAAATATTAATTCAATTATAATTGTGTCTATAAAGGTATTATTCTAAAAATAGTAATTTTTCCTTGCCCTTTAATTAAAATTAAAATTCTGGTTTTCATAGTTCAATTAAATATGTAAAGTTCACATAAACGAGAAGGAAGAAAATCGAAATATAAAAAAATAAAATTAAAATATAGTAAATCTTACTTTAGATTTAAAAGTATCCGAAAAATGAAATATATATGTATATACATATCGTAGCGGAAGATGTTATATCTCTTGTATCCAAGATAAAAAACAAAGAGCTTCAGGCAATAATAATTGAGTAAAGTAACTGTTGCTGTTCAGATGTCACTTTCAAATATAATACAAGCGTTAAGAAACTGTATGGTATATGAAAAATTTTTAATAATTAAAAGAAGTTAACATATTTAAATATATGAATCTTTAGTAAAAATCATGATAACATTTTCTCGCCAAATGTGGCAACCCTTCAACTTTCAGAAAACTCCTATCCTTCAAGGTAAAAATCAGCTGCGGAAGCAAAACTAAATTGAGGACTGCCGAACACGGTAACTGAATTACAACATAATTTACAATAGGTATTGAGAAATTAAGCAGGCAAGGGTCCTTTATATTTTCAAGGTGCTGGCGATTTTTATGACACCTGTGAACGTCCGGCGTTTCTTTAAAAAAAAAAGTGTTCGTTTCCCATAAATGATTATGTCGTTTGTAATAATTTCCTTCCGCTCGTTGCCTCTTAGATATTTAATAATAGTGCTATTTATTTATTCCTTTAGAGATGTATCTGCGGGGCGCGTGCCGGGTTCTAGGGCTCACCAAGGACAAGTTAAATCTGGTGATAAAGTCGGAAAGTGTTATGGCATCATGTAATATCCTCTATTGCAAAAGAATATTTTTTATAAAAACCGCTAATAGAACACAAGTCACGTGAAGAAGGGAGGACTATCTTTGGCTAAAATTTCAACAACTCAAATTGTGACAATGACATTATGAAAGTAAATGAGTATTCATAAGAAGTATTTTTATACTTGTTTCCATCTGACTTGACCTTCATAATTATTTTTATTCTTAATGTGGTACTGTCAAATATGATTCTTAACAATTCTGAAATTTCATTATAATAAGGTGTTGCTTTTGTAGTTTTTAACTCTTTAGAAATAACAATTTTAATAAATATAATACAAGAGCTGAACATGATTTTTAGATAATAGGTATCAAATGTGAAAAAGATTGCTAAATTTATCTCTATTGCATCGGAAAATGCAGGAATAGCTGTTCTTAATAACTGCGTAGCTAAATGATTCTTTTAAAGGTGGAAACATGATTAGAAGGACATGAAAAATATACTATGCATTTCTAAAGACTAAATGTTAGTTTAATTAATGAAAATCTCCCAAAAGGAAACGATCTCATAAAAAATTTTAAGAAAAATAAAAATGAAATGGCGTATAAAAAACGTATAATGTAAATTATATCGTTCACATAGAAATTTCTTGAAAAAAATTGTTTACTTTGTATGTATACTTGCGTGTAAAATTAAAGCAACAATATATTTTCTTTTTTTTTTTCTTCTTTTGCGAACATAAAATTCAGATGCCATGTTCGTTACGATTCATTAATAGTTTCTTATATAACATTAAAATAACAGTAATTTATAAACTGGTCTTAATAATGTTTTTTTTTTTTTTTTTTTTTTTTAACGTTTTGTCTACCAATATATATATATATATATTTTTTTTTTTTTTTTTTTTTTCTGGGAAAAATAAAATGAGTATTAAATAAATGGTCTGTGTTTCATTGAACAGATGGTGAATTTCCTGAACTAACAATTATATATATATATATATATATATATATATATATATATATATATATATATATAGAAGGGATTATTGCTATTGCAAGATACGTTATTATTTTTTTCTGGTTGATATTGTGAATAATGAACTCTTCATACATTTTAGATTTAGTTGAGCGCATTTTGGGAATTGGTGGTTTCCTATGTTTAAATTGTACAAAATATTCAATTAATAATAAAAAAAAAAATAATAATAATAATAAACAAATAAAATGAAAATTAATTAAGATAGCCTCGAATCGCTTATCCTTACATGTGTGCTTTTTGGGATTATTACTAAGCTTTTCGTTGAGATGAAGCAAATGGTTCGTGTACAGGAACACCCAAGAGAATTCATATACATTACGTCTATAGGGGAAATTGCAGGTAAGTAGAGTTTAACGTCTATAGACTACACTAAACCAAATGAAATGAATATATACATTTTATACGCGTCTCATGCAGAATATGGTAGGGATATCATTCACTGTTCGTTTACAGGACTACACAAGAGAACTAGATTATAATGCGACAATAGTTGAAAATTTCCGGAAGTGTATTTCAGGTTGTGCCGTGTATTATTACTATCTATAGGATTATGTTTAGGGGCACCATGTAGTCTGTACATAATCTTCGAAATCTATACAGGGCTGCAAATATTTAAGCGATAACATTCTTTTTTATTGTTAGTGCTTTGATATGATATTTTACTATGTCTAGGAAAGCTGATCAGAAATTGAAATGAATTCCTCATAGACATATGGTAAATAATGTATGTTTTTAAGATAAATGTCAATCGCTTGTTATTTGTATATATACACGTTTAGAGGCTTCCTGATTACCGTAGTCAAGTTTTTTAACGTTTGATCTTTGTCTGTGTCTCTTAGAGTGACATAATTTTAGGAGATCCAAATGTTGTATTTTGAAGTTAATATAAGTTTGTTGCTAGAAAGTTTGATCAAGATAGATAAGTTTCGAGAAAAGTTGCGTGTGAAAGTTGTCTGAATAATTTTAAGTGAACTTTCATTTTAATAACAGATTTAAATATTTACATAATCGTTATGTTACCTCTTAATCTCCAACATGTATTTATAGTATTAAATTTCAGGGTAAGAGAAAGTCGTGTGAGTGACACACCAGATTATTTTTAATTATTTTTACATAATAAATCTGAATTTTACGCCGTGATTGGAATTAATCAGATATAAATACTATTACACTTTTCTTTCGATAACGGATGAAAGAACTTTAAAACAACAAATGCCAACATTTGATTCAACACAAAAAAAATATTTAATAAAAATTAAATATTTTATTATGTTATTTCATGTGATAAAATTCAAAGAATTTAAGACTTACAAACCGTACACAATAATCAAGTACAAAAATACGGACAACAAGATTAAAAAAGAAAATTTGCTGTAGAAAAACTTACAAAAGTTATTAAATAAAATAATAACAATAAAAACTTTTAATAGATTATTAAATGTATTGAATTGTTGCTATTTCAAACAGTAAACTCCGAGTTTTCTGAAACATTACATTTAACTTAAGGCGTACAAACCCTGCAATATTCATATACAAAAATATGGACAACAGAGTTAAAACAAAAATTTAGCGGTGAAAAACTAGGAAAAGTTTTTTAATATTTAAGAAGAAAGCCTCATCATATCCACATCGGATATATTCCTATCTTCTAAAGTAAGCCATATGCCTTTTTCCAAAACGTTACCTTGTGGAACAAAATTATTTTACATATTCGTGATTAAATGTTTTACATTTTATCTTCAGCAATCGATGTGGCAAATGCCATTGGCGTTTATGCATACCAGTGTCACATATAGAGTCAAACACGAATATGCAAAACAGTTTTTTTTTTTTTTTTTTTTTTTTTTTTTTAAATACTGTTTCAGCGATAAAGAAGGCGGGATCGTTTTATTTTGGAATTCTTTCTCAATCTCTTGCCTGCGTTCCGTTAATTTTACAAAAATAAGCTAATTTGTATAATAAGATAATTAGAATACCATACAAGTAAACTAAAAAACTTTCCGCAAAATTATATACAGACGTTTATTTATAGATGATACAAATGATAACGTGTGATCCCCCCACCTTCCAAAGTCATTATTAGAAGAAATATTAGTATAACTCCAAAATTAATGTTAGGAATGAACTGTAAACTTGGAAACTTATATTTCTGATGATGCTTATTCTATTCGGGCAAAAAATGATATAGGTTATAACCCATAATTTTTTCGAATATCAATTTATTAATAATTTTCATAATTCAAAAAGTGTTTTTTAATTAAAAATAGGCATGAAATATGTTTGTGACACTTCATTCTAACACATAAAAAAAAAAAAAAAGAAATTTTAATATAATAATTTTTCGGGGAGACATGAATTAATGTTTCTCACATTCATTTGACATTAACAGTCCCATATTTTGACAGCTTACAAATTTATTAAAAATTGAGAGAAATACATAAACTATATCATTTTTGGGGATGACTTAGTCCAAATAATTAAAAAAAAAGAAAAGAAAAGAAAAGAAAACAGGAAAAATCAAAAATCAAAAATAGAGTTACTATTAAAAAAAAAAAAAAAAAAAAAAAAAAAAAAGAAGAAGAAGAAGTTGATACAAGTTTTATTATGTAAACGACCCTGTAAGAAAAATTTAACTATACCTTTATAAACTAGATGTTATTTTTTTTAATAACATCTAGTTTTGATCAGCACCAACTGCATTTTTCTATGATAAATTTACAACAAAATTAGTAGTCGGGGATGGCTTTTTTTCTTTTCTTTTTTTGACTATACATTATACAATATAGGGGAGAACCGTGTAATATGGACCATCGTGTGATACGGACCATGAGAAAATGTATATGTTCAACGCTAGATGATTGCCTTTAGTGAATATTATTATTATACAAAACAGGAAGTGACTTGTACATGCGTACCCGTATTTGGACGATTATTGACTTTTCGAACCCGTATTGACTTTTCGGTTTATATGATCATTGATGTAACAAGTATGTTAAAATGAAAGTATTACTTTCTGCTATTAGGTAATTGTAATATAATTTTCGCATTAATAATAGCAAATGTACTTATTTTCTGAACAATCTAGACATGTGTTTCATGGGCGCCAATTTGCATAGCGATATGTGATTGGAAACAACGTTGCTCTGTTGATGAACCATGCTCTGTTGTGTAATATAGACCAGTGGTCCATGATAAAAACAGAGAGGTTTTGTTAATGCTCAGCGTTCATAATATCGCACACTCAAAATCTTGAGGCTATAGAATAGACCAGAGAAGTAGGGGTAATCAAGCTATCACTTCCTTCGCCTGATACCCATTGGATATAGCCTTTAGACCTCTCTTGTTTTCGTCTATTAACTATTATTGTTTCCGTCCATTCCTACTATTCCCAAGAGATAAACAAGTGTTTGAGGGAACATGCTGGACAGTTCGTTTCACAATTCCAAGTGTGTCAATTGTTCGGGACGGGAAGGACGACTATGGACCACTTGGTCCATATTACACGAACGTATGTGTAATATGGACCACCGATACATAAATAAAATAATTATTTCCTGCAATTATTAATAGTTTCCAGAGTGCTTTACCAAGCTTGAACCAATGCAACTATACAATTGTAATAAGCAGCCGTCAACAAATTAAATCTTTTTATTTTAATAATTTTAGTTTTATGAGCATTCTTGCTTAGGGGGTCCATATTACACGGATCTCCCCTATATGCATCTACATACCATTTGTGAAGTCTGCTGTTCAAATCGAGTGTGCTCTTCTTAACACTTTTTTTCTTTTTAATTATTATTTTACTTTCCGAACATATTCAATATAAAACAAATATTATAATCTTTAAAAATTCCGACTAGGAGATTTTGGTATGTATATGTTTGGAGATGTCCTGAATTCGCGTTGGATTTTTTTACGGTGATATAGGTATATGCGTATGTATATGTTATATGCGTGTTAGTGAATACGATTACCTCTAAATGATTTATTTGAGTGAGCTCAAATTTGATGATTATGATATAAATCATGAAATCTATTTATTTTCTTGTGTGTACACTTGTAACTTGAGTATGGGAGCACAAAAGAGAATTTCTATTCATTATGGCCTAAAGACTCAAATTATTTGAACTGCTCTACACAGTAAATAATAATAATAATAATAATAATAATTCAAGCCAGACTACGGGCAACGCCCAGCAGAGATCCCAGGCAAAGCCCGTAAAAAACTTTTGAACCATAAATGATATATTCCCCCGTAATTTTACGCTGTGACAAACATACAACGTTGGATTAAATTTTTTGAATTAAATTAGGGAAGCAATGGCGGTTTTATATCAGTCGCTATTTGTATGAATATATAAATAAACTCTCTCAACCAATAAAACCACAATTATATTTTCAGTTTCAAATACAAAGTGATTCTCATATGACGTCACTGAAAAACTAACACTTATATTTGAAGGGATTTGACAGTAAAAATACAGTTTGATGGCAGATTTGAAAAAATTACGTAGATTAACGGATTTTGCCCGTAAAAAAAGTATTATAAGTCTTAGTGTCCGCCAGTATTCTAAAATTAAACTTTCATGATATCAATTTAGAGGCTTTGACCGCGTAGCTAGCAAAACGATCATTTGCTGTAAAATTGTACCATCAAATCCCGTGATTTTACATTTATTTATTTATTTTTAAACAGTGTACGTCTAAACATTCCATTTGATTAAAATCAAACTGGGTAAGCATGTTATATAGGTCATTGTTACAAGAACTATGTAGATTTTCATAAGTGTAGAACTTATATTTTTTATACATGATGCAAAAAAATTATTCTTATAGTTTATAGTCTAGGGACCCAAATTATTTTAAGTTCGTTTTAATTATGTTAGATTATTTGAAATAAAACAAACCTATTTACTACTTTGCAAAAGATGTTGATTAGGGGAAATGTGATCCTTTACGTAGAAGAACTGAAAATAATAATAATAATAATAATAATAATAATAAATAAAATAAAAATAACACTTTTTACGCCCTATGTGGGTAATTATCTTAAGTGTTTGAATTATTTAAATGAGAATGAAATTGATATATGTTTTAGAATTTTGTTCCAGTATGGCTGTAACTAGGAATTTCCTGCTTATCACTTATAAGTCTTACCCACAAATGAATTCGGATACATTAAAGTGCATTACTCAAACATATGTTATGTAATCATCCCGTTTTGACTTCAAATTTGGCACTAATATTTACGAGTTACATGAAATTATCTGTATAGTTTTTGGTGTATATTGTGTTTATATGGTTTCTTTAAAGGGATATACAGAAGAATCACGTACCATTATGGTCTACGGACGGCATATATTTTATGTGCATTTTAATATGGTTACACTGCAATCAGCATAATGAAATTAACATATGTTTTGTAGAATGCTTAAAAGCATAGACTCTGTAGAAAATGGTGGAAATATATTTCATAACTAGCTTATTGGACTATACGAAAGAATTCTAAAACTTTGTGTAATTGTTGACTTTAAAATTGGTAAAATTATTTATAATTTTATACAATTAGCTATGTAATTTTGGTGTATATAGTATTTATGGCTCGAGTAAAGACACACAAAGCAATACGGACAATGGACAGTATTACTTTTAATTGTTAAAATTTTTGGTGTACATAATGTTTATAACTTTTGTGTAGAGACGCATAAAAGAATTTCAATACATTTCGGTCTATAAATGGGATTTTCTTTAAAGGTATTTTACCGCCAAAACACTTCATTCAACATAATGAAATTAACAAAGTTGTTTGAATGTATAAAAGCGTTGTTTCTGTGCAAAAAGGTGTATATAGAATTAGCAATTAACTTACAGGAATACATATAGAATTCCGATGCATTATATAATCATTGGATTCATTAGAAATTCAATCCCAATATTTATGTTACATGGAATTAGCTATATAGATTTGGTGTATATAGTGTTTATACAGAGACGAATGGAAGAATTTCAATGAATTTCGGTCTACCGACGCGACAGTGTTTCTTTCACGGTAATTTTATAATGATTACAGTTTTTTGAATAAAATGCAACTAAAATAACTTAAAATAAACCCTCAACTAAAAAAAACATGCATTTTTAAGAATCTTAAAAGCATACTTTGGGGAGAAAATGGTGTGCATCGAATTAACAATTAGTTTATTAGGGATACATAAAAGAATTCCGATAAGTTATCAGTGGAAATAATGAACATATACTTTGAGTACTTTCTCTTACCCATAAGGTAGAGAAAGTATTGTTTTTGGGTCAAATTTTCGAAAGTGAATTTTTGTTATATTAACACGTTTTGAGGTCCTCTGAATTTAAAAATCATGTTTTTAGCGGTTGGTCTGTGTGTGTGTGTGTCTGTTATCAGCATATCTCAAAAACAAATCATAGCAGAAAGTCCAAACTTAGTGTTCTAAATGTGTATGATGTAGGGATGTTACACTAAATTTTTCGTTGAGTTGAAGCAAATGGCTCGTGTACAGGGACACCCAAGAAAATTCAAATACATTACATCTATAGAGGAAATTGCAGGTAAGTAGAGTTTAACACGTATAGACTGCAATATACCAAATGAAACGAATATGTATTTTTTATATGCGTAAAAACATGTCTCATGTAGAATATGGTAGGGAAATCATCCACTGTTCATTTACAGGGGTACACAAAAGAACTAGATTATAGTACGAAAATAGTTGCAAATTGACGAAAGTGTATTTCAGGCTGGGCCGTGTATTATTACAGTAAGATTATATTTAGGTGCACCATGTGGACTGTACATAATCTTCAAAAGATATACAGGGCTGCCAAAATTTAAGCGATAACATTCTTTTTTGTTGTTAGTGGATGCGCTTTACTATAATATTTTACCATTTCCAGGAAAGCTGTTCAGGAATTGAAATGAATTCCTCATAGAGATATGGTAAATAATGTATGTTTTTAAATTAAATATTCATAGCTTTTTTTTTTTTTTTTTTTTTTTTTTTTTGTATATTTACGCGTTTTGAGGCTTCCTGATTACCGAAGTCAAGTTTTTTAACGTTTGATCTTTGTCTGTGTCTCTTAGAGTAACTTAAAAACGAATAATTTTAGGAGATCCAAATGTTGTATTTTGAAGTTAATATAAGTTTGTTGCTGGAAACGTTTGATCAAGATTGATAAGTTTCAAAGATTGTTGCGTGTAAAAGTTGTCTGAATTATTTTAAGTGAATTTTTAATTTTAATAACAGATTTAAATTCTATATAAATGTAGGTACAGTAAGGAAAAGGGAGGTTGAGGAGGTGCGGTAGCCCCCCTCACACAGAACTAATTATCATATAAAACTCTTCCAAAGCCTAATTTGAATTGTTTTAACATAAGTTCACATAATAGAACTCGTTATATTACCCCTTAATCTACAACCTGTATTTATAGTATTAAATTTCCGGGTAAGCGAAAGTTGTGTGAGTGACACACCAGATAATTTTTAAGTTTAAAAATAAATAAAGCATATATTTAGCAAATGTTAAATGCAGTGTTTCAATTAAATTGTTTTATTTAAGAGTAAATTGTAAATTGACAATATTTTAATCACATATTTGTATGATAATCTTATAAATACCTTGGCTAGGCATTCACGCTTTCAAATATTTACAGTCTTTCAACTGAATCTTGTGCCCTCTCCCTCCGCCAATCTTCACATTTTTTACAAAGAACTTGGACGTATTCCTTTCTTTTCTGTCCTTTCGCTAATACTATTTTTTAAGCTTTTTATATGTCTGTTCTCTTTCCTTTTTCTTTTCTTCTCTCTTTCGTAAGTTTTGTTCTTCTCGTTGCTTATCCACTTCTTCTTCTTCTTCTTTTTTTTTTTTTTTTTTTTTTTTTTTAACTTACTTAGAAATGTTGTCAACCATTATGTCAAACATAAATATTAATTTTTAGAGATGAAGTGTGGTTGAAATTGTATACGAAGTATGCTAAAATACCAGAGCCGGGAATCGAATCCGTGCACTCTGCTTACTGTGAGGATGCTCTATTACTGACCCACCCTGGCTGATTACCCCCTCGGCATTTTTCACGTTACCTTGCCAATGCCAACAGGTATTATGTGAAAAATGCAGTGTGTGTAATAATATATTACTCACAAAGTATGGACACACTTTCTCCATATTACGGGATATATTTATGATAAAAATGTGAGTAAATCAGAGAATGATTGAGTGAATGTTATTTAAAAACGAGAAAGCAATATCTTGCGGAATTCATAAATTCTGAAACAGTTTTACAATAATTAAACTAATAATTTAACAAGAAATTAAACATGTAATGTAAGAGTTTTCAACATATGATAAAAATATATTAAAATAGGAAAAGAATCAATGACAGAATTTTTAAATTAATGCCGGTTTAAATTAATTAAAATAAAATCCCGCATCATTCTCATATCATGAAACGATTTCCCATTTTGGTAGAGCAAAAACAGCCACTGCAAGCAAAGCTACAAAAATTCAGGGAGACAGATTTAAATTCGTATTGTTGTTGTTGTTGTTGTTGTTATTGAGTGTTTAGTCTATTTTGATTTATCTGATTTAATGATTTCACAATTTTGTACGACTGACTTTTAAAAAATGATAATTCTTTAAATTATTAGTGCTTGCTTCTTCTTGTAATATAGCTTTATTTATAAATTAAACTCATTTATGTGACCTGCGCGTTATACGCCGGAAAATACGGTAATTTTCCACTCAGAAAAAAAAAAAAACTATATATATATATATAAATATTTTTTAAAAAAAGAGAGAGAGAGAGAGACAAGTATTAACTATAACAGACTACTTTATTTCAAAACTATTGAGTTGTTTTTAATATTGTCTGGCTGCTTTATATTTTTTATAATAAACATTACATAGTTTTCCTAATAATGAAAATAAATTGCATCTTAAACATTTTGAAAAAAACTAAACCAAATTAAAATAAAAAAAAATAAATAAAAATTATAAATAGTAAATCAAATACTACGCTCAGCACTTTTCTTTTTTTAAAGTTTGCATAATAACCATAAGCTTCAGTGTGGTGTACATGACTTCAATAACGCACTTCTATTACCTTTGCTGTACGTCAATATTTTCAGCTAGAAAATCATCTTGCTATTACCATCATCATAGTGCACATAGAAAAGTTACAAAAGACTGAGAGGTGAAAAAAACTATTAAAAAAAAATTAAATTAAACAAACGGAAATCTCATTATTTTGAGAAGACACTTATTTGTATAATTATTAAGCTTTACAAATCGTTGGGGGCGTAGCTCAGATGGTAGAGCGCTCGCTTAGCATGCGAGAGGTACCGGGATCGATGCCCGGCGCCTCCAGTTTTACTTTTTATTTGTTTCGTATGTATTACTAATTTGTTTAACTTGTTTTATTTCCATTTTTCCCCCCAAAGTAACCAGAGAAATTTCCAAAGAAGTAGAGACAGAATAGAAAAGTTTCCGATCCTAAAGTAAAAAATGAAAACGACTTCCAACTTCCAACAAATATTTACTACAACGTATATTTTCTAAATATTGTTGTTCATTAAATTTTAGTTAATCATAAATATTTCCTTCCTGTTTTTTTATTTGTAAAATCTTGTTATTATGTCAATTTTTCTAAAATTATTATTTACAAATTTGAATGTATTACTAATTATTTAGATAATAAGATATAATTGATTCTCTTAATCTACTTAACTTAAGAGAATGATATGTTTCGTGTTCAAATTTAAATTAAAATAATAATATTTATTGCATAAGTTATGCTACTGTTAAACTTTTCAACACAGACCGAACAATTATCTTTGCCCGGAAATCTAAATTACAGCATTTTTCTTTGTAATATTAAAAAATATATATTCAAATAAATTTTAGCATAATTCGACTATTTCTTTTTCTTGAAAAATTAGCGATTTCTTTAATCGAATTAAGTTTTATTTTGAAGATTTGGAAAATAAAAATATAACTCTCTAAATGCATCAAAGCGACGACGGTCTTACATCAAAGCGACAGACAAATTGTAAAAGTGATTTTGGTGCTGCCATCTTTGAGGATTATTTAAAAATACAAATATAGTCTTACTTATTTAACATCAATAAACAAACATTTTTACTCATTTAATGCTCAGAGTAGAGATAGAGATATAGACCTGAAAAAATCCACACGCCACGGGGCGACGAAACAGATGAAAGTAACCTTAAAAATAAATAAATAAATAAATAAACTTTCCATCTTTACTATTTTTTCGAACAAAATACCGGATGGCTATACTAGGAAGCATCTACAGATAAAACTAATGACAGGGACCGCAATGAAATTAAATTTGGAATAACTTCAGTATATTCCCACAACGTAATTTGGTGACTTTTTGTTGGTGATTATGGTTAAATCATAAATCTAAAAATCATAATCTAAATCATAAATCATAAAACGTAAAATCATAATCGGCAATGCGTGCCTTATAGTAAAGCTGTTCCCTGTACAAAATAGTTTGGTTGGTTGGTTGGTTGTTGGATTTAAGGCCGATTGACTCCTGATGTGTCCTAGGCCTAGAGGGGGAATGCCCTCCGTGGGGGTCTTTCTAAGGGGTCCTAGCCCGTATTTACGCAAGTTTCGGAGGAAACCACGGAAAACTCCGAACGGCTAGGTCGATGAGCGCGACCTGGGATCGAACCCGGCACCTCCCATCTACCAGCTTTGAGCGCAGAACCGCTCGGCCGCCAAAATAGTTTGGATATCGACTTCTAATTGTAAGTCGAATTCATGATATGATGTCTTGAAATCTTTTTTGGTGCTGCCATCTATTGAATTATATTGTTTTGTTTTGTTTAGCTGGAGTGAACAGTCTCGCTTTTGATATTTGCAGTTTATCTCTTGGGTTTTGAACCCATCATTAACTCAAGCTCCTCTTAAATAACTTGGAAAATTTTTCATCTTTCTTTTGATTTCTAAAGTTACACTAATGTTTTTTTCTTTTATTTTTTACAGCTTTCTCTTTTTCATTTTTCTTCTCTCCCTGGGAACTTTTTTATTTTATTTTATTTTTTATTTAATTTTTAATTTTTTTGCATTTTTGCATTTTTTATTTATTTTTATTTTTTCTTTCTTCCTCTTTCTTCTTTCAAATTAAAAATTAATTAACGATAAAAATAAAAAGAAATTTTGAATGGTTGTAAAGGCAGGTATAAATCTCATTGAGACCTTACTAAATAAAAAGTACTATATTTACTGGAAGAAAATTCCTACTAACATAGTGAAAATGGCTGAAACAAAATTGTCTCTGTAAAAAAATTAGAAATGTTCATTTTCAGCTGTTCACATCTAAATATTAATATGAAAATGTAACTTCTGTACTTTCAATAAAGAGGCGTCTTCCTCTCCCGCCGGTGGATCGGTTTCGTTCGGTGGTTTTCAGATGGTGGATAGCCATCGTTTCCTTGTTATTACGGCCTGTGGAATCAAATTATTTAAAGAGAGAAAATGTCTAAACGCTTCGATCGATTGATCTGAAAATTGATATGCATGTTATACGCCACCATCGTACGTACTGTTTAAATTTTCGTAAGTCTAATTCTTATAGTTTTTTTTTTTTTTTTTTTTTACAGAAACACAAAGAAAAATTCTTCTTTATTATGGGCTGCGGATTCAAATTACTTAAAAGGGCCATAGCGTTTAAAAGCCTAATCCAATTCATTTATAAATTTTGATGAGTTCAGGGCTTATAGTTCTTTTACAGGGACACAAAGAAAAAAATCATCATTATGACCAATGAACTTGAATTATTTGAAATACGATAGCGTCTAAATGCCTTACCCGATACAGCTAAAAATTGTTGGGTAGGTTATAAGTCATCATCGCACAATTTGTAAATATTTTGATGAGTACAGAACGTGTAGTTCTTTTACAGGGACACAAGAATTCTTCTTTATTATGGCCAATGGACTGAAAATATTTGAAATGCGATAGCTTCTAAACTCTACATCCGTTTAAGATATAAATTGATCGGCGTGTTATTCTACTTTGAAATAGCTGGAAGTACATTTCTAGTTGTTTTATGCATTTTTCATAATATGCTAAACTTAAGTACACTATGTGGTGTATATGTAATTTTTAAACAATGTACGAAACCATCCAAAATTAAACGAAAACACGCTTTTCTGTTGAATGTAAGTGATGGGCATGCTTTATCAAATATTACCAAGTCCAACAGGATTGGTAATTATTTCATCATATGAATATAGTAGAAAAAATACTGTTTAAAGTCTGATTTCCAACGCGGAATTTTTCCTATAATTGCACGTTTTGAGGTCGCCTGAATATGAAATCAAGTTTTTAGTGGTTGATAGGTGTGTATAGCTTATATATCTGTTTTTCTTTCTTTCTTTTTTTTTTTTTTTTTTTTTCAGGAAATTCAAATATGGTATTTTAAAGATAAAAAAATAGTGTCACATGAAAAAAGTTTGACTGACATTAGTAAGTTTGAAGGAGTGGTGTGGTTGAAAGTTTTCTGAATAATTTGAAATAAAGTTTCTAATTTTAATAGCCATTTTTTTACTTACTTCTATATTCAAAAGATTAAAAGTATTGGATTCGTAAATATTTTCGATTTCCGATTTTCGGTGGATTTATACGTTTTGAGAAGTCCAGAACATGATTTGACCATTTTTAGAAAATGTCTGTCTGTGTGTGTGTGTGACAAAAATTTTGTGGCGACTGTATCTCCGGAACTACTGCTCAGAATTGTATATAAATTTATATACAGATGCACCTTCACCTAAATTAGTGCCAATCAATTTTTGCTGTTAACTGCTGAACAGGTGGCGCTGCTATACAGCGATATCCGCAATTTAAGGGGAGGCTATATCGCAGTTTCTATTGCGTATAATCAATCAAAACTTAATATGTGAGAAGAACATTATGAGACATTATGCTTATTCAATGTGAATGCCTATCTGCAACAAGTGGCGCTGCAATTTATTCAATTATTGCAATTTATTCACTTATTCAATTCTTTAGCGGTTTCTGGAATTTAAGGAAAGGCAATATCTGAAAACTACTGCACAAAATTGCATATAACTTTATATGTAGATGCACCTTGACCTAAATTAGTGCCTGTCACCTTTTGGTGTCAACCGCTCAACAGGTGGCGCTGTTATACAGCGATTTCCGTAATTTAAGGGGAAGCTATATCTCAGGTTCTATTGCGTATAATCACTCAAAACTTGATATGTGAAAAGACCATTGTGATACATTATGCTTATTCAATTTTAATGCTTATCGGCCAACAGGTGGCGCTGCTAGACAGCGATTTCCACAATTTAAAGGAAAGTTATTTCTCTTTTTTTATTGCGTATAATCAAACAAAACTTGATATGTTAGAAGGTTATTATGAGACATTATACTGATTCAATCTGTATGTTTATTGGCTAATAAGTAGCGCTGCTATACTGCAATTTTCCTCGATAACGAGAAGACTATATCTCAACTTCTATGGAATATAACTGTACGAAGCTTGGAATTTGAGAAAACGATTTTTAAAATGAACATTTTAAGATGTTATTCATAGACAATGAAGGTGTCTGTCTTTGGATATTTAGTGTTAGTTTTCTCTAAGATGAAAATAATTTGCACTCATAATGTCAGATAATTTTAATGTTGTTGTTGTTGTCGTGTATAACAAAGTGCAGAAGTGATAAAAATAGAAAAAAAAAAAAAAAAAAAAGAATAACAAAAAAAAAAAGGGAGATAAAAATTAAATATTGCCAAAAGCGTGGATCACAGCCTTGGCAATGTCTATGGCTCTTTCTGAGTATAAAATGTCCATGTTGCAGTCATTGTCTATCTTGAAGAGGGCACCAGCAATGGAAGGGCAGCTAAAAAGGTGTTTGGGATCCAGTTGCGTGCCTGGGCAGTGCCTACATTCCACATATGTTCTGGAAACATCGGGCAGAATCTTCATGCCCTTAAAGTGCTTTGTCCTTAGTCTTGTTATGGTTGTTGTTATTTCTCGGCCATAATTTAATTCTGGCAGCGAGAATTTTTTCTTTGGGTATGAGCAGAGCTGCCGTTTTGCGACTGCGTTTGCATCAAAAACCGTAGTAGATAGAGTTACAGGCTCGAGTGTTCTGGCTTCTTTGGCAAGGAAATCGGCCACTTCATTCCCTTCGATATCTACATGGGCAGGAATCCACTGAAGTGTACATGATTTGCCCATAGCTCCAATGGAGAACAGAAGAGAGTTGATTTCAGATAATTTTAATAAATAATAGTTTTAATAAATCATTTGCACTTGGTGAATTTGTAAAGAAAAATATAGAAGAAAGTCTTGTAGTGGCCACAACATACTAGTTTTTTTCTGATAATTGCAAGTATTAAATCAAAACGTTTTAAAGTGTTACTCACACAAAAATATATGACAACTAAACCTGTTTCTAAAATAATTTTCAACAATTTTTAAAGTACTTTTTTCTTTTTCTCTCTCTTTTTAAATATTATTTGTTATCTTATATCTTGATCTTTAATCTGTCTTCATAATATTTTAATGAAGGATCAGAGAAAGTTGCGTGAGAACCTCACCAGATTATTTTTATCTGCCATATTCTATAGCAAGCAATCAAACTGATATGACGAAACATTAAAAGAGAAAAAAAAGCATCACAATACCATCATAAACTCTCGTTTACAATTCGTGACGATAATTTTGTGATGTGTTAGGAAATAGGAATAGCGACATGAAATAGGATATGACGTGATTCCTCTTAAAAAAGTAGCAAAATTGTCTTTTCTTTAAACGTCATTGGCGGAAGTTTGGGATTTTCCAAAAGCTCTAGTTATCACGATGCAGATTTATCAAAACCTGCAATTTCGTGATGAAATGGAGTAAAGGTAAGAAGGCTATATTAATGAATACATTTTAGTTATTTTATTCTTAAAAATAGTATTGCATGTCATTCTTTTGATTCATGCAGTATAATCTATTGTAATTATCAATAAAGACATGTTCTTATATTGATAGAATATATTAAACTTATTTTATATTAAAAACAAATTGGGTGTAAAACTTTCAGATACATTTCTTTGAAATTTCTGTGGTACAAAGTAAATAAAATTATTGAAACATATAGCATATTTGAAATAAAATAAATTGAACTTTTCCAGCTTTATTGGGGATTTTTTTTCTATCAATATGTGTATTTTCAATTAATTCTTTTGTTAGAAGATATGTTTTTTTATGGGTAAAATAGGTTTTTTTTTATTTCATTATTATTATTATTATTATTTTATTTATTGATTTCAAACTCCAAAAAAATGAATTTTTTATATAAGAAATATTTTGTTTAAATTTTTAATTATTATATTTTACTTTAATCAAATATGCCTTCTGGGGAAATTATTGAAGATTTTTTTTTTTTTTAATTATTGAGATTGAAAATAATTAGCATGTAATTTATTTGGTATGAGATTTCTTTTATAATATATATAGTTATTATATGGAAAAATGTTTATAAATAAACTCAAAATGTTCTATTAAGATTAATCCTTTCCAAATCAGTAATTTTCTTGTAGCTAAAACACTTTTAACACATGCTATTAAAACTTAAAAGCAACAACATACTGGGAATTAATACTTAATTACTTCAAGACAATAAAACATATAAATTTCATACAAATTAATTTGGTTTTCAAAATACTATTGAAACATTAAAATACCTAACATATTTTTAAATTGTAATTTGAATTAAGGTGCTAAAATTCAGAGATGTTTAAATTTATTACATTATAAGGTAGGTGCTCCAGTGATTGGCATGCTCCAGTAATTGACATTTGTCCCGAAATAATTAATAAAAAAGAAAAATAATAAATCATATATTTTACATATAAGAATTTTAACATTTTATGTCAAACACTGGAGCATAGGGTGCTAATAACTGATAAAATGAATAACTAGCAGTGTGAAACACTGGAACATAGGGGGCCAATTACTGATAAAATGAAAAACTGGCAGTGTCAATTTCTGGAACATTGAGTGGGTGTCAAATATTGAGTGGGCGTTCTGTATAAATAGCTCAATTCCAGGTCTTGCAAGCGCGTTCCTTTAAAAACGGCTGTACGGATTTTTTTCAAACTCGCCATATTAACTCACTTTTAAATATCCTTTTGTATGTAATTATTGTTTTCCGGTCAATAATTGATTTTTTGTAAAAGTTGGTACCTCAAAAACGGTTCTAACGATTTTCTCTTTAGGCCACTTATGTTTTCTGATCACATTACCTCTCAAAAATGCATATAACACGTGTAATAGTGGGTAATGGAAGTCGTGTGTTTGTTTCACACCAGATTTTTTTTTTTTTTTTTTTTTTTTTTTTAAGAAATCGATACTATGAAATCCGCCAAAGCTTAAAACCTAAGATTTTGCGATTTGTAAAATTTAGTATATGAAAGGTCACTGCTTTGTTTACATACATTTTCTTTTAATCTGATTCCATACTATTAATATTTGTATGAAAATAAAAATTCCAGGAAGGAAACATAACACACGATACATTTATTTTAAAAAGAATATTATGCATCTATACATTATATTGGGCATTTTTAAACTTTTAAGCATTGATCACAGTATTAATTAAAATTTCCATTTTTTTATACTTAATAATTTATTCCTGTCCGTTCTAAAATTAGTTATTTTTTATGTTCTCTGATTAATTGTAACAGTTTTAACGATTGCAACCTCTAGAACAGGGGTAATCAAATTTAATAATTATTATCTAAAATGGTGGGAAATTATTTTCAGCTTTTGTTTAATCAACAAATTTATGAATTTTTTACACATTTTATCATAATGGGACAACCAATTACATTGCTCGGCATGAAAATTGTCCCCAACACCTTTTTGGCAAATACTTATATAAAATATGACCTCCTGAATCCGAATATGATGTCCATTTTGCCCTGTCACCCACCGTTTTTTAAGACGACCCCCTATTTTTATCACTTTTAGTGAGTTTTATGGCTATAAATTTGATTTTTAGGGGGGGGGGGGATTCATATTTCACAATAATTATATACTCAGAAGGGATGAAAATTATATTAATTGTATTCCATCGTTTACTAAACTAAAGTACACGATAGAATTATACAATTTTATTCAATTTTTAAAAGTTAATTTCTATTTTAACATGTATATGAATTATTATGACAAAATAAACTTTATGCATCCACAAGAAATGCTTTTTATAAATCAAAACTGTTGAAATTTTTCTTTGAATCAAATAGAATTAAATTCTTCTTGTGGATTATTTTCTTTAATTATACATAACTATTTTCGATAATGAGACACTATCTTTAGTAACTTATACGCTTGTCTTTTATTTGTATAAAACTTAATATGCATTAATAAAAAATTTTCTAATTTATTTGCTGCAATAAAATTTCAGATCTAAATACTAAAAGTTTATCTACGTAATTTTTTCCATTAAAAAACAATTACGATCTTATATTGGTATTTTAGTTTTTTAAAGAGTTTTTCTTTGATAACCAAAAATCTGGCATCCCTAAAAAAAACCTACGCGAAAAATCTAAACTTTAAAAAATGAATAACAATTTTCTTTTATTTATTTATTGCTTTAATTTTATTTTTTCGTTCAATCACTAAATTTTTTGAAATACTTCAATTTTTTTAATTAAATTATTTACTATATCAATAAAGAAAAACCTCTTTAATAGTAATTTATAAAAGTATAAATCTGAACAAATTCCCCAATAAAAAATTATAGTTATTATCGTATTTTTTATTAATAGGTATTCAATTCGCATTATTTTTTTGTTTTGAAAGATTACTTGATTTGTTAATTAATTTCTCTTTTTTTCCAGTGTATGTATCATTTCTACTAATTGTCTTAATAAATATTTTGCACTCTGCACATTTTAAAACAGGTAATTATATCTTTCTTATTATTTGAATATTTAAAAGTTGTTTAGGTATTTTTATATCATCTTCATATATAAAATGCTTGGGATCTAAAAAATTAATACTTGGAGTGCGTTGTAACTGTATAATATGCCTTTTTCTTTTCTTTTTTTGACTATCTCTATATATTTATATAAAATTAGCACACGTATTACTAGAGGTTTTTATTTATTTATTTTTATTTATTTATTTATTTATTAACAACATTGAGCATTTTTGCACTTATATATATATATATATATATATATATATATACATACAGGGTGTTATAAAAGTCCAAACCACCCCTCATAACTCGAAAATAAGTCGGAATTTTGAAAAATGGCGAAATGTTGATTTTATGAATTCGAGAGGGACCTCTTTTGGTGAAAGCCGGCGGGATGGGGGGGGGGGATGTCGCTAGGGAGGGCAACTTTAAAATTTCAAATAGGAAAGTATGTTTTGTGATATTTCCCTGGAAACGTCTCTTCAAGACAATGAATTTGATGTAAATAGTTTCGCCCTACGATGATTATTAAAGGAGATGCATGAGTTTTTAGACTTTTGAAATTTGGATTTTATACTTATGTATCCCCTTTAATAATCACTGCAGGACAAAACTATTTACACCAAATTCATTGTCTTGAAGAGATGTTTACCGGGATGTATCACAAGACATACTTTCCCATTAGAATTTTTAAAGTTGCACTCGCTAGCGGCACTCCTACCACCCCTTGCCCGGGCCCAAACATATTTGGGCAAAGTGTGTTAAAGTATAATGTTTAAAATTGAGCAAAGGATAAATAAAATAAAAGTTTAAGTAATTTTAGACAGATTAAATTCTTGAACTTATTTTCATAAATTTAATTGTAGACTCATTCTAAATAACATTCTAAAAAAGTAAGAAGTTGTCAAAACATATTGATTAATGCTACGAAAGAATAGAAGAGAAGGGAAGTTTCCTGACTAGCAGCAATTTTCTTGTTCAGTATAGGATTGCTCAGAAAACAGACGAAAATCGGTAAAAAGTTGAAAAAAAAAAAAAAAAAGTTTTTTCGTTATAGATTCAAATGAAACTTCTTAATATACATTTATATTATTGATTTTTTTTTTTTTTTTTTTTACTTATTCAGTTTTTTACTGGATAGTCTCGGTAGAATCTGCCCTTTACATTGAAAGCTTTATTAACCGTTTTTATTACGTATTAGGTTATCCAACAAAGAACACCCTGGTTTCAAAATAAAAAATCTCGAAAAGAAATATCGATCAAAAAATGAAGAAAGAAATTAAAGATAAAATCTTTTTGTATAAAAATAGAACCGACTCCAAAAAGGAACTACACTATTTAAACAACTAAAAATGAAAGAAAATTGGCAGAAAATGGAACTGTAAATTGCGCCTAAAAGTATAAAATAATTTCCTTCGCCAAACGACCTATATAACACTACAATTAATCATAACTTTTGAAGTCGGCGCAAAATTAAATAAAATTTAATTAGTTTTTGAAGGTTTGTTTTTAAATCAGTAGCAACAAATGCGGTTGTCTCGAATGATCCATTTTCATGTTTCCTTTATTATTTTATCACTGTACACTATATTGTACGATGTGTTGTTTCATATTCTTGATTACTCTCTTGATATGCCTTATCAAAATAATCCTGATATCCCAAAGAAATTAAATATGTTTGCCAGATAATTTTGCGATTTTTCTTTCACCAAGGACGTCAGATATCAGCATCTTCGCCAACTTTTGCGGCTTATGAAATCTTATTAGTTTTCTTGAATCAAAGTAGTTTTCGGCTGCGTTTTGCAGGTAACAATGTGAGATGTGTATTTTGAATAGGATTTGAGTTTTGTATTGAATAAAGGTATCAATTTTTATTTAATTTTGTCCAACTTCAAAAGTTATGATTAATTGTAGTGTTATAGGTTGTTTGGCGAAGGAAATTATTTTATACTTTTAGGCGCAATTTACAGTTCCATTTTCTGCCAATTTTCTTTCATTTTTAGTTGTTTAAATAGTGTAGTTCCTTTTTGGAGTCGGTTCTATTTTTTTACAAAAAGATTTTATTTTTCTCTTTTCAGTGAAAACTTATTCATGTAGCGGAACATCAGAAGACGTTTGACGGCAGTTTCACAAATCACAACTTCCAACAAAAGTGACATTTCAAAAAATGGTTTATGTCACTGAAAAATACATGAAATGCATCCAATGTAAACAAAAATGTTACATCTCCATCTAGAAAGTTATCCACTCGAGAGACAGTTGTGCCAGTTTTATTCTAGTCAAATTATTTTTAAGTTGATTTTTCTCAAATGCTGCATTTTTAAGTTGTATATCACTTTTCTTTCCTTTATCGGATATGAGCAAAAAAATATCTATTGAACGAACATACGTTAAATAAAAAAGTCTTTAGAAATGTAAAGAACGGTTACGCTGTATTCGTAACCAAAAATTCTGTTAGGCATATATATTGAACTTTACAGTGAATACGTGTCACCTGCTGCGCTGGAAACTGCGCAGCGTAAAGTTCAAACAAAGAGCAAAATATGCATTGCAGCTGACGGACAGAGGTTTCAACATCGATACTTACATACTGCTTTTACCAGTGTAGCTGCCTGCGTTCAGCAGTTAGAGTGAGAACAGACTTTTGTGAGTATCCTGTAATTTGCTTATATCTTAATGAAATCATAATGAAACCTATTCCAGGCCAAGATCATTACGACAACAACAAAAATGTTATTAAAATTAAATCATCTCTTACGAAGTTATAAGCTAACAAATTTCAACAATAACAACGAGAAACATGTTTTGTATTGAGAACCTCTTACTTTATGAAGTCGGTTTAAAACGTCTATGCGTTAATCGATGTTGCCGCTTACAATAACCATACTTTGAATTTTACATTGCATAAATGTCACCCGCTACGCTACAACATATGCAATGTCATTCAAGTGTGCACAAAATAGGAAATTGTGAACAAACAAATGCGCGTTTTAAGCGTTCTGTTTTTAGCATTAATGTCTAAACTATCTTTTCGTACTACATCGATGATGCTCTGCAATTTTATAATTCACTTTTTTCCCCTGTCTTGAAACTTCTTCGAGATAGGATCGCTAACTCCACTATTTTCCACCAGGTGTCGCTTTAGGCGGTTGAATCGCGTAGCACATGTCCACTTTACTATACCTACATATCACTTTCATGAGTATAGCTGCAGTTTTTCAGCAGTTAAAAGAGTCGGGACTGACTTTTTTAGGCACCCTGTATTTTCTTTTGATCTTAAAGATAAAATGGGATCTCTACAACAAAACAAAAAGTATCAAGTAACCGTATTTTGAACTATATAGCGTATATCTCACCAGCTACGCTACAACGTGAGCAATGTAGCTCAAGTGTGTATAGTGTAAGAAATTGAGAACAAAAAAATGTAGGTTTTTAGCCTTGTATTTTTAGTATCAATGTCAAAACTATCTTTTTGTACTAAATCGATGATTCTCTGCAATTTTATAATTCCCTTTTTCCCACTGTCTTGAACCGTTTCCGAGATAGGAACGTTAGCATGAATGTCTAAACTATCTTTTTGTACTAAATCGGTGATACTCTTCAGCTTTGTAATTCACTTTTTCTCTAGAACCGTTTTCGAGATAGGAATACTAACTCCGGTTTTTTCCACCAGGTGGCGCTGCAAGCGGTTTAACCTTAGGGACCCTATATAGAGAGAGACTGGACATTGACCGAAAGTCGGCCATCTTAGTGCCAAATCGGAGCGATCACCGTAGAACGTAATGCTTTTTTCTTCGGGATTGACGCTTTACTATACAACATAAATGAAAGGAAATTGTGCTAAATTTGTCCAGAAAGTATTGCAGAATATAAATATGTAATTTTTTTCGTCTTAAAGAAAAATAATTTGAAGAAAAACGAATTTTGTTTTAACCTTCGACGTGGTTACTTTTTCAATTCCTATCGGAAAACAGAGGAATTTTTTGTTGTATATTTCTATATTAAGCAAAATACGTTGATTGTGAAAGCAATTCTACCTTATTTTTTCTGAGGACATACATTCCATATATAAAAAGTTAGAAAATTTTTAACAAAAATTTGGTAATCTTAGTTTTTGTCAAATAATTCATAAATAAATGTAAAACTACGGCAGAAGAAGAGAAATTATTTTTTATTATTTTATAAAAATATTTACGTAATATTTTTACAAGCTAAAAATACATATTTTATTTATTTCAATTACGCATTATTAATAATAATAACTTAGTTAAATATTAAAAATAAAAATTTTATTAATAATAATTTGTAAAAGTATTAACTAATATCTTTAGAAATTAAAAGATGTTTTTATTTATTTTATTTACATTTGCTTATTTCATTGATTTTTTTTTTTTTTTTTTTTTTTAAATATGTAAATAAAAATAATTACTTATTTAAATATTATTTATAAACTTTATTTTGGCAATTATTATTTAAAAGAAATTTATATTTCATATGTTAGCAAATAATATACACCTTATTTTCTTAATTTATTTTATGAAATCTGATACATTTTGCGCACTAGCAAAAAATCAACAAATATATTTTTATATAGTTATTCCAAATATGTATTTTAAAATATATCAGAAAAATACATTGAGATCTTACATATTAAATATCTTGCACAGCAGAACTTAAAAACTAATAGCCAGCAAATAAATAATGTAATTATCTCCTATGTTAGGAAATAAATACGTAAAACAGCATGCATAAGAGAATTCAAAGTATTTAAAGCGTGATATAAAATAAATAATTATGCATTTTTATCTTTTAAAAGTATTCCAAAATTAAAGCAATTTATCTCCCAACAAAGTAAAAATGTAATAAATAAGTTCTTTTTCGATTATGACGTAAAATAATCAAAATTTCTTCTCAGCGTAATGATAAGCAATGGAGCAACTGGCACTAAAATGGAGAATTTCGTCAAAAAGCCGGCGCGCCAATGTCCAGTCTCTCTCTATCGAGGGTCCCTATTTAACCTTGTACTGTATGGCCACTTTGCTATGCTTACATACCATTTTTATCACTATAGCTGCAACCGTTTAGCAGTTAAAGGAGTTGGGACTGATTTTTTTGGGCGCCCTGTATTTTCTTTAGATCGTAAAGATATTACAATGGGACCTATTTCAGACCAAGACCTTTGCAACAAAACAAAAAGTATCAAAATCGGACCATCCGTTCAGAAGTTATGAGCTAACAAACATAAAAAAAACATACGGTTTGAATTGAGAACCTTCCTTCTTTTTTTGAAGTCGGTTAAAAAAGAAAAGGAATAAAAAGAAAAAGAAAGAAAGAAAACGAAAATAGAAAAAATGAGTATATTTATTATGAGAGTTGTATAAATTTTAAATAGAGGTTTTGAAATGAGTATAAAATTCGTTAAAATATGAAACTGTAATAGTTGTATGCGGTAATTACAATACAGAGTCCCAATAGGTACTGCTCTGATGCCTAGAACGAGTTAGTTCCATCATTGAAACGTGAAGTACGCGTTTTTTTTTTTTTTTTTTTTTTTTTTTTTTTTTAACAGAAATAGGAAGATTAGAACAGATTTTACAAATGAAAATACTGTACAATTGTTTGTTTGCTTTTTTTTTTTTTTTTTTTTTCTAATTTTGAAACTTCTAAAACTCTTACAACCTTTGCAATAAACATACCGTTTGTTCCATTCTTCTGCCGATATTCTTCTGTTTTTAATTTTGAAACTAGGGTGTACTTTGTTGGACATCCTGTAAAAATTGTAAAAAAGTTCACACTAAAATAAGCAAAACCAATTGACTTACGACAAAATATAACATGTTTGTCATTATCGACAATTTTTAGACTTGAAAAGTAGTTACCTTTTAATATATCATTCGGCCAACAATTTGAAATTATATGTGATTCGCGAAGTAAAATTTATTATTATATTATTATTTTTTTTTTTTTTTTGTTAACAATTTCATTTTATTTACTCTCAGTTTCCACTAGGACGAAGAGTATATGTGAAGATGTTGAAATAGTAAGCAGAGATGAATGGAATGCAAGATTGTTCTGGCGCTACTGGAGGATGAAAACACCATTAAATCACGTGATCATAGAACATACGGTGACTCCTTTCTGTCATACAAAGTTCCAATGTATCCGAAATGTACAATCCATGCAAGACTATCACATTGATTATTTGGGTAAGGCTATTTAATAACACATTTTGGTACAATTTAATTACCTTCTAGAGATCTAAAATACAGAAAAGAAAGCTAGCGTCTGACGTCATAGAAATGTTTTTTTAAAACATTTGTACACTTAATTATTAATAAATAATAAACTCCTACGTTTCATAAGTACTCTTTAAAATATATTTTTATTCTTAATTTACAAAGGAACAATAAATTCTTACTTCTTACACGTATTTTCGACTTATTTTATGCCAAACTGAGTTGAATAATTTTGATTTATTTCTAGTTTCAGATGTAGTAATTAAATTCCAAGGGCGATTGCAACGTCTGATTATATATTAAATGTGATATGTGTTCTGGACATGATCCGTTATTCTTCTAGATTAGCCCTCTGATAACAGGTGAAAATTTTAAACATGAAAGGCTATCTTCGAATGGGGTTATTCAATGAACTCATTGTTAATTAATGCATTCTTATTTTTCCTATCAAATAACCCCTCAAACATAACTTTTAAAATTATTTTATAATAGGTATAAGAACAGTGTGTGCGCGCGAAGCAAGACACTTTGGTCCCAACGGTTTAGTCCTGCCGTTTTGGTCCCGAGGAAAGTTTGGTCCCAAGACATTTTGACCCGCTAATTTTTGTCTATCTTTAAAATATATATCAGTTTTTTAATATGATAGCATATTTGTTGATACGGGAAAATTGAAGTACTCTTAGAATATCTTTAATTAACGAATATCTTACAGGTAAATATATAAACTTTTGACATTACTATTGCTCCCTAGCCATTGAGATTCTAAGAATTTTTTTTCTAACTGATTTTTTACTAACATTTAATATATTTAAACTTTTTTTTTATGCAATTGTACTTTCTTTCTTTCTTTTTCTTTTTTTTTTTTTTTTTTTTTTTTCATTGAGATTCTTCTTATTTGATTTCGATTTAACTTACTTTAATTATAATTAGATTTTTAATTTACTATTAGTGACAAAATTTTGTGGTTTTAAAACTATTGTTAACAATAACAACAGTACCTTCTTATTAAAAAATAATCCCCATTTGAATTTTTTTATTGATAAAGTCTAAATTAATTTAATAATAATAAAATACAGAAAAATTTTGTTAAAAAAAAAAAGGGAAAACGAAAGAAAGAAAACCTTAGGATATTAAATATAATTTACTTTTAGTTACAGAATGCTATTTCTTTCAAAGAACTAATTATTGATCTGCTCCTATCATATACTCTTCTTCATAAGCATAAGCTTGTGATTATTTATGAAGTTTTTGAATTTATATATGAATTCATTCATATATATGTGTGTGTGAGAGAGAGAGAAAGAGAGAGGGAGATACGTTTCATTCGATTTGATTGTGCTTTAATTTTTATCATTAATCAATCTAAGAGGAATTTATTTCAAAATCTGTGTTATATTAATATTAATAATAATAATAAAATGCATGCTTGTTTGTCCGTCGTATTTAAGTATGTTAACCATGTATATATGCACATAAATTACTTTTCTTTCAATTACAAAGATTTTATTTTAGAAATGAAAAAATGTAAGTAATCAAATATTTAATCAACTATGCGCATTGCAAGCATCAAGGTTTAGAAAATGTTGATGCACATTTTTTTATCTTTATTGTTTAATCTTATGTTTTATAAATATATATATATATATATCTGTCTGATATGTCTCTATGATTGAAAACAATGCCCACATTGAAATCTCTGTAGCACCTTGGAATTCGTTTCACACCTGTTTCTCCCGCAGACAGTAAAAAGGAAATTCACTGTTTTGTTTCAGCGCATTTGAAAAAAAAATGGGGGGGGGGGGGATTTTAATCGAAATTTTCTTAAACAAAATTGTAAGGGATTATAACAAGAAAAATGCTTTTCCAATTCCATGTGATATATAATTGTTTTCTGTGTTTGACAAATATATCCGGATTGACAGAGAAGAAAACGACTCAAGTTTAGCAGATCTGTACAAATTAAATCCCGAGATCATTATTTAAGTTTCTCGTATCTTCTTTTCTTAACTTTAACATTTAGGTAATGCTTGGATAAAGCATCGATTTCCTACAAATTTTGTATTTGAACTCTCTAAATTTGAATGTGATAATTAAGAGCCGCATTACAGTATTTTCTATTAAAACCTGGTATTTTATTTAAACTGAAATTTTGGGAACTTAGATAAATTAACAATGCTTAGATTCTCGCTGATAACAAATATCCTTTATCATTCAAGATTCGATCCGAAATAATAAATTTTCTGTTCCATGTGTCCTATAGTTACATCATTTTCAACAAAGATTGTAGACATTTAACCCTCCAATTGTAAACATTCGTCTAAGTTCACTTTTGCCCGAAGTTCCCTCATGTTTTTGCTGTCCTTTTTCCTCTATCGCACAAAGAAACAATCTATAATTCAAAATTGTAGACTTTTTTCAGTTTTATTTCTTACTACAACTTTCTGTTCCAAAATAATAATAATATTAATATTAATATTAATTTTGACTTTTCAACCCTATGTTTTCAAGTCAAATGGCAAGGATTCGAAATATGAAAAAAAAATTTCGCTTTTTTTCTGCAATACTTTGATTATTCCTGATATCGGGACCAAAACATCGGACGAAAATGGTGAGATCAAATTGGCTGGACCAAAACGGCGGGACCAACATTTCTCCGGGAATATAATCCTATTAACCAAACTGGGGTCATTTAGTGACTTCAAATAAACATATAACTTTTAGTATTTATTATCGTTATTATTATTATTCATGAAAAACGTGATATTTGAAAATTTGTAATAAAATTGTGTAAAAGCTATAAAAATCTGGAAGCCTTACAATTATTTTTAATTAAATATTCAATAGAAACTAACATTGGAGTCATTTTTATGACCCCATTTGTTTATCGTAAGGTTAAAATTTCCGCATAGGTATATATATATATATTAGGGATGGACCGGATATGGATTTTACCGGATAACCGGATACGGATATCCGGCGTTCCGGATATTTTTTTAATTTGCTGGATCCGGATATCCGGCTGTCCCCTTTCCCAGTACTAATGAAAATTTCAGTTTTTTAAGAGCACACAGTAATTAAAACAGATATTTGTATTTGGTTTTTATGCAACTGGATTCCATTCATATACATAAAAATGTCAATACCATTAGGATAATAAGCCATAATAGTTTTATTTTATTTTATTTTTTAATATCAATTCTTGTACTTATGTGTCACTTGATAGTTAGGTTAGCAGAATATAATGTGCAATGTTGTCTGAACTACGTGCTTTGTCTGCATTGATATTCATATAATTGACAAAACTTAATTAAATAATCTAGTGTGTTGCTCACACGACTTTCTCTTACCCTGAAATTTAATATTACAAATACAGATTGGAGATTAAAGGGTAAGAAAACGAGTACTGTTATGTAAACCTATGTTAAAACAATTCCAATTAGGATTCGTAACAGATTTATTTGACAAATAATAAGTGAGGGGGCCCCTCTCTTAAACCCCGTTTCATTATTATACATACATTTATATACATTTCAAGTCTGTTATTAAGTTCAAAAGTTCATTTAAAATTATTCAGACAACTTTCACAAACAACATTTCTTAAAACTTATCAATTTTGATCAAATTTTTCTACTATCAAACATATTCACTTCAAAATACAACATTTGGATAGCCTAAAATTACTTGTTTTTAATTTAAGTGACACAGGCAAAGACGAAGAATTAAAACTTGACTTCAGTATTCAGGAAGCCTCAAAACATGTAAATAAATAATAATAATAATAATAATAACAACCAATGAATATTTAGCTTTAAAAAATACATTGGCCATGGGCAAAAATACAAAAATACATGGGCAAATACAAACCATATGGCCATGTAGAATTAATTTCAATTCCTAAGCAGCTTTCCTGGACATGATAAAATATTATAGTAAAACACTTCCACTAACAATATAAAGCAATATTATGACTTAAATATTGGCAGCCCTGTATATCTTCTGAAGATTATATAAACGTCACATGGTGCACATAAATATAATCCGATATTAATAACAGACGGCACAACCTGAAATACACTTCCAACGATTTTCAAGTATTGTCTTGTCGTACTGTAATCTAGATCCTTTGTGTAGCTCTGTAAACGAACAGTGAATGACTGCCATACCATATTCAGTATGAAACATGTTTTTACACATATAAAAAATATAAATTCGTTTCATTTGGTTTAGTGCAGTTTATAGTTGTTAAACTCTACTTACTTTTTCCCATAGACGTGATATACTTGAATTCTCTTGGGTGTCCTTGTACACGAATAATTTGTTTGATCTCCACGAAAACATTAGTGTAGCATCCCTATATGATACACATTTAGAATACCAAGTTTGAACTTTCTGCTATTATTTTTTTCTTGAGATATGCTGATAACAGACACATAGACCAAACGCTAAAAGTATGATTTTTGGAATCAGGGGACCTCAAATCGAGTAAACGTAACAAAAACTCGATTTTGAAAATTTGACCCAAAAACAATACTTCTCTCCCATTTACATTAGTAAGAGAAAGTAAAACTAGTATGTTGTGGCTACCACAAGACTTTCTTCTGTATTTTCCTACATAAATCCACTCAGTTCAAATAAATTACAAAAAACTGTTACTTATTAAAATTATCTGCCATGATGGCAATTTTCATCTTAGAGAAAACTAACAGTAAATATCCAAAAAAATACAGTTTAAGTAACATCTTAAAAAATGCATTCTCATAATGGTTATCTCATGTATCAAGTTTCGTACAGTCAAATGTCATAGAAGTTGAAATATAGCATTCCTGTTCTCGAGGAAAACTGCACTATAGCAGCGCAACATTTTGGTAGATATGCATCCAGATTGAATCGGCATAATGTCTCACAGTGGCTTTCTCACATATCAAGTATTGTTTGTATTAGAATCTGAAATATAATCTTCAATTAAGCTGAGGAAATCGCTGAATAGAAGCGCCACCTGTTCAGCAATTAGTACCAAAAGTGGATTCGCAATAACTTATACCAAGGTGCATCCACACATAAATATTTATACAATTTTGCACAGTAGTTCCTGAGATATAACCCTTCCTTAAACTCTGAAAATCACTGCACAGTAGCGCCACCTGTTGAGTAGTTGACCCTAAAATTTGGTAAGCACTAACATACGTCAAGATACATCTCTATATACATTTATATGCATTTTTATGCAGTAGTTCCTGAGATATAGCCTTTTCTTGAACTCTGGAAATCGCTGCATAGCAGAGCCACCTGTTGTGTGGTTGCCACCAGAAGTTGATAGGCACTAACTTATATCAAGTTGCATCTATATATGAATTTTTATGTATTTTTTTCAGTAGTTCCAGAGATATAGCTTTACTTTAAATTGTAGAAATCACTGCATAGTAGCCCCACCTATTGAGCTGTTAACACCAAAAGTTAATAGGAACTCTAATTTATATCAAGTTGCATCAATGTATGACTTTATATGCAATTTTGTGCAGTAGTTCTTGAGATATAGCCTTCCCTCAAATTGTGCATATCGCTGTATAGCAGCGCCACTTGTTGATCGGTTAACACCAACTGTTGATAGGCTCTACTTTAGGTCAAGGTGCATTTATATATAAAATTATATGTAATTCTGTGCAATAGTTCCTGAGATACAGTCGCCACAAAATTTTTGTCACACACACACAGACAGACATTTTCTAAAAACGGTCAAATCATGTTCTCAGTCTCTCAAAACGTATAAATCCACCAAAAACCGGAAGTCGAAAATATTTACGTATTCAATACTTTCTTCTGTTGAATACAGAAGAAAGTAAATAAGAAAAGTTATGCAAAAGAAAACTGCTGAAAATTCATTATATATATATATATATATTACTTTCTTCTATATTCAGTAGAAGAAAGTATTGGATTCGTAAAACTTTCCGACTTCTGGTTTTCGGCGGATTTACACATTTGGAGAGACCTCGAACACGATTTTACCATTTTTAGAAAATGTCCGTCTGTCGGTTTGTCTCTGTGTGTGTGTATGCAACAAAAATTTTGTGGCAATTGTATCTCCTAAACTACTGCTCAAAATTGTACATAAATATATATGTAGATGCACCTTGACTGAAACTAGTGCATGTCAACTTTTGATGTCAAACGCTCAACAGGTGTCGCTGCTATACAGCGATTTCCGCAGTTTAAGGAGAGGCTATATATCAGATTCTATTGCGTACATTCGAACAAAATTTGATATATTAGAAGGTCATTATAAGCAATTATGCTCATTCAATTTGAATGCTTATCGGCCGGCAGGTGGCGCTGCTAGACAGTGATTTCCGCAATTTAAGGGAAGGCTATATCTCAGGAACTACTGCACAAAATTGCATATAAATTTATATGTAGATGCAACTTTACATAAATTGGTACCTATCACCTTTTGGTATCAACTGTTCAACAGGTAGTGCTGCTACACAGCGATTTCTGCAATTTAAGGAAAGGCTATATCTCAGGTTCTACTGCGTATCATCAAACAAAATTTGATATGTGAGAAGGCCATGATGCTGCTTCAAGTTGGATGTTTGTCGGAGCTGCTATACTGAAAATTTTCTCAAAAACGGGAAGACTATATCTCAACTTGTATGGCATATAACTGTACGAAACTTGGTATGTGAAATAACCATTATAAAAACGCATTTTTTAAGATGTTATTTTTAGACAATAAAACTGTCTTTCTTTGAATATTCAGTGTTAGTTTTCTCTAAGATGAAAATCATTTTCATTCATCATGTTAGATAATATTAATAAATAATTGTTTTAATAAATTATTTGCCCTCAGTGAATTTGTACAGGAAAGAATAGGAGAAAGTATTGTGGTGGCCACAATACATTAGAATGAATTACAGTAATCATCAGTAATCATAATGAATTACAGTAATCTACATCTATAAAAGACTGACTGACTTGCTTGCTCACTCAAAAATGCCCAGTCAAACTAATGGAGATACAGATGTGGATTTTTATCAGATTATTTCTTTAGTAACGTGATCTAAGAAGCTATTTTTTTTTTTTTTTTTTTTTTTTTTTTTTAAGTTTTCCCCCAAACGGAGGAGCAAAAGTTGTTTCTCGCATTTTCCACCATATCTCAACTAAAGAAAACACGAAAAAATTAAAAAAAAACAGATATTCAAAAGCTGGATATCCGGCATATTAACCGGATATCCGGTGGTTTTGATCCGGATATCCGATGGTATTTCGGATATTGAAAAATCAGCCGGATATGCCGGATATTTGCCGGATATCCGGTTCATCCCTAATATATATATATATATATATATATAGAAAAAGAAAATACTTACTCATTAGGAAAAGCTTACTTTCCTGCTAAGGTATGTGTAGATTTCAAACATTATAATCACTTGAAGTAAGTTCAGTAAGATATCATTATTTCACTTGTTGAATCTAGCCGTTCGGCAGCTATGTGCATTTAAGAAGATAAACGAGCTGTTATTAATTTGCTCTGGTAGAAAGATTTTTCAGAAGTATAGATTTATGAAGAAGCTGAGATTGATGATAGTATTTACCTACCACACAATATGGGGACAGCGTTATGTCACGAGAAAATACTTAAAATTAAATCAAGGTGATTCAAAATGGTTAATCATGTTAAAAATATGAATGCAATAGAAAAGTCGCCACCTCCGTTACTGACTATACCTACAGTTCGAGATACCGATATCGCCAAATAAGCAATAAACATCGATAAAGTAGAATATATTACAGTTAAACTTGTCCCTATCAATTCCTCCCTTTGAATTACCGTAAATTTATTTGTAATATCAGATAAATGGATTTGTTAAAGTTTTCTTGTACATACTCGACCATTATAAATTATAAGGGAGATAAGAGGTAATACTCTCACTGAACAATATTTTGAAAAATAAAACAATTAAAAAT
The DNA here is from genome assembly GCA_963930645.1 of Salticus scenicus. Taxonomy (NCBI): domain Eukaryota; kingdom Metazoa; phylum Arthropoda; class Arachnida; order Araneae; family Salticidae; genus Salticus; species Salticus scenicus. Next base: position 299,579,490 of record OZ005648.1, read on the forward strand.
GAAACTTTGCTATCTCAATCTCTGCAATAAAGCTTATAAAATAGGAGAAAAGAAAGTAATGCTCGTGGTTTAAAGTATAAATCTTGATTAAAGTATGGATCTACCACCTTATGCGGATCCTAATTTGTCTAGTTAGATTTAATCAAGTTACTCGTTTTATATTTTTTCTTAAATGAGCGAAGCAGTCATTTGATTTTTTATTAAGAATGAAAACGTCAAATAATATTACCAAACAATATATTTTTTTAGTTTTCTAAAATCTCAATTACCCAAAAATACCAAGACACAATAATGCAACTTGTTGGTGTTTTGTATATATACAGCACGTTTCAATATTTTTTTTAATATGCGGGCTAGCTGTTAAATAAAAATACAAGCCTAATTATATATATATATATATATTTTTAAAAATTCTGAACGGATTTAAACACAACGGATTTTATCAAAATTTTTAGTATGATACTGGCTTTCACTCAGTTTTTCTTGCAGTCTTGAATCTCGTCGAACATAAACCGTATTAATAATCTTTTTTAGATAATTTTCGAAATATAAACAATAAAAATTAACGAATGATCACTAAAAAAATAAAAATTGAAATAAATAATGTATCATAAAGGAAAAATATTAATTTTTACTCAAAATCTTGAGGCCACTTCAGATTTAAAATTGCATGTGTATTATTTTTGCACTTTTGAACTCGGCTCAGTTCAGCAGCAGAGACTGAAAAATAGTTCTGCGATGTCCCGAATACAGTTCTAACGAAGTTCTGGGTAATGAAAATATTTCTTTCACTTTGAACTTAATTAATATTTTCACACTATAAGAAGTATATTTTAGTCATTAGCGATATAAATACTCTAAATTTTAAAGTCGAATATGTCAGTAAATTATATATTGACGCAAATGCAGTGTCTTGTAAATGACTTTTCAAAGAGAGACCTTCATTTTTTTTTAATTTGAAGTGTTTGTATTTATTATGATAAAAAGTTATTTTTATCCATTTGATTAATAAACGGCACCATTCTACACTGGATGACTTAAAAAGTAGCTGCACAGCATTAGAAAATATTTTGTAATTGGAAATATAATGCTGATATCTGTAATTAAAAGATAGTGTTCAAATGAAATAAATTAAAACATTCGATATAATAAATAGTATTGAAATTGTTAAATTTTATACTATATAAATCTTATCAAAAATAATTATAGTAAAAGATCCCTTGAAAGCATAGTTGTCATTCATATGAAGTATACACGAGAGTCACTCTGAAAATTTTGAGGTATACCTAAATGATTCAAGTGAAACTTATCAAATTTTAGGAGTATCAGATGTAGTTTCTTCGAACATCAGTGCACTTTAGGCGAGTTTTTTTAAGGATAAACTGTTTCAATCTACCATTTCTTCAAATCGAGGTTGATTGATTGATTGAGTTTTACGTCGCACTAGTGATGCGCAATGGGCAATTGGCGACGGTCTGGAACTCATCCCTAAAGGTAGTCTAGAAACATGCCATCACAATTTTGATCCGACACGGAGGGGATGGCTCCCCCGCTTCGGTAACTCCCAGAGGTATAATTTTGATGGGAACATGGAGGACATTGCGGCCACGACAGATTTTACGTTCACCAGCCACCCTTAGTGTACACGACTGTCTTTGGCCGGCTCGAGTACCGAACCCGCAATCTTACAATTACGAGCCCGGCGCTCTACCGACTGGGCTACCGCGGCTCCTTGAAATCGAGGGAAAATATTATTTTTATTGCGGCACCAGTCTCATCTTCTGAATGAAAACAACCACGTGTTTCTTCGCTTTCTCTAAAGTGTAAAAAGTCACACATATAGTGTAACCACGTTTCCTAAAACCAGCAGCGAGGAACAGTTCAAAATCTTGGATGGGTGCCAAGTTGAACCGACAGCTTGGAATTTGGAAAACATCCAGTAATTCGACGCTTTCTTATCGCTAATTTTCTCTGAATCAGATGACTATCTCTCCTGTTTTAGCATTGAATTCGTTGAGACAGCGCTTGCGCAGAGAGTTCCATAGTCTCAAGAAATGTGGTCGAAGAGTAGGAAGCTTAAGAGAATAGGGTAGATGTTCTATCATTTTAATACGTATTTCTCCAGAAATTTTGATTGATAATATTTCTAAATGAGAAGATGCATTATCACACTTAAGCATGAGTTTCTTATCATTCACTAATTTTTATTAATTTTTGAAAGATACATAATAATACATCATTTAAAAGGAATGTTTTTATAAGTATGTTACAAAACTGATAATAATTCTAACCATATATTAATTTTTACATCATCCTTATTTTGGTGGTGATGCTATTTTCATTATGCTTTATTTCATTTCCACTAATTAATAAACAACAAAAGGAGCTCTGAAGAATTTTGTTCTTTTTTAGCATGGGGTGATATTGCGTACAACTTCATGATTGGTGGAGACGGTCGCATATATGAAGGACGAGGTTGGTTTCGTAGCGGTTCTCATTCCATCAACTTCAATTATAATTCTATTGGCGTAGCTTTCATCGGAAACTTTATGAAGGATGAACCTACTCCAAAGATGCTGAATGCTACTTTGAAATTTATCGCATGTGGAGTGGAAAAGGTTAGTGCTAAATTTAAAATTATATAAATACTACATCACCAAATATTTTTAAATGCCTGTAACCCATGTATATATATTTAATTTCTTCCTTTAAGAAACAATTCTCACATTCAGTAGGTATTAAAAACTCCTTTTTCTATTTTTTGTAAAAAAAAATTGCAATTTATTATAGCTTTTTTTTTTTAGATGATGAAATATCAATACATTATTGATATTCATGTGAAACCAACATTTTGTTCTTGGTATATTAAAGTGTATAGAAATAGTAAATCCCGTTCAATCAGAAATAATGAACATTTTCAAATTTTTATTTTATTCACAAGAATTCATAAAGTATAGCTTAAAGTTCAAACGATTCATAGATCATTTTTTTAATAGTTGTAAAATACTACTTTACATTTTTCGCTTTTTATTCATATACTTTAAAAACAAATTTCGAAATGTCTCATATAACCTGTCAGGAATTGCGATCCAGCGAACAGAATTTTTTCAGTCATAGATAAAATACTATCTCCCTAATTCTTTCAAAGAATTATTAAAATTGAAATCGCCAATTTTACATTATCAAGTAGGGTAAGTGCTTCAATGATTGAAACATTTAGAGTAATTTCTGATGTTTTTAATGTTTTAGTCATCAGAAACTATTTTTGGAAATCTTAAGTTAATACAAATGGGATGAAAAACTTTCAGAACCACATATATGTTAAAATATGTGCATATGATAATTATTATTATTTTTTTGTTTAATGAATTTTTATTTCATACTCCCGCAATGTTCCAGTAATTGACACTGCGAGTTTTTAATTTTACCAGTAATTGGCCCCCATGCTTTAGTGTTTGACACTGATATTTTTTCATTTTATCTGTAATAGGCACCCTATGCTCCAGTGTTTGACATACAATGTTAAAATTTTGATGTGTAAATAATTTGCTTCTATTTTTTTCTTATTTATTAATTATTTCGGGGAAGATGTCAATTACTGGAGCATGTCAACCATTGGAGCACCTCTATATGAAATTTCACTAGAATTCTGAAATTGAAATGCAAATATGCTAATGCGTAATTGAAAATATTTTGAATTAGACTTACATTTATTGACAAGGAAACTCTTTCAGGTACTAATCACCTATTTTCTTGGAAAAATGTTCAGAAATTAGTATATAATGTATATTTAATTCACTGATAAATATTTTAACTTCTGAATCGCAAAAGAAAAGTTGCAAAAACTTGTTAAATATTACGTTTTACAGGCTAAATACAAAAACATCACAGCCAAATTAAATCAACCCCTGTATTGATGCCAAGTAACTAATATAGAGAAGTCTTAGTAATTTCTTTTTCTAAAATCTAGTCCTTTTCATTCAACAAACGTTGCGTCATGTTTTTATGTTATATCTAATACTTTAATTTATTTTAAGTGTAAACTTTCAATACAGCATAAATTTAAAATAAAGGCAAATTAGATTTTAGATTTATTTTTACATTACATTGCATGACATTACATTTAATTAAGATAAATTTATTCGGCATGTGCAGTTACGTCAGTTTGCAGACTATAAAAAAAAAAATTAAAATGCTTTACAATATTTGCTGAATTCAAATTAACACGGAGGTAAATAAAACAAAATAGAGATATTTAAAACGGACAGCACTTATGTGCAACTATGCAACTAATATTTCATGGTTTCTTATATTTCTGGCAAAATATTTTTAAATAATTGTGTGAACAACACTGTTAAAAAAAATCCCGTAAGATTACGGGGAAAGCCCGGCAGCAGAGATTCCAGACAAAGCCCGTAAAAAAAAAAAAAAAAAAAAAAAAAAAAAAAAAAATTACGGGTATAATGTTTTATTACGGGCATGTAACATAACTTAAGGTTATTATGTACTTAATTTACGATCTAAACTTAAAAAAAAAAAAAAAAAAAAATCTGCATTAGAATTTCATAGTTGTTCAAATGTGAAATCTTGTAATTTTGAAAATCTTGCAGTTATTTTGGTAATCTTTTGATTATCTTGCTTAATAACACTGCTATGCAAAATCTTCTAATTTTGAAATTCTTGCAGTTATCCTGCAGTTATTTTGTTAATCTTTTGATTATCTTGCTTAATAACACTGCTCTGCAAATAATAATAATAATAATAATAATAATAATAATAATAATTGAGGTCTGATACCATTCCTGCTGATTTTTATGCAAAATGACCTCCTGAATCCGAATATGACTCCAATTTTTCCCAGTCACCCACCGTTTTCTAGCTACACCACCCTCTCCCTCAATTTCTTTCCCTGTTCGATAATTTTATGACCATGAATTTGATTTGAAGAATGAAAAATAATTAATTTAACACCTAAAAACAAAAAAAATATAAAGTTTAAAAAATAACATTAATAACAGATTTAAAAAATATAAGATATGTAATGCATAATTTCAGGGGCAAATACCCCCCCCCCCCCCCCGAAAAAAAAAATTACTTGTCGCAAATGTCCATGTTTTAGAATTTTCCAACTCTGTAGCCCCTCAGAAGATGTTTCACGCAAAATAATCCTCCCCCTCCTAAAAATCAAATTTATAGCCATAAAATCATCGAAAAATGATAAAAATATGAGGCCATTCCTAAATGGGGGAATGGGGCAAAATGGGCGTCATATTCGGTTTCAGGAGGTCATTTTACATAAGAATATGCTGAAATGGTGTCAGAGGCAATTCCGAACAGTGTAATTTGATATTTTGATCATGTACTTTTGCAATTATATAATAATGCAATCGTGATCAAAAAGACGAAAGTTGTAAAAAAGCGCGACTTTTATTTCAATTAAAAACTCCTATTAACAGAGATTTTTTGTTGATAAAAGAGTCCTTATTAAAAACTTGTAATTAACACTAGCTAATGCTACCTAGAATTTCTATGGTATGTGTGTGTGTTCGTTAATCTATTCTGTACTGTCAAGTGTTCAGTTTCACGTGAAATTCGTTGGGCTTACAAAACGAAAGAAGACCATCTACAAGCATTTATTCTTAGCAACCACATGTGAAAATTGCATTAATGAAATCTCAAACCAAGGGGATGAATTGGTGTCATTCCAAACAAAGGTCATTTTTAGTAATTTTTTACAACTTTTCTACTGCAATTCAACAGCTAATATCTCAGGCAAATACTATTTTTGATAAAATCTTATGCCAGTAATGTTTTTAAGAAAATCTTATTTACTGGTACTTAAATATCAGTTTGGTGAATTTTGTGATTTACATGAAAACGCAAAATGTAATCGTCCCTGACTGCTTTATACATGAGAAAAATTGCAATGTTTTCACGCTGCACTATTTTTACAGTGAGCTAAAATAAAAATTATTTCAACAGGAGTTGAAAAATACAATCGTACATTTGAAGATAAACCTTATGATTATAGCGATTATATTTTATCTTCATTCTTAAAAAAAAAAAAAGTGTTAAATTGTTAAAATTTATTAAATATGTTATTTTTTACAATAAATATTTTACGGAAAAAAAACAGCCTAATGAAGGAATTTATCTAGTCCTGTCGATCAGAAGGTTACAGATGTTCAATGCCACAATTAGCAATTAGATTTAGTTAATTAACTTTAGAGAGGTATAATGTAACCACGTTTCTCGCGTCTAGCACTGAGGACGATTTCAAAGGCTCGGAGGGGTACCAAATTGACCGACAGATCGGGATTTGATAAACATTCAGTCATTCGGCGTTCCCTTATCACTATTTTTACTCAACCACAAGGATTATAATCCCTATTTTACCACTAGAATTTTCGATTCAACACTTGCACAGAGGCTCCCGTGGTCACGAGAAACGCAGTTGAAGAACAGTTGAATAATACTACCACTAATTTATTATTCATAATCAATAATATGCTTGGATCCGAAAATCCTATTTTTTGCGGTTGGTCTGTGTGATCAAGATTGATAAGTTTCAAGGAATGATGCTTGTGAAAGTTCTCTAAACAATTTTGAATTAATTTTTAAATTTAATAACAGATTTGAATTGAATGCTATATAAATGTAGGCAAAGTAATCAAACGTTGGGGAGGGGGGGGGGGTTGAGGGAGGCGACAGCCCCCTCACACAGAATTAGTTCAGAAATAAAGCTGCTCCAAAGTCTAATTAGAGTTTTTTTTAACGTACGTTTACATAGCAGTATTTCTTATCTTACCCCTTAATCTCCAACCTGTATTTATAATATTAAATTTTAGAGTAAGAGAAAGTCGTGTGTGTGACACATCAGATTATTTTATATATATTACATATAATTATATAACACTTTCGATGATAAAAGGAAAGGAATAGAGACATACCATAAATTGCAAAACTAAAGTAAAATAGTTTAAAAGAAAGATAATAATTATTTGCATTGATATAAAAAGAAACACTTTTTAAATATATTTTTTTTTCTTTTTACAAAGAAGATTGCTAAGATGTTTATAAGCACCCGTAGCTTTATTAATATACTTTGTTGTGATTACATGTTATATTAAAAATATAATTCGAACAGTATAGAATTCAGACAAAATAAAACTGGAAATTTAAAAGGTTACTTTTGTTTTCAAAGATTTTTAGTATTCTGAAATAACTTGGTAGATACACTCTATAACATTTAAAAAAAAAAAAAAAAAAAAAAAAAAAAAAAAAAAAAAAAAAAGATGCACCAAGAAGGAGTTATCCAAATGGGACAAAAATTGGTAGATGTGATGTACATGTGGAGAAAAACAATTGATTACAGTTTCAGAAAACTTGAATGAGTTAATCAAGAGAAAGGGCCTCACAAACTAAACAAGTCAATAACGCGTTGGTCCACTTCTGGCCCTTATGTACGCAGTTATTCGGCTTGGTATTAATTGATAAAGTTGGCAGATGTGCTCCTGTGAAGTATCGTGTTAAATTCTGCCCAATTGGTGCGTTAGATTGTCAAAATCCTGAGCTGGTTGTAGGACCCTTTTTATGATGCTCTAAACGTCCTCAGTGGAAGAGATCCGGGAACTTAGCTCAACCCCATTTCACCGAGCCGCCTATTAAGAGTCTTTGAAGTCAATGAAGTACCAGTTGCACGTAGGATCGAAGATGATGAATTGGAGCTTTGAGCACCGCTTTGCGATTGACTGATTCTCACTTTTTGTCCTCTCTATATGCAGGCCGCTTCCTCCCTGACGCTGTGTTCGACCATGGTTCCCCTATTCCTGTCAATATCATCTGATAGTGATACCGCTCCTATCCAGTTGCTAAAAAAATTCGCAGATTAGTCCAACCGGCTTCTTTGAGCCCAAATACACACCAAACTTAAATGCTGACATCTGCACATGTTTTTGTGCACCTGTATGCGAGGCATAGTTACTGTCTTTCTGAGTAGACGGAATAAAATTCTCGAATAATTTATGACCTGGAATAAAAATTTCTCATTTATAATATTCTGCCAATTGCGCAGTTAAGATGCGCTGCAGCGTCGCATGCTCATTCGATGGCAGCCAAACTTTAAAATTCTGCATTTTCTATCGAAACCTGTATGTATGTCAATTTGTGTCCAGTTTGCATTACTCCTTCTTGGTGCATCGTTTTTTTTTTTTTTTTTTTTTTTTAAATGTTATAGAGTATATTTTATTGTAAATTATTTTGTTCCTTTTGACGATAGTTACATGTAACTTATGAAATATTGTACAGAAGATTTACCAAAACATTACTTCAATTTTTTAACGAAGGTAGAGAAGCTTTTCTCTAAACCAAAGATTATTTTTTCTGACACTTTCTGAAAATCGTTTTCATTTGTTGATGAGTAAAATTCGCTATTTTGTTATTTAGACCAATACAAGAAATTTGGGTAACTCTCTCTCTCTCTCTCTCTCTCTCTCTCTCTCTCTCTCTCTCTCTCTCTCTCTCTCTCTCTCTCTCTCTCTCTCTCTCTCTTTTCTAGTAAAAGCAAAACACTTTTCGGAAAAGGCTATTGAAGTTGACGTTTTAAAATAATTTTTGATACACGTAACAATTATCAAAAGATAAAACATGTTGTACATCACAATTAGAAAAAAAATGCTAGACTGTGAAAAATTGGACTAATGTCACAGTGAAAATGTTCTTCAAAGTGTGAAACCATAATTCGTTTTATTGTGTGTCGCCAAAAAAGAAACACCTTAAGAAGACTTTTAAAGTGAGGTGAGACAATATCTAACATAGAATTCTCATATTAAGATTTATTTTATTAACTGAAATAATTCAGAATCCAGATTAATCATTGCAAAATTCTATAGAAGCACGATATAATGGTGAGAGGAGACACAACATACATCAGAACTTCAGTGAATAGATTCAATTACGAATAGGATTAACACCAGCAAGGCTACAAAGAGACAATTGTCGCCCAGTTATCGGCAATGTCCCCTCAATTTTTTGTCTAAAACATTTTTATAAATCTATCTAAAAAAAAAAAAAAAATCACTTTAAAAATGAAAATCTTCGTATTAAAAGCATTTGAAACAAGTTTCTAAATTTAATTTTCAATGTTTGTTTGATATGCATCTTTAACAATAAGCTCAGTGGTCGATTTGAAGATTTTGTCTTTACCTCTAAGGTTCTGTATCAGTGATTCTTAAATCTACTATATAATGTTTTTTTACTTTCTCTTACCCATAAGATAGAGAAAATATTGTTTTGGGGTCAAATTTTCGAAAGTGAGATTTTGCGATATTTACACGTTTTGAGGTCCCCTGAATCCAAAAATCATGTTTTTAGCGGATGGTCTGTGTGTCTGTCTGTTATCAATATATCTCAAAAGTAAACTACAGTAGAAAGTCCAAACTTGGTATTCTAAATATGTATGATATAGGGATGCTACACTAAAGTTTTCGTTGAGATCAAGTAAATGGTTCGTGTACAGGGACACCCAAGAGAATTCAAATACATTACGTCCATAGTCGAAATTGCAGGTAAGTAGAGTTTAACATCTATAGACTGCACAAAACCAAATGGAACGAATATATATATGCTTTATATACGTAAAAAAATGTTTTATGTAGAATATGGTATAGAAATCATTCACTGTTCGTATATACACAAAAGAACTAGATTGTAGTGCGACAATACTTGAAAATTGATGGAAGTGTACTTCAGGTTGTGCCGTGTGTTATTAATATAGGATTATATTAATGTCCACCATGTGATGTGTACATAACTTTCAAAAGATATACAGGGCTGTCAATATTTAAGCCATAACATTCTTTTTTATTGTTAGTGGAAGTGCTTTACTGTAATATTTTACCATGTCTAGGAAAGCTGCTCAGGAATGGAAATTAATTCCTCATAGCCATGGTAAATAATGTATTTTTTAAGCTTAATATTTATCACTTGATTTTTTGAGGTTTAAACGTTTTGAGGCTTAATGAATACCGAAGTCAAGTTTTTAACGTTTGATCTTTGTGTCTGCTAGAGTAAATCGAAAACAAATAATTTCAGGCGATCCAAATGCTGTATTTTTAAGTTAATATGTTTATCACTGAAAAATTTGAATCAAGATTGATAAATTTCAAGGAATGTTGATGTGAAAGTCATCTGAATAATTTTAAGTGAACTTTTGAATTTAACAACAGGTTTGAATTCTATATAAATGTAGGTACAGTAATGAAATGGGGGGTTGAGGGGGCGGCAGCCCCCCCCCCCCTCACACAGAATTACTTGTGAAATAAAACTGTTCCGAAGCCTGATTTGCGTTCTTTTAACACAGGTTTGCATAACAATACTCGTTATCTTACCCCTTATTCTCCAATCTGTATTTATTGTTTTAAATTTCAGGGTAATCATTGTTTTAAATTTTCGTGTGAGTGACTCACCAGATTTTATATATATATATATATTATTGCACACATACTGCACATCATGACCACTTTTGTCCCTGATGAAGTATCGTTCTCAATTATTTCGACCCAAGATAATTATTGCATGAATTGGCAATTTATGATTATTGCTTATTTTCTTTATTCTCCATCAGTTTTTCATGCATTTTATTGTATATTCTTATAAATAGCTCTTGCATAATTTAAATCTTTAAATTAATATTTTTATTTTTCTATTTATTTGCCTTTACATCAATTAATATATTTAGTTATAATAAAACAGAAGTACATAAAAATTTTTTGTTTATAGTTTAAAGTGAAAGTATTTGTGCTGTTTTTGCATGAAAGCATTGATATATGCAGCAAAAATATGTGTAAAAAAATTGTTCACTTGTATACACATTTGCTTACCCTTTTATGTTTTTGGACCATCAAATCATAACCTAGGTGTTTTGGTGTTTTTTTTTTTTTTTTTTTTTTTACTACTAAATTTTCATTGCTGGCATGAATCCTGGTTATGAATCATATTTTTATTTTCCTAGTGGTATATTACTTTCTTCATACGTTGAGCCGCATTACATTTTTTTGTAATGTGGAAATTTTCAGAAAACATCTATAGAAAAATTATTAAAATATTGAAAAATGAAATGTTAAATTAAAGCTACTTTAAAGTTTTTAAAACATATTGGGTTAATAAACAGAGATTCCGAAATAATATGAAACAACAACCATTTCTTGAAACCGTTTTGAAAATTTTATACTTGAAAAACCTTTCTTTTTAATGACATAATTTTTATTGTACTGTGTTACTATAGCTTCCTTCTATAACGACAATATTGAGGTTTCTATTATAAGTGTAGAATGGATTCGGAAATATTCTAATTTTGAAGTTTTTTTAACAAGAGCTTATAATTTTATTTCTATTTCGTTTGCTATAGTTTAAAAAAGTGTGAGTCTAGTCACATTTGGGGAATAAAGGTGCTCCAACTGTAATTGTATAATATTTGTATTACATATATATATATTGTGATTCAAATTTATATACTTTTTTTTTTTTAGGGATACTTAACGCCAACTAGAGAAATTCATGGTCACAGGGATGTTAGTTGTACTTTGTCACCAGGAGATAATCTGTATGCTATAATTCGGAAATGGGACAATTACAAAGGTGGTCAAGTAAAAGATTACATTTGCTGAGTTAGCATCTAGCACCATTCAAGTCGACACAACTGCGAGATTGTTCAAGAGTTTAGACTACTAAGATTATGCATTTGTCTGTCAGCTAATGCGATATGTAATTCTAAGAATTCATTTTTCTGTAGAATCCTAGCTGCTGCTTTTTTTTTTTTTTTCCACAACAATAACTTTTTAAAAATGCATTGAATAAAGGATCTTATGTACATTTTTATTAGGTTAAGGGTATTATATAAAAATGCATATATCAAAAAAGCATGCCAATTTTTTTTAATATGATTTTATGATGTACAATAAAGCCATTTCTTTTTCTACTTCATAAAATTGTTTAATGTCATTTATTTACAGTCGGCAGCAAAAGTATCTGAGTACTAGCAAAAATTCCTATCTCAAAAAGGTACACTTAACACTAAAACTCGAAAACTACTACGTCAGAAACGCCAAAGAAAAATACTTTTCTTTGGTGTTTTTGACGTAGTAGTTTTCGAGTTTTAATATTCCAACGCCGAGTCTCCTGTTATTATTAGTACACTTAATACTGTTTTGTTAAATAAATCCTTGTCGAATTACGTTCTTAGACTGAATAAAAACAGGATTCGACAAGGATTTATTTAACAAAACAGTATTAAGTGTATTTTTTTTATATACGAATTTTTGCTAGTGCTCGAATACTTTTGCTGCCGACTGTATGATGCAGGAAGCATTTAATTAGCAGATATTTTCGTCAAATAAATTATATTTATATTAAATATAGCTGAAAATATTAACATTTGACCTATGCCTCTCTTTTCACTTATGCAGGGGAAGAAAAAAAGCTCAAATTAATTGTTTTCGAAACTATAATTATGCTTATAGCTACAATGCAATAGAAAATATTCTAAAAATACTAACATTTGACTATACAATGTGATGGGGGAAAAAAATCTTCTTTAAACAATTTCCCACTTCCTGTTCGTTATTGACAGAAATGTTTTTTGATCAAAGAGAATATATAGAAGTTGGTATTATACATTATACACATAACAAAAAATACTAATAGTACTTTTACCATATATATACATACATAAGAGTAAATTAACAAATGAATGAAATAAACCCCCCAAAACCACAGAGGTCTTCATCAGGGAGGCCCCTCCGTGTAGGGGTGAAAGAGAAGTTTCTGAAAGGATAGTAGCAATTAGCTAATAACTGTCTTTAGCCCTCAACTTCTCACCAAACAGAAAACCACCTTTAACGGAATAGAAATCAGATATATATAATTTAAAAAATCTAGAAAAGATTTAGATTCTAAATTCTAGATTCTAGATTTTTTGTATTATATATGTCTGATTTCTATTCAGTTAAAGGTAGTTTTCTGTTTGGTGAGAAGTTGAGGGCTAAGGATAGTTATTAGCTAATTGCTATTATCCTTTCAGAAACTTCTCTTTCATCCCTACACGGAGGGGGCCTCCCTGATGAAGACTTCTGTGTTTTTTTTTGGTGGGTGGGGGGGGGGGGGGGTTATTTCATTCATTTGTTAATTTACTCTTATATTTAAGTTTTGCATTTCCTCTTGCTGCAATTTTGCGCATTGGTTTGCAATTCCTCTCCTGGTTTTTTATAATCTTTAAACTTTTATAATCTTTAAACTTTTATTTTAATTTATATCCTATACGTATTCGTTTAAATTGTTTCCTATGTATATATTTCTCTATTACATTATAATTTTAAGTTTTCAATTTTGGGAGAATCCCCAATGGAAGAGTCTACTTATTTAGTTATTTGTTAAAAACAAATTTAGGTTGGTCAATGAGTATAAAAGCAAGATTTATGATTTTCACAGTAATATTTTCATTTTTTAATGAACATTGGACTGAATATGTATGTGAAGACAAAAATATTTACAGAATCAATTCAAAATTAATTTGCATGCATGGAATTAGCTGTAAATCGCAAAAAATTCGGTAATTTTATATTACATTAATTCAGTTTTCATATTTTATATCTCTTTTGTCAAAAGTATATTTGTATAAAATAAATTTTATTATGCATAGAGTAAGTTATTAATTTATTGGTTTTTAGTTGGATTTTAAAATATTTTTCATATACTTTTTATCTAATTTTTAATATACAATGCACTGAGAAAAAAAAAATCTGCAACTGCCATCTAGAATCTAAATTGTTGCTCTAGAAAAGATAGTTCCATGCCATCCTTATTCTAGTCCCCTTTGAAAGCGACTTCTAGAAACCACTATTAGAATTCTGGAGCTTTTGCCTATATTATCGAGGGTAAAAGTATTTAAAAATCTCTGCAAATAAGTGCGAATACAAGAGGCGGATTTCAGCAACTATAATCTTGGCTTATTACTCAATTCTAAAAAATCAAGCGAGAATTTCTCGCAATGCAAAAGATTCAGAATATTCAGAATGTTGTTACACCATCTAAAAATGTGTAGACTAGAAATTCTCGATCATTTCGTCCCTTCAGTTTATTGGCGTGCCTTATGAGCATAGCTAGGAAATCTATATTTCTAGTTAAGGGATTTAGAAAATGACCAAATATTCATTTTAGATGAAGGTGGTACATTTTTTTTCTCAGTGTGCTTTCCTTGTACTAAAGAAGAAAAAGACATGCCAATAATTCTATTTAGAGCTTCTAAAACATATTAATTACATAGTATTAATTACAAGATTTTACCAATATATGCAGTATTGAGACTGAAATCTTTTTATTTAATATTATTATGAAAAATAACTCAATAATAGAGATGCGTGTGAAAATTTTAAGCCCAGCTGCAATTTTCAACATAAAATGTAACTTTTCCTTTTAATTATATCTGTAATAAATTGCGATTTTTATTAATATATGAAGCATAATTATGCGTACTAAAATCATAGAACTTAATGTTAAAAGATACATGAATTAATTAATTAATTAAAAAAAATAAATTCTGTCAAAGTCAGAATTCAGTTTAGTACGGAGAACTATAAATTTCAATCTGTAAAAATTTTATTTTATATTTTATATTTTATCCCATTTTTTGATCGTAAAATTGGGCTTTTTTAAAATGACTGAAATAAATTAAAATGAAGTGTTTCCACCTAAATTTCCTACTTTAATTAATTTTAAAAAATATAATTGTCGTTTCGAAAAGCTGTTTGCCCCCCCCCCCCCCCCCAGATTCAGAAAAATCGCTCCTTTCATTTGGTACCGTATTTGTAACGACTCACGTACTTTTTTAAATGATTGAAATGAATTAAAGTGAAGTATTTCCACCTAAATTTCATACTTTAGTTAATTTTAAAAAATCTAATTATCGTGTTGAAAAACTGCTTGCACCCCTGGATTCAGAAAAATCGCCTCTTTCATTTGGTACTGAATTTGTAATAATAGGACTGATATTTCTAATTTATTTTGGTGTTATACAAAACTGGTCTACTAAAACTCCAGATTGAAACTATTAGTCCTCCGTCCTTAAAAAAAAATAAAATAGAAAAAAAAAAAAAAAAAAAATGCAGCACGTGAAAATTTTAAGCATAATAATAATTTATTTTTTATAGAATGGTTAAAGAAAAAAAAATTAATACTTGATTATTGTTTCATTACATCGAAGGATTCAATTTACAATCAGCAAGAAAGAAAAATAAAATCTGCTTACATTCTTTATAAACAAAATTTAATTTAGTACGATAGGACTTACTTTAATCTATTCTTCCATATAAAGGTCTACAGTAACTGTATTTCATTCCCTAGCATCAGTTACTATATTAATTTCTTAAAATTACTTTGGCATAGCTTTAGCATAGTAGCCCGTTGGTATTTTTTATATTTTTGTTGTCATTTTAGTGATGAATTAAAATGGGTATCGCAATTGCGTAAATAAACGTCTTGGCGATAAACGAACCGAGTTACTTTGGTGACGAATTTCAAATTTCGAATAGTTGTTGATTATAATTCAACAAATATTCGGAAGCCATCCATCATCAACACATATCAAGAAGATATTGCCAACAAATATTAAGAAGTCATCATCAACATATATTCAGAAGATATTGTCAACAATTTTTCAGAAGGTAATGCCAATAAATATTCAGAAGCCGTCTGGTTTATAAATGGCGATGGTCTCGGATACTGAAATTGCCAATTGATTTTTACATACAATGAAGGATGAATTTTTCACTTATCAGCAGGTTTTGAAAACTGTAAACATTTTTACAGATTTGATATAATAGTTTAAGATAATTTAAGAAATTAAATGGTGAGATTGGATACTGTCAGGTACTCTGGAATATTTAAGGTGGAACACTACAAATGGTGACAAAGCAAAATCGCAGATTGAAAGCATCAGTCCTGTCGTAATTAAAAAAAAAAGAGGAAACCCCACGATTAATTTTGTCTCAAATCGTCATATAAACATGCTGCTGGTACCAATTGATTAGTAATAACGTTTAGTTTATAATGGTATACTTAGATTTACCTTATGCAGCCATCTACAATGAGAAAAAAAAACATACAGCCTTCATCTAGAATGAATATGTGGTCATTTTCTAAATCCCTTAACTAGAAATATAGATTTCCGAGTTATGCGCATAAGGCACGCCAATAAACTGAATAGACGAAATGATCGAGAATTTCTAGTCTACAATAATAGTCTAGATGGTGATACAATCTAGTCTAGATGGTGAAACAATATTCTGAATATTTTGAATCTTTTGTATTGCGAGAAATTCTCACTTAATTTTCTAGAATTGGGTAATAAACCAAGATTACAGTTGCTGAAACCCGCCTCTTGTATTCGCACTTATTTGCAGAGATTTTTAAATAACTTTGCCCTCGAGAATATAGATAAACGCTCCAGAATTCTATTAGGGGTTTCTAGAACTCGCTTTCAAAGGGAACTAGAATTTATAAGGATGAAATTGCTAGGAATGTGTATTGCTAGGAATGTGAAACATTCCTTGGAAAATAAGGATGTGAGACTAAGGGATTCACATTGTAAATTGTTAAGAAGCAGGGATTGAAGGTTAGTTTCCATAAAACATAGATTTAAGTAGAAATAAAACCTTATCATAAGATTAATTAAGCTGAAATAAAGAAAATGTTTGTCCGAAAAAAACATGTGATCGAGGAAAAATCAAAGTTTATGGATGAATAAGAGTCACGACCGAAATAGAAGTCCAAAACTCCTGCTAAAATTATGGGTTTTATGATAAAGAATATTTGAGGTCTTAAAGTTCATGTTTTATCAAGACAGCTGTAGAAAGGTTAACACAAGCAGTTATATATATAGGGAAGGAGAACAAAAAATAATCAATCATTTTTTTGTTTCCTGCTATTTGGCTTTGTGTGTGTAAGAAATGAGAGCAGAGATGGCCCAAGTGAAATACTATAAGTGCATTCCTTGCCACTACTTAGTGATGCAAAAATGTTAAATATCTTACGAAATGCGAACACTTTTACTAAATCATTTTGATCTACGCGTGCGCAAGCTTTATAAAAATTTCATTTGCATAATTTAATAGCCAAATGTATTGAGCAACTTATATGAAAACCCCAAACAAATATCATGTAAATTCAAAACGTTAGGAGAAATAGAATGAACAGAATTTCAGTTTTCTCAAAATAAAAGCTAAACTATAACTCAAATTTTTATTTTGATTCAATCAGTGCCCAATGGTAATACGGTGTTTTCGCTGATTATCTATACTATTATATAAAGAGCAAAAACTTGTATGTTTGTGGAGGGTAATCTCCAAAACTACTGAACCGATTTGAAAACTTTTTTCACTGATCAAAAGCTACACAATCCCTGATTGTTATAGGTTACATTTAATTTTGATAAAATAAATTTTAGTTTAAATCTGAGCATTTTAATTAAAATCCCCATAAAAGCCATAATATAAATGGAAATAATTAAACATTAAAAAAATTAGTTGCTGCCAACATAAAACAAACTTTTACATGTTCATTTTGTTTTTAAAATATCTTGACATGAAAAGAAAAGAAATATATTTGCACGTGAATTAAATTGAAATTCATATAAAGCTTTGCGAAATGTTAAATTTACACGTTAAATCTGACGTCATTATAGTTTATTATTATTAGTGCTAGAGGCCTATTTCAGTCGGTACAGTTGTCGAATTTTTATAGGTCACTCTTAATTAGTGCTAGAGGCCTATTTCAGTCGGTTTATTGAATGGGGATTTATTGAATGAAGTCCCCCCAAGGCACAACTTTGACATGAGTCCCCCCCAAGGTACCCCTATTTCAGTCGGTACAGCGTTGTCGAATTTTTATAATACACTCTTAATAGTGCTAAGGGCCTATTTCAGTCGGTTTATTGAATGGGGATTTATTGAATGAAGTCCCCCCAAAACACAACTTTGACATGAGTCCCCCCCAGGCCCAACTTTGACATGAGTCCCCCCCAAGGTACAACTTTGACATGAGTCCCCCCAGGCCCAACTTTGACATGAGTCCCCCCCAAGGTACAACTTTGACATGAGTCCCCCCCCAAGGCACACCTTTGACATGAGTCCCCCCAAGGCCCAACTTTGACATGAGTCCCCCCCCCAGGCCCAACTTTGGCATGAGTCCCCCCAAGGTACAACTTTGACATGAGTCCCCCCCCCAAGGCACACCTTTGACATGAGTCCCCCCCAAGGCACACCTCCCCCTCATTGGGAAAAAGAGAAAAAACGTTGTTTTGCTGCTATAAGACAGTTTGGACTTCCAACGTTATTTGTTACAATATCTGCAGCTGAAACACATTGGTTTGATTTAATGAAAACTTTATCATGGAATTTAGATCGTCACGAATTAACTAAAGAAGAATTTGTCGATATTAACAAGTTTAGCAGTAGGCCTCTGGCACTAAATTAAAATCTGTCAATGTCAGATTTTCATGTTTTAAATAATGAAATAATGTCGTGTCTGTATAATTTTTTATTTTTTATTTTTTTCTAATGATATAATTTATTTAATACTAAGCATTAATGTTTAAACAGATGTGTAAACAAAATTGGATTAAAAATAAATAAATAACTTACATGAAGCATTAAATGTTTTTTCAACATTAAATACTAAAAAGTATAATTTATAATAAAGTTTATGCACCTTATTAAAATACGCAAGCGAAGTGATGACGTGCCTGACCGTCAGTAGGGCCAAGAAAAAGATTTTCTATGTTAATCGTCCATTGAATTTTTTGTAAAAATTTATTAAAAATCGAGGAAAATTATTTCCCGATTTTAATCCCCAAATTTATGTATAGTTATTTTGGGAATGTGTTTTATTAAATTTTTTTGTTGTTAAATTGACAAAATTTTAAATTTAAAAACTGTAGAAAAAAAATGGCAAACTTCCATTTTCGAATGTAAACATAAGCATTTCATTTCAAAGGGTGATATTAGCACAATAAATATCCAAGTAATATACTGATTAAAATGAAAATGATAAATATTCTATTTTAATTTGAAGTCAAATTTGTTTTCAAATGTCTAAATAAAGTATCTGATATAAGATACGAATATGATGCAGCGGAACACATTTGATATGTCAACCTTGGCGGGGAAAAGTGATCTCCAAATTATCCAGCGAATATATTTAATTATTTTCAAAAATCATGGTTATTTTAACAGCGTATATTAAGAGAGCAATCAATAATATGAAACGATATTTCGTACCATACATATTACGAAAATATAAATATGGTATGTATAATTTTGTATTACGTTTTTGATCGCCAAACACAAAACAAGTAACTCGGACGCTAAGGACGTCCGAGTTTTGAAATTTAAAATTTAAATTTTATCAATTTGACAGTAAAATAACTTAATCTAACACATGCACACAAAAACTAATACATATTTATAAAACCTAAATATGGGGATTAAACTCGGGAAAAAAATTTCCTTGATTTTTAATATTTTTTTACAAAAATTCCAAAGGACGGTTAACATAGGAAAACTTTTTCTTGGCCCCACAGATGGTTAGTGACGTCACACTTCGCTTGCGTATAACCATGATTTTTGAAGGGAAATTAATGCTGCGCGAGATAAGTAAGCGATCTTTAGTTCTCCAAAGACGAGATATCAAATCTGTTCCGAAAACTTCATAATAACCGTCAAGCAAGTGAGTATTGCTGGTGCAGTGAAAATCATTTCTTTTATATTTCCCTCTCGAGCATTTCTAAAAATTAATAATTCAAAAATAATTTTCCAGAAATGTAAGCAATTATGTTTCCTTTTTCTATTGATTATAATAATTTATTTAAAAGTATTTGTTGACATTATAAGTGCTGACGCTTAAACAAAATTCTACTTTTTTTCAGTTATATGACTGTCACGTAATTTTGCGCATTTGGCGATTTAGACACATGGTTAAACCAGTTAATATTTGGTGGACCGCAATTAACATTAAACGTTTGAACCAGTGAGTTCCACTGATTAACCAATGAATTAAAAATCCCTGATAGGCTAACTCTTTGAATCATGTTCCATTAAAGAATCAAGGAGACTTTACTCATTCAATTTTATTGCCTGCTTCTCCAGTCACTATATTTAAATGATTTTTTTTATTGAATAATTGAGAAGTTTAAATTTATTTAGCGACCATTTTCAGCAACAAACAGTTATGACAAGTAGTACAATACATACAGCACATACAGCCATTAGTGAAATGCAAATAACATTTAATTATTCGAGTTTCATTGTGTTGATTAGAAACATGTTTAAGCTATCTACACTGTCCCTAAGTGCAACAGGCTATAATAAATATTGATAAAATAAATTATTAATTCAAATTTTCAATATTTTAATAAAAAAAAACAAAAAAACATGGCTTTGATATCTGTTGTCCTTGACGATTTTTGTATTTGGCGATCGAAAACGTAATATGAAAATCTGTATATTTTCGTATAAAATATCAGATCTATGTTTCTGTAGTATATATTGTACTAATATTGTTTCATATTATTGATTGCTCTCTTGATATACATTATTAAATAACCATCAATTTTGAATAAATTAAATATATTCGTGAGATAACCTGGCAACCATTATTATTTTTTTTTCGCCATGGATGATAGATATCACAACCTTTCCCAAAGCTTTTTAATAACCATCAAATAATTGAATACTTAAAAAAAAAAAAAAAAAAAAAAAAAAAAAAAAGCTGCCAAAATATCATCCGCGTTTGTAATGATCGATAGATGGCGCTCTCTGAACTGCAGTTGTTAGTAAATATAATAGCCACGTGTATTTATTATTGTTCTTTCTCCGCCATTATATCATGGAAAATCGATTACATAATATGATGATATGCAGTGGTGTGATAATTTCACCTTAGCCCACCAGAGGGCGAGCATTTCATTACAATCGCGGATAGTAAAATCATTCTTTTCAATATTTCGTTCTCGCGTGTTTCTATAAATGAGTATTTCAAAATTAATTTCCTTGAAATGTACGAGTTCTACATTCTTTCTCTAATGATTATAATTTATTTCAAATTTCACAATTATAATTTGTTCACCAGTTTAAGTATTAACTCTTAAACATATTATAAAATGTACTTTATATTTAACGTTCAGCATTCAACAGAAAAAAAAATTAAAAACAGAGTTGCTTTTTTTTTTTTTTTTCACTATTTACTTTTAAATTCTGTTATATATATTTTTTTTTTAAAGAAACTAATCGGAGCAGATTTGATAATGTCCCTGCCGAATAATAATAATAATAATAATAATAATAATAATAAAAAGGTCGCCATGTCAACTGGTAAATATATTTAATTCCTATGAAAATCATGGTTATTTTAATAACGTCCATTAAGACAGCAGTCGATAATATGAAAAAATATTTTGTACAATATGTATTACAAAAATATACATTTGGAATGTATATATTTTTGCATTACATTTTTAACCTCCAAATAAAATATTGCCAAATACGACAGATATCTAATATATGCCAAACAATCGCTAAAATGTATATTATTTCTCGCCGTTTATTTTCAGTTATGTGACATTCACGTAATTTGGCGCATTTGACCATTCACTCCAGTGAACATTTGGTGGCTGCGACCGCAATCAACACTGAATGTTTGAACCAGCGAGTTCTGCTGATTAACCAGTGAGCCGGCCAGGTGGTTCGGTCGGTAGGTAGCTGCCTTCCGAATCTACTGGTCCCAGGTTCGAGTCCTGGTGCGGGCATGGATGTTTGTGTTGTCTTATGTCTTCAAATATTGTGTACTTGTATAATAAAAACTTGTAAACCCTTGTGGTGTGGATTTTTCGAGATATAAGCGGCCTTAGAGGCAAGCAATAAATCTCAGTACTCATCAAACCAAACCAAACCAAACCAAACCATTAACCAGTGAATTAAAAATGGCTGACAAGCTCACTCTTTGAAACACTGGTGTTCCATTGTGGAATCAATGAGACTTTGCTTATTAAGTTTTACTGCCGCTTCGCTCTGCTATTTCAATGATTTAACTGAATAATTGAAAGTTTAAATTTACTTAGCGAACATTATCAGCAATTAACAATTATGGCAAGTAGCGCAATATACAGTCGCTAAGGAAAAGTAAATGACATTTGATTATTCAAGTTTCATTATACTGATTAGAAGCATGGTTCATTTAAAATAAATTAAATATGTATTCGCATTGGAAATCTGCTTTTGTATAGGACTTCCTCGGCGATATTTAAAATTTGGCACCGCGATAGCTAGGACGTATCACGCAAATGTCTTTACTCTATTGCGATAACCTTCTAAATTCATCGCCAAAATCACAAAAAATATTAATGATCGCTATGGAGAACCATTACTAAAACAGTAACCATATTGCTTTCCGGACGTTAAATTTAAGAAAATAAAAAACACGTAAGCCATTTATTTAATAACAATTAATATTTTAAGAACAAATAAATAATAATAATAATAATAATAATTAAAGCTATTATGACGTCAGTTTTATATTTAAAAAAA
Organism: Salticus scenicus; assembly: GCA_963930645.1. Lineage (NCBI taxonomy): Eukaryota > Metazoa > Arthropoda > Arachnida > Araneae > Salticidae > Salticus > Salticus scenicus. The sequence continues at coordinate 299,602,121 of OZ005648.1, forward strand.
ATAATAAAAATTAAATCATGTCATAGGGTTCATTTTTCAATACATTTTATTCGCGTGAGTAAAGAAATGTTTCTTTTTATGTAAAAAATAAATTAATAAATAGATAAACAGTAAGTAAAAATTTTCAACATTTAATTTTATTATCATCAGCTTGAAAATTTAATTTAAATAAATAACATCTTAAAAAAATGCGAAAAATTGCACGAAACGTTAATTTTTTGAAAGTTCTATTAGGAATATAGAAAATATATGTTGCAAATATGCACGCATTTCTTTTTATAGAAAAGAATTTCTAAACTTAACGTGTCATAGTTTATACTGTGCGTCAGACACAGACAGGCAAATTATTTCTTCTATTAATATAGCTTCCGTTTCGAAATTTGAAATTTAGCACTGAAATAGCTCAAACGTTCCTCGACAATGGCTTTACTTACGCGATAGAGATAGTCATCTTAGTACATCGCAAAAATGGAAAAAAAAAAAAAAAAAAAAAAAAAAAAGATATAAATAGCAATAAAAATAAACTTAAGAATTAATATATAAATAAGTAAAATGTCGTCATGGAGGTCCTTAACAATGCTGTATCTTATCTATTTACTTACACATTAATTTTTAATTCATGCAATTTAAATTTTTCTACCTCTCGAATTTCCTTCTCTTTAGGAACTTTTCTTTAGAATATGCCTAAAAAAGTCATAATTTTATAAACAGTTGTTAATATTGCCCTACAAACGCATAAACTGATATATATATATATTTTCAATATCAATCCATTTTTAGCTAAAAGTTGTTCATCCGTGCGAATCCGGACGGGTCATCTAGTAAATAAATATAGATAAAACCCCTGACATCTTTCTTGTTTTCGAGAAGAACTTAAGTTCTATTCATTCTGTTTCTCGTAACATTTTGAATTTACATGATATTTGTTTTTAGTTTTCATAGAAGTTGCTCAATACCTTTGGCTATTAAATTATGCAGATGAAATTTTTATAAAGCTTGCGCATGCGTAAACAAAAATTACTTAGTAAAAGTGCTCGTATTTCGTAATGTATTTAACATTTTTGCATTCAGATGATTGCTGTATGTTGTGTCTAATTTAGTATGCCATATTTCCTAAAAATGGTGTTGCACTGGGTCTACGTGCTATAATCAAAAAAGAAGAAATTCTTTTTGCAGTTTTTTAAAGAAACAGTTATATCTCCATGAATATACGTGGTAGCCTCATAGAATTTTATACGGATAGTGACAAAAATCCTCTTGATCACATACTACAGCCAAAGTACATTTAAAGCATCACTTTTTACAGGGTAATCCAAAACTTTTTGATTTTTGTTTCATATTTTACTGGTCCCCTTTTCCTTTTCAGGACACAACTTTTACTGAATAATATGAGGTATAACAAGTTCTTTACACTACCAAAGTTTCAAGATGATTCCTAAAGAACTTTTTTAGACATTTGACAAAATGTCTGAAAGTATCCAAATACTTATTAGTATTGTATCTTTCAAATTTACGCAAATATTACTTCAAGAATAAAACGTCTTCAAGATATCTAAAAATACATTAATGTATATGTGATATATATATATATATATATATTTAGCATTTATATTTTTCTCGTTTTTAATATTTTAATTTTTACACTTCATTCATTAATTAAAGGTAACATTTATTTATTTATTTATTTTCACTTGTCAAAAGTTAATAGTAAATTTATGTTCTCATCAAAATCACCCAGACTAACCATTTTGAGGGAAGATACAATTATAATAATTACCCTACAAATTATATTTAACTTGTACACTTTTAAAACAAATAATATACAAGCAACGATAAAGAGTGATATAGAAAAATATTACTTTAAAAAATAACAAAAAACACTATATCACAACCTTTAATTTTATCTGTAGACTCCGGAATCACGATTTTCTTCAAAACCAAAATCAGGCATTTCAAACCAGGGAACGATTAACATTCCTTTTTGAAAACCGGAAGTAAAACGAAATATTTATTCTCTTAAAAAATAAGAACAGTTTTTTTTTTTTTTTTTTTTTTTCCCGAACAATTATTCTCTTCCGGGTTATAAAAGTGAGTCCGATATGCAATACACAATCTTTTTGAACAAAATACGCACCCTATAAACAAACAGAATTCTTAACACATCTTCAGTGACCGCACATAATAAGAACAATCGAATTATCTTTTTCCTGATGCACGATTCAACACTTCGTGTCATTATTAAAGAACTGTTTTCTTGCTTTAAAATGAGTGCCAATTTAACGATAATGATGCCCCTTGTAGTCTTGTGGGAGAAATGCTTTTGAAACTTTAGCAGGCTACTGTTTGTGTCGGTATTTTATTATTCCATAAATAAAATTTATAGATGATTGCGTATCAGGTATAAATGCATAAAAGAACGTAGAAGAAATCATAAAAAGGCTTATTTTGTCAATTCTTGTGTATCGAATGCACGTTCAGTGCTGACTTAGATGTGTTAGAAAGAAAGTGGTTTTAATACATGATGCGAAATTCTCAAATAGGTAAGCATTTACTTCATGTTGAATTGAGTATTTAATTGAATCAATGCCATAATTTTAATTATGAAGAAATTACCGAATTGCAAATTTAATTGTTATTACAAAACTCATCTCGAAATAGAAAAATATTTTGATAAATTATTGTCTTTTTAATCATGATCTCATTTTTAAAAATAATTACAATTAATCCGATATTATCCTTAAGCCTTAAATTATCAATAAAGATATTTGAATAACAATTTCACTTAATAAAACTTTCAAAAATAATTTTTGTTATTCCATGTGGGAATTGCAAACTATAATGCAGTAGGCGAAAAAAGTATAAGGACACGCGAAAAATCCCCAATTCTAGGAGTCTTGTTTACGGAATCGTGGTCAAATTTTTGAAATAAAAATAGGAGTAAAATTAAATTATTTCTTGTGTAAACTAATTAAAATTTCCAAAAATAAATCTGTTTAAATTTACATTTTGATTTTTAAACCCAAATGATATTGGAAAAAAGTATTAGGACATTGTTTTTTCTTCCCTAATTATTGAAAACTTTGCGTATTTGAAAACAATAAATGGCAATCTATTTATTAAAAGATTAAGTTTGATTAAGAGTTAAAAGATTAGTTTGTGAGATATATTTCGCATTCGTCGACTTTCATCGTGACTTTTTAACGATGCCCAAAGGAACTCATCTTTCTGACTCTGATAAAGAGAAAATTGTTGCTTTTCGAGAATGCGGATTAAGTGGACGGGAAATTTCAAAAAGAATCAAGAGATTTAAAACGGTATTTTATTGTTTTCTAAAAAATCCTAGAATGTATGACATGAGAAAACGAACTGGGAGACCAGAAATTCTCACTCGTCGACAGAAAAGAATGATTGTAAGGAGAGCTTGCCAGAAAAAAGAAACTGCATATGAAGTTAAACAAAATTTGAATTTACCATGTTCATCAAGCACTGTTCAAAATGTTTTTTATTAAATATCCTCTTGTTTCTTATGGAAAATTAGTGTCACGTCCACCTCTTATAAATCATCATAAGAGAATAAGAGTTGACTTTGCCAAAAAATACATTTCTCTTGGTCAAAAATGAACAGATGTAATTTTTTCGGGCGAAAAAAGTTCATCTTTGATGGACCTGATAGCTTTCGTTATTTTTGGTATGCAAAGAAGTGTTTTCCAAACGTCAATATGGTGGTGTCTCGGTAATGGTTTGGGGCGCTTTTGCGGCAGATGGAACCACTCCAATAGTCTTTATCTACCATAAATGAATTCGGACAAATATGTTCTGATATGTTAGGAGAAAGTTTATTACCTGAAGCGCCACTTATTACTTCATGGGACTATATTTTTCAGCAGGATAATGTTTCGATGCACATTTCTACGAGCGCAAAACTCTGGTTTGAAGCTAATTTTGTTAAATTTACTTGATTGGCCGGCAAGGAGTCCTGATCTTAATCCAATCGAAAACTTAGGGGGACTTCTAGCACGAGAAGTTTATAAAAAAGGCACACAATATCAATGCACACAGGATCTTGTCTTCGTTAACAAAGACGCTTGGGGAAAAAATTCCGTGGACACTTTCAAAGATCTTTCAGGCTTATTCAAGTGATTGAAAAAAAGGTAGTTTTCTTGATTATTGAAGAGAATTTTAAGTGTTTTAGAACATGTCCTTATGCTTTTTCCCATATTTCCTTTAGTGTTAATTTTTGTAAAATCGATATTTTCAAGCCAAGTTTTGTTTTTTATGCGCTATAAGTGTTATTACAAAATTATGTAACATAAGTCAAACATATAAAAATTTCATTTAGATAAAATGAAAATAAAGCATATTTTCATTCAATTTAATGTTGTCCTTATACTTTTTTTCGCACACTGTATAATAATAATAAAAATAAAAATAATCTCTGAATTGTTGCTATATTTTAAGTAAGATAATTTTTGTCCATAATTTTCTCTAAAATTTTCTGGTGATTATTACTTTATCATTTTATATCTTACTGCTATCTTACTAAAATATATATAACTTTTTTTTTTTTTTTTTTTTTTTTTTTTTTAAGAATTTTTATTAGTTATTACTAACAACTAACTAGATGCTGCATTTAATTAACAAAACTTTAATTTTAAACAAATTAAAATTGTTAAAAAAATGTTTAATAATACCGCAACCAAATTGTCATATGGCATTTTTTCGATATTTTTTCCTAAAACTAGTATTAAAGTTACATTTTGCTTAAAATTTTGTTGACATAGATTACCATTCTGATGCGCTCAGAATGAATTAAGGACATTTCATTATACCGCACTTAGCGTCGTTTATGAAAAACAAATTTTTTTTTTCACCAAAATTATTAACAATTTAATAATTTAACATTATAATGATGATGTAATAACAAAATTTTCAAAAACGGATTAACCATTAATTACCACAATTTTCTCAGTCTTACCAAAAGCCTTTTTCCATGTGATTCGATATTCGTTGATCTTATAGCCTACGATAATGATACAGGCTGTTACACTAACAAGGAAAGTCTCCTTAATCCTTTCAGTCGCAGTGTTCCCGCTGATGGAACGCCTAATTTTAATTCTCAAGTGCAAAAACTCATCCCGGAATTTTTTTTAGCAAAAATTTACATTTATAACATAGCAGAAATGTCCCTTTTTTTAACGTGAAAATTCAAAATTTCTTCTATTTTAATTATGTTCGTAAATTCCGGTAGCAGTGCAATTTAAATGATCCGAATTACCTTGCGCCGCAAAGGGTTAAAATACTCCGGAATAAATTGAAGTGTTGGGATCTATGCAACTTTTACGAGTTTTTGTTGTCGATAATGTTTACTTGCAAAGTGATTTATTTATTAAATTAAATATTATTTGAATTTAATAAGGTTAACTCAGAGATGTTTCAAAACGAAAATTTCTCGAAAAGGAACAATGCTAATTTTTTATTTTTTAAATATTTATGATCAGCTATGCGTCTAAAAGCCATTTTTTAAATTAGTTTAGTAATTTTTAAAATAAATTAAGTAGTGAACGTTAAAGGGTTAAAGCACATACTCATAATATTCTAAAAAAAAAAAAATTCTACTGACACTACTCATTTTCGTAATACACTATCTACCAATAAGTATTTGGGACACTTTCGAATTTAGACGTTTTGTCAAATATCTAGAAAAATTCTTTAGGAATCATCTTGAAACTTTGGTAGTGTAAAGAACAAGTTACACCTCATATATTTCATCAAAAGTTTTGTCCTGAAAAGGAAAAGGCTACCAGTAAAAATCAAAAAATATATTAAAATGTTTTGCATCACCCTGTAAAAAGTATTGTTTGAAATGCGTTTCCGCTGTAGCATGTGATTATGAGGATTTTTCTAATTACCTGTATAAATTTTAAAGACGCCACCACATATATTCATGGAGATATAACGGTTTATTTTAAAAATTGCAAATAAAATTACTACTTTTTTATTTATAACACGTAGCGTATCAAAGTGTGCAATTAAATAAAATCGGTAAAAATAAAATCTTGTTTTTAAATTTTGTATTTTGCCATACCTAAGGTAAAATTTTGTTAACACTAAATGTGTTACGAAAGTTATATTTGAACATTTAAAAATTATATTCATGTTACCAATATTATATTTGTCATATTTATATTTTGAAAAAAAAAAAACGTGTGGCACTCGGGGACTGCCGCGGTAAAGCTATTGCATAGCATTTTTTATCAACTTATGCAATTATAATTATTTATTTATTTTATTTATGCAGTATTTTTTTTTTCTTTGACATTAATTCAAGTTCCGGGGGAGGAGACTCATGTCAAAGTTGTGCCTTGAGGGCACTCATGTCAAAGTTGTGCCTTGTGGGGGGGACTCATGCCAAAGTTGTGCCTTGGGGGGACTGATGTCAAAGTTGTGCCTTGGGAGGACTCATGTCAAAGTTGTGCCTTTTGGGGGACTCATGTCAAAGTTGTGCCTTGGGGGGGACTCATGTCAAAGTTGTGCCTTGGGGGGACTCATGTCAAAGTTGTACCTTGGGGGGGGGACTCATGTCAAAGTTGGGCCTTGGGGGGACTCATGTCAAAGTTGGGCCTGGGGGGGACTCATGTCAATGTTGTGCCTTCGGGGGGACTGATGTCAAAGTTGTGCCTTGGGAAGACTCATGTCAAAGTTGTGCCTTTTGGGGGACTCATGTCAAAGTTGTGCCTTGGGGAGGGAACATGTCATAGTTGTGCCTCTCATGTTAAAGTTGTGCCTTGGGGGGGATTTTAATAAATGCACTTTGTTTATTCATATTTAAAACACTTTATACACCAATTTTATGCGTACAGCTATTCACTGTTGTACATAGATGATAGATACCTATACACCTATATAATTTCTCACAAACAGCTGCTTACGTATTCGTCCGATTTCGGAGCAGCTCGTCTGGATCCGTGCGAGCTTCATACAGTCGTACCATATACATACACGTTAAGGTTCAACTAGTCGCGGGCTCGAACTCATTCGTGGACGCGGCCAAAAAGCACGCTGTCTCACTAGCATTGTGTCTAAAAGAGATAGAATCAGTTATGAACAGTTAGCAGCTAGTCTACACGCATACGTCTAGTCGCACGCACAGAAACACCGTGCCGAAGTCTGCCGAACTGTGTTAGGTTTATTTTCGTTACGGAATTTCTTGATTCGGTCGCCGCGCTCAAAGCCCGCGATAAAAGCTATGCAATAGCTTAATATATATATATATATATATATATTATAGTTTTAAAAAATTAAAGAACACGCTTTTATAAAAATGTGAACTAAAAAGCACAAAATATCTATCTTAGTATTAAGATTCAGGGTAAGAGAAAATCGTGTGAGTTATACACCGTAATATTTACATACATTTAAATCTTTAATTAAAATAACTTAGAATTAACAAAAACCATTTTTAAAAAATTTCCCCTGACGGGGATCGAACACTGGACCTTTAGGTTCGTAGCGCGGCGCCTTACCTCTACGCCATATCGTTCACGAAGGGGAAGTATTTTTTTTAACCGACTTCAAAAAATTGTATGAAATGAAACTAAATTGCGCCAAAAAGTATAAAATAATTTCCTTCGCCAAACAACCTATAACACTACAATTAATCATAACTTTTGAAGTCGGCGCAAAATTAAATAAAAATTGATACCTTTATTCAATACAAAAATCGAATCCTATTCAAACTACACATCTCACATTGTCACCTGCAAAACGCAGCCGAAAACTATCTTGATTCAAGAAAACAAATAAGATTTTGTAAGCAGCAAAAGTTGGCGAAGATGCTGGTATCTGACGTCCTTGGTGAAAGAAAAATCGCAAAATTATCTGGCAAACATATTTAATTTCTTTGGGATATCATGATTAATTTGATAAGGTATATTAAGAGAGTAATCAAGAATATGAAACAATACTTCGTACAAAATGTATTATGAAAATATACATCTTGCGTGTATATTTTTGCAATACGTTTTCAACGCCAAATCCAAAAGCCACCAAGGATGATAGTTATCAAAGTTATACCAAATTTGCAAAGAAAACTCTAACTTCGTAGAAACATAAATTCTGCATTGTGAAAAATGTCCACTGTTCTGTGTAGATGCTACCAATGGACCAATTGTATACAGTGAATACAATAATAAAGGAAACATGAAAATGAATCATTCGAGACGACAGCATTTGTTGCTACCGATCTAAAAACAAACCTTTAAAAACTAATTAAATTTTATTTAATTTTGCGCCGACTTCAAAAGTTATGATTAATTGTAGTGTTATAGGTTGTTTGGCGAAGGAAACTATTTTATACTTTTTGGCGCAATTTAGTTTCATTTCATACAATTTTTTTTTAATAGTAGTTGCTTTTTGGAGTCGGTTCTATTTTTTTACAAAAAGATTTTATTTCACAATATAATTTTTTTATTTGCTCCCAGAGAAGTTACAAACAAACAAACAAACAAACAAACAAACAAACATACATACATACATACATACATACATACATACATACAGGTGAAGCTAATAAAAGCGTGTTAAAAAATACTGCATTTGTGATAATAATAAAATGTATGTATATAGAGTACTCACTCATTTTCTTTCACTATTTTTTCATCACTTTCTTCATTAATAAATGCACTTTGTTTATTCATATTAAAAACACTTTATACACAAATAAATGCACTTTGTTTATTCATATTAAAGGCACTTTATACACAAATTGTACGCGTACAGCTATTCACTGTTGCACATAAATGATAGATACCTATACACCTATATACTTTCTCACAAACAGCTGCTTACGTATTCGTCCGATTTCGGAGCAGCTCGTCTCGATTCGTGCGAGCTTCGTACAGCCGAAGTCTACCGAAATCTGCCGAACTGTGTTAGGTTTTTTTTTCGTTACGGAATTTTCTGATTCGGTCGCCGCGCTCAAAGCCCGCGATAAAAGCTATACAATAGCTTAAAAAAAAGAAAGAAAGAAAGAAATGTCTGGTTTAATGTTTTTGCACTGCATAACTTCTTCTGCTTTACTGTAATTCGTATTAATTTTAGACACTGCATCACTTCTTCCTTTAATCATGTATTAATCAAAGGAAATTAAGCATTTTTTAATTTTAAATTGTTTTTAAATTCATACTTAAATTTTCCATTTTATACTTTGAATAGTGCATTATAAATTTTAATGTTATTTAAGACACAGTTTCACATATTCGTATTTATTTTTAGACACATGCATAATATAAGAAGACATGCTTAACCATGCGGAACGAAACTGCTTTCTGTGCACTCTTTCTCTGTGGAATTGTTTCAAGCACATTTTGCTGTTACCTTCCATTAAGAAGTAAGACAAAGTTCTTTCGACATTTTATTTTTATTTTTTTCCCAATAAAACATTTTTATAAGTAAAACAGCCACCACATTAGTAATGCAATATCTCTTTCATAAACAGTTAGAATTTCAGACGGTTTTCAGTAAAAGTAAGTTTTTAAAATTGTAATACGAAAAATAACAAAAACATCAAATGCTATTCTAAATGATAGCCTCTAAAAAATTAAAAAAATAAAAGCGTTACTGACTCGTCCTCTATCCAAAACTTAATTTTAAATAAAAGAGAGAGAGAGGAGGGGGGAAGATATAAAAAAAAATTATCTGATATCATTCGAAGAATATGCACCTCTATGTATGATTTAATGGATATCTATAATAAAATCCATAAAAAAATTAAGTGTTTCTATAATTCATTACCAGTATTGCAAAACAAGCAACAAACGTTACTTAAAAAAAAAAAAAAAAAAAAAAATAGCTCAGAACTTGAGTATGTAATGTGTTCAATAATTAAAACTAAATTTATCTTCAAAATTTCTTCTGAATTTTGTATTGCTTCACACTTACAACAAGAACTGACTTATACCATTTTTATTTGTAATAACTTCAAAACTAATCATTGAAACAAATAAAACTGTCATGTATGTCATCATACCAAGGAGATAAAATGATACTTATGTACATTTTCAATTTAATAATTCGTTTTATTACACTCTACGAGGTATTCAATAAAAATTTACATAAAACTTTCTTTTTAAACATCATAGAATAAACATGCAAAAAGTAAATACGTTCTATTTTAATATATGAAATAAAATTATTTATTTGTTAGGTGTGAACAATTACGGAATTAAAAAAAAAAAAAAAAAAAAAAAAAAAAAAAAAAATGTGTAACTCCACTTTTATATATGGAATAACTGCTTTAATGCGTAACGGCATAGCATTATACAGTTTTTTAACATGAACCATAGACAATTTTACTGAGCCAAACATCGTAAATATATTTTTTAGAATTCTTGCAAAGTTGTCGGCTACAAAATTCGAATCGTCCGCCTCCTTTACAGAATAAACATTTTCGATCGGATTGGGGTCAGGACTATTTCCAAGTCTGGTAAAAAAGGAATACTACGATATTTTTTGTAGGATTTAACCTAAAGTGAAAAAATTAATGATTACTAACAGATTAATAGGTGCTCATGATAATAGGTGACCATGAGTATGGGTACTTAATTTTAACATTTTGAATCAAACGTACCACAGACGCCGTTTGTCAAGGTGCATTATCATCTTCAAATACTGATTTTGGAAAAGCCCCATATACCTCGAAAATAGTCGAGTATAGGTATCCATTCTTATAATGGCCGAGTTTTACTTCGAGTTAATTGATCCCTTGAGCATCAAAATTTGCCCGACTCTTTAAAATGTTATACACCCTCATACCATAAAGTACGGAAAATATTTCCCTATTTTAAGAGAACAGTTTTCGTTAGGTCGGTCATATTTGCGTCGTTATACTAGCTTATTTCCGTCCGCTCTAAATAAGTTAAACTTGATTCATCAGAGAAAATGACTTGAACCCATTAATTAAATAACCATTTATTTTTATTTTTTTTTATTGTTATTATTTTTTAATCCTGCTTTTTTTAATCATCGCTGCACTGTTTTTATAGAAATTATGTTGCTAAAATTTTTTTCTGAATTTCTTATAAATTCTGAACATAATGCAAATCGATTTTTTTAAACATTGGCTTTTTAATTTATGGTTACCTCGTCTGGAAGAGCAACAAGATCGCCTATATATAGAGCCGAATTTCTAGTTTAAACATCCAAAACTCTTTTTTACTTTCTCTTACCCATAGGGTCAAGAAAGTATTGTTTTAGGGTCAAATTTTCGAAAGTGAGTTTTTGTTATATTTACATGTTCTGAGGTCCCCTGAATACGAAAATCATGTTTTTAGCGAATAGTCTGTGTGTCTGTTATCAGCATATCTCAAGAACAAATAGTAGCAGAAATTCCAAACTCGGTATTCTAAATGTTTATCATATAGAGATGCTACAGTAAGCTTTTCGTTGAGATGAAGCAAATGGTTCGTGTACAGGGACACTCAAAAGAATTCAAATGCATTACGTCTATGGGGGAAATAGCAGGTAAGTAGAGTTTAACATCTATAGACTGGACTAAACCAAATGAAACGAATATATATTTTTTGTAATAGAGATAGTCAACTGCGAAAAAATTGTGTATGTAGGAGCCTCGCCTCTCCCCCTGGGGGGAAGTCCCCCTCGAGGGAGTAAATTTTCACGATGGGTATCTTTCAAAAGAGCTCGCCGATATCATTAAAACGAATGGTGAATCATCGGTCTGCGATAATTTAAAATAAAGTTATCGATTTTTTTTCATTTTTAACAAAAAATATACAGTACACATAACAGTACTCATTATCTTACCTCTTAATCTCCAACCTGTATTTATAGTATTAAATTTCAGGATAAGAGAAAGTAATGTGAGTGACACACCAGATTATTATTATTATTATTATTATTATTTTGTCTCTCTTAGTGTACTTTTAATTTGCTTTGTAAAAACTTAAAAGGAAAGTTCTAGATTTCGAAAAATAATAGTGTAAGAAATATGAGAAGAAAATATGCATGTGGCAGAAGAAAAATGACAAGTATTTAAAAGAAAGCTCGAAAAGTTTGTTAAAAATTCAATATGATGTAATTTAATATTGATTTAAACGCTTTCAAAAGTTCTTGGGAAAAACACTATTAACTCCAAAAATTTTAAGGGGATTTTCATACGACGTAAGAAATTTTAATGTTTGCCCTAGAGGATAAGATGCGTTATTATTTATGAATAAAATACAAGCCAGAAATCCTTTCTATTTTATTATTATTAAAATTATTGTTTTGTGTTACAGCGCTTTTGGCATGCCCTGTATATACAGAGAAAAATCATACTTTCTTTAAAAACTACTCTAAAAGTATAATAATAGGAAAAACTAATAAATGAGAAGCTTTTCACCGATTTTACTTAGCCGACCAAATGTTTCGGGCCAGCTATGTCAGCCAAATACCCCACTGTGTGACGATTGGAATAACAAAACGGAACTTTTAATACTGAATAACTAACCGATAAATAATTAAAAAAAAAAAAAAAAATGAAAGTAACAATGAAATGGAAAAGAATAATATTGTGGAAATCAAATCACGTACATAAGTTGCTAAATTTTAAAGTTAAGATAATCCTTTTAAGTATCTCCGAGAAAAACTTAATGATTTAGAATCAGTAATGAATGGCAAAGTGGATATCTGGGCTGGAGTTCTTCTCTAAACCCACAATGACAGAAATATTTCGTAGGGATAGTTTTATAATTCTTAATACATAAATTATTTTAAGTAAAATATTTTTTTTTTTTTACTCAGGATCTGGAAGAGCATGTACTCATTTGGAACCATATCTAATGGATAGAGAAGATTGGGGTGCCACTGAACCAACAGGAGCGATGGAATGCCTTTGGAGTCCAGTCTACTATGTCATTATCCATCATACTATTAATGGAGCTTGCAATAATCGCTCTTCTTGCTCAGAATCTATGAGAAGACTGCAAAAAGATCACACCACAGAAAAAAGTAAGTTAAAAAAGTCGCACGCATGTTATATGTTTTTAAAAAAAAAAATAGTAGCGATATAATATATTTATTTTAAATATCTAAACATTTGCAAAAATATTAAAATTACTAAAGCATCTAAAATTTAAATATTTAAATTAAAAAAAAAAAAAAAAAAAAAAAAGACAGTCATATGTAAATAAGTTTCAAGCCTTCTACTTTTAAACTTTTTAAAACTTCTTTTAATATTTGTAAACTAGTCTTTGATTTAATATTCCATAAGTAATTTAATATTTTGAAAATCTGGTACATGGTCCTTTTGTTTTGCATGTATAACTAATTTTGTTGCAGATCGTGCCAGATTTAAAATTATGAGATATTGAACTTGCAGAATATAAAAATGCTTATTCCAAATAATCTGGCAGACAAACTACAAACTCAATTTTTAAAAAATAGTTTTTGTTTACATAATCAGATGAACTTATAAATAGGTATTTTTGTGGAAATCGCAGAGAGTTACTTTGATTTTATATATATATATAGATGTGTCATATTTGTTCTCTTATAAATGTGTAATTATCTAATAACATATTCGATGTCTTTAAACACACTGTATTTAAATAATTAAAAAAAAAAAAAAAAAAAAAGACAGTCAGTCATGTAAATAAGTTTTATGCCCTCTATTTTTAAACTACTTTAAAACTACTTTTAACATTTGTAATCTAGTCTTTGATTTAATATTCCAAATTAATTTTAAATTTTGAAAATCTGGTACTTGGTCCTTTTGTTTTGCATGAATAACTAATTTTGCTGTAGGTCGTGCCAGATTTAAAATTATGAGATATTGAACTTGCCGAATATAAAAATGCTTATTCCGAATAATCTGGCAGACAAACTGACAAACTCAATTTTAAAAAAAATAATTTTTTTTACATAATCAGATGAACTTATAAATAAGTATTTTTGTGGAAATTGTAGAGAATTACTTCGATTTTATACATATATATATATATATATAAAATACGAAATCTCTAGGGAGAGAGAGAGAGAGATGTATCATAATATTTGTTCTCTTATAAATGTGTAATTATTAGGGATGTGCCGATTAATCGATTAATCGGTTCGGTTAATCGATCAGTGCTTAGTCCTGATCAATTTTTTTAATCGAGTTAATCGGATCGATTAATTCGATTAAAAATTTTAAAATCCTATTAAAATTTTCAAACTACGAATTAAAGTAAAAATGCTGTTCTGCCTACAAAATATTTTTTCACATATTTTGCTAACAAACATTCTAAGAAGGGTCCACCAAATAATGAAAAAGCAAAATATAAATAAATAAATAAATAAAAAATTTCTCAAAAGAAGTTATTGCACTTTTATTGATAGAGAAAAGGGGGAGGACAGTTATTAAACAAAATACCGCTTCGTGTACATGCTGGAGCAACATCCCCTGTAGCCTTCTACAGTGCCTGATTTAAGGCAGGGCATTCGGGGCATGTGCCTTGGGCCCTCTCACTGAGGGGGGCCTCCAAGAAATTCAATCATACATTTAAAAAAGTTGTTAAAATGAAAAATTTCCAAATTTGCTATAATGATCATTGCTTTTCGTTTTTTCGTCGATAGATGGAGGTATTAATGCGCTGTTATATAAATCAGTGGTATAACCTTTCAAGGAAACTGTCAGTTCATTGAAAAAATTGCAATATTTTTGCTAAACGCAAATACAACTGCATACTACTGATACTGCATTCCAAAGTCTTACTAAGGCTAACTAAATCCGAGGCACGCACCGCAGTGCAGATATGCGCGTGCGATGTACGTTGATCCGATAGACAGGCATCGGATCTAGTTAAATCTTACCAATAAAATGAAAAGTGGAGAAAATTTTTAGACACGTGAATAAAAAATATGCGGTTTGTTTTGTTTGTTGTAATATTAAAGTACGAGGAAAAGGGGCCCATTGAACATGAGTGCCCAGGGCCTCCAACTGAGTAAATCGGTCCCTGGCCTTCTACAGAAAAAAAGGTTAGGGCAATGGTATTCTCAGAAACAAGAAGCTTTCAAAAAATGGAAATGCTCAAGATAAAAAAAAAAGGAAAGAAAGAAAAGATTGAGATTTTCACTATCCCTCTAATGGGGGAAATATCAACAGAGTTTCACAATATCTTCAAGCGTTTGTTGTCTGTTCAGAATTGCTGATAGTAACTATTGAAGTAGAAAAAGAAAATGATATTTTGTCTTCTAGTCCGAAGTGACAAAAACAATGAAGAGTTTGAGATTTTTATAATAATGATATGGAATTTTGAGAATTCAGTTAAAAATAATGACAAGCGAGAGGGACAAGGTCTGCAAATATATTTGCATGTTAATTATTATTTATTGTTTAAGGAACTAGTTAAATTAGCATCTATATCATTTTCATGGTTTGTTGTATACTATCTATCTAACTACATACATACATATATATATATATAACACAATATGAGTGTTTTATTCATCATTCAAATAATATAAAGAAAATTGAAAACCGATTAAAAATCCGATTAATCGACCGATTAATCGATAATGAACTACAATTAACCCAGTTAAAACTGTTAATCGATTCCCACCCCTAGTAATTACCTGATAGCATATTCGATGTCTTTAAATACACTGTTAAAATTTTCAGTTCAAGTTTGAACCAAAATTTGGTACTATGGAAGCTGTAATATGTTAAGATTGAACCAAAACTCGGTACTACAATAACTGCAACTATACGATGGTGAAACCTTTTACTATAATTTGTTACTTTTTGTTGAAAAAAAGCACCAAATAATGGTAAAAGATCACCCCAACTTATGGTTATAATAACTATAGTACCAAGCTCTGATAGAACCAAGTACCAAATCATGGTAAAAGGTTTCACCATCTCATGGTTGCAGCTACTGTAGTACCATGTTTTGGTTCAACCTAGAACAAAATTTTTTATAGTGTACACAATTTTCTGTTAATTAAATTTCTTATAGAATGGCCAGACGTTGGATATCACTTTGCGATTGGTGGCGATGGGATGGCTTATGCCGGCCGACCCTGGAACAGGATTGGTGGCCATACAAAGAACATGAACAGGAAGTCAATAGGAATTGCATTCTTGGGAAATTATCAAAAAGATATTCCAGAGAAAAGGATGCTTGACCTTGTTTCAAAAATCACCGATTGTGGCGTCGAACAAGTAAGCAGAACACCTAAATTTATTAAAATTGAAATCCGATGTCCAAAGATTTTCAAAGCGCGATTCTAATCCCGACGATTATTCAAATTTAAAAGAAAGAAAAAAAATGCCGAACATTCGTGAGGGATGACATATGCAAAGTCGGGTGCAGGTCAGGTAAGCTTGAACCCGACCCGCGATTTGCAGTAAAGCATTGTTAAATTTATGTCATATAAGGAGTTTAATTAAAACTCTATTAGACAAAATACAGTTAGATTATTGAACAAAACTTCAGTAAACAATATAACAAAACATTGGAAGACAAGTGATTTTCGTATATAAAGATTTAAACATCAAATATTGTTAGTTACGTAATGGTAATTTAAATTATATTATTTGTCTCGTTGCTTTGAATTACTATGGAAGAAAAGAATATCATCCACTCTGTGCACTCAAAAGATTAGATTCCTAAAAAAAAAAAAAACAGCATAAAAATTTCTTCGAAGAAATATTTTTGTGGGTAAAATATTAATCCATACTCGACTTGCAAAACGACTAACCATGGGTACCCGACTGAATGCAGAACTCTAGATTTAAGCAGTTCATCTTCCCATAGATGATACTGATTTTGATTATTTCTAAATAATGTTTTCAAACATATTTTAATTTGAATGTTATCTGGTAAATTGAATAAGTACATTCAAACAGTATTGCCAAATTTAGGGATTTTTTTTAATTGAATATCCACCACTTTTAATTATAACAGTTGTGTAATCATTTCGAAGACTAAACTCTGTTATGTATATCATATACTTTCTCAAAGTTATTGGTGATAATTGAGTAAAAATGTCTTTAAATTATGGCAACACTGGATTTAACACATCGATTAAGCATAAATTGCAATACCGTTTTAAAAGTTGTATCATAAATTTTTCATCGTGTAATTTTATACTGAAGACGCGAACAACCAGTTTCATGGACAATTTATACATTGCCGTTAAATTTATCATCGTTGTCATATTGCAAGTTTCGTTTATTTTGAAGTTCTTTTACGGCAATGCACACTGTCATCATAAGATTGACAAAGGATGCTCATGCAGACTTTTCCTATAAAACTCTTAGAATAATGAAAACTTTTATGACTTTATTTTTGAAAATCTCAAATTAAAACTGTTCACACCATTAGCGCTGGGGAGGTCAGCGAAGGGGGTAAGCCATTTCCTTCGCAAAGGATAAAAATTGTGATAATAGCATGTCTCCGGATCACCCTTAGGGGTTTTTATCCCAAACCGTCCCGAATTGCCCATAGCGTAACATTAGTGCGGCATAAAGTCAGCTCACTCACTCCCACCACTGGCAGGTTTTTTTTTTTTTTTTTTTTTTTTATGATATCGTAATTTTTATCAACCTTCTCCATATAGTCGTATGATGATAGTCTTTTGGGTATTTTACAGATACAAACTAATATTGTAGAGGGCTTCAATCAAACGACTACTTGTGAGATGGCCAACGACTTCTATAAGACTTTTGGTGTCATAAGTGATTATTTGCATATTTAATTCTATGTGTAATTTAAAATTTTCAATATGAACCTCACGTTTCATGCAATTTTTGATGCTCCATTTACCCCCTTCTCCCCTCCCTCCCCCCCCCTCCCCACCCCCAAAAAAAATATCATTTTTAATATTTTAGTGAAGTTAATATACAAGGTTTCTCTGCAAAATAATGTCACCGAGTCTACAAATATTTAAATAATAGAATACTGAAATTGCATATGATGTAACTTATACACTAAAATTCTTTGAAATATTATTCCTTCGTCGATACATCTTTACCAGAGAAATTTCCAAGTTGCAAAAATGTCCAGCACGGGTTTCGTCGTCGCAGTGTTTTGAGACTTTTTTATTGAATATCCACCACTAAATTTAAATTACAATGGTTGGCTTATCATTTCGAGGATTAATCTTCTATTATATATATCGAATATTACATCTGAAAATTATTGATGACTGTTGAATAAAAAATTCCCCAAGTCTGGCAACAATGCGTCGTCGACATCTTCACAACTATCCGAAAAAGTCTTGTGTCATCTGTAAACTTAACTTTGTGATGAGCACTCATCCCCAAAGATCAGCTGAATCATTTAAAAAGTGTCCATTGCAAACTTGTTGAGTTTCATACAAAACACACATCGCGACATCGGCGCGACAAACTTACAGGAAATGTAGGGGGCATAAAGACGATTCGGAATCATATAGCATTGCAGGGCCAGAAATTCCATCCTAGTGAGATAGGTGGTTGTTAGTGGATATAATTCTCCTAATTTATTTTAGGAAAAGCTCATAATTTATTTTAGGCTTTAGGCTTTTAAATGTCCTTTCGATATTATCATATGTTCACAGTTTTCATCCAAACACTTTTGCCAGTGGTTGTTGTCAGTTTTTCCCTTAACTTCTTAACTCTTGTGTATATAAAATCCACGTGATTTGACATTGATATGACGCCCCATGCTTCTTTTCTTGATATTTTAGCGAATTAGGAAGCATCAATCAATATCATACTATTTAAAATGTAATATATATATGTAAAATCGTTTGTCCTGAGTGAGTGAGTGATTCATTATCGCCCAGCTCGAACCCTTGGACCTAGAAGCATGAAATTTTGTGGCAATGTTCCTTCTATGATGTAGACATACACTAAGATGCGATTTTACAAAATTCGCCCCCTAAGGGGTCAGGTAGAGCAAAACGGGATTTCACAAAATCCTTCATATCTCAAACAAAAAAACAGATAACCATAAAATTTTTGTTTTAAAATATAACTAACACAAATATCTAAAAACAAATTTCTGGAATTTTAGAAATTTGGTCCCCAAGGGAGGGAAGGGCGTGATTTCAGATGCGTAAAACGTGATTTCACATAATTCTATATATCTCAAACAAAAAACAGATATACGTGAAATTTTTGCTCTAAAATATAGCTAATACAAATACCTAAAAACTAATTTCAGGAATTCAGCACCGAAGGGGAAGGGGGGCAAAACGTGTTCAAATAATCCTTTATATCGCGAACGAAAAAAAAAAAAAAAAAAAAAAGATATATGTGAAATTTTTGTTCCAAAATATCACACAAATACCTAAAAACTAATTTCTGGAATTTTAGAAATTCGTCTCAGGTGGGGCGGTAGGGGCGATACTATAAGGCAAAAAAAAAAAAAATAGAAATACAGTTAGACCGCTCAAAATTGGTACAGATAGGTTTCAGAGGCCTGCAAGTCGAATTAGGATATTTTCGAAAGTGTAAAGTTATTTTAGGAGGGGCGGAAAGGTGGGGGGGCAAAAAAAATATAAATAGAGTTAGATCGTTCAAAATTGGTACATAGAGGATTTTTGATACCTACAAAGCAATTGTGCATGTTTTCGAATTTGTAATTAGGATAGATGGGAAGGGAGCGGGGCGAGGGGGCAAAAATATAGAAATAAGAGTTAGAGCGTTGAAAATTATTATTAGGTTTTAAGGCTCGATAAATCGATTGCGGATATTTTCGAAAATGTAGAATTATTACGAGGGACGAGGAGGGAGGCGGGCGCAGGAGCAAAAATAAAGAAATTCAGATAGAACGTTAGAAATTAGTATTATTAGAAACCCGAGAAAACGACTGCGGATATTTTTGAAAGTGTAAAATAATTAGATGGGGTGGGAACGGTGGGGCGCGCGTGTATATGCAGCCGCGGTCAGTAGGGGCCAGAACCGATTATTCCACCGATGAGAGAAGTTTTTTTTTTTTTTTGTATTTTATATTTATATTTTCCCCTTACGATAACACAGTGATTTATTAAGAGTGTCTAACATAAATGCGCGCGCAGCGCACAATAGCCTGCTGTGACATTTTTCCGGATCAGAATTTTTTTATCTTTTTTTCACATGAGGAAAATTAATGCAATTTTGAGAATTCATTATTATAGTAATTCATTTAAAAATAGTGACAAGCGAAGCGGGCGTAGCCTGCTAGTAAAAAATATAAAGTGAATGAAAATGCTTATCTTCATATGTTTATTTTAACACAAGTGTCTTGAATTCAATAAGAATTGGAACCATTTAAGTGTGTGTTTAAACAATTATAAAAGGGCTAAAGAAAGATCTCCTATCTCGTTAGGATTGCATTTCTGATCTTGCATTGATTATGATTCCGAATCGTCTTCGTGCTTCTTACTTCTCCTAGAAGTTTGTCGTACTGGTAGCAAACCACCATGTATACAGCAAACGAAATAGGGGTTTAGGAATCGCCCGCCCTTCTGATCCGAGAGCTCGATTGCAACTGAGCAAGCACTCGCTCGCCTTGTTATCGTGTTGTTAGTATGTTAGTTGACTTACAGGGTGGTCATAAACCGTTACAAACGGCTTTTTCCGTCACTTAATAGTTGAAATAAGTGGCTAATGTGAATAATTTTCAAAAAATATGATATTTTTTTCCTAGGACATACGATTACTGAATATCCATAGATTTCAAAAACTAATATCTTTTATTCCTACTTCACTTAGTATTGATTTTATGAGTTATTTAACAGAACTCTACACGGCTAAATGTTTAAACTGACAGTGTTTACAGTGTTCTGTAGAGTGATCTAATTGCGCGAATGGCGCCAATTTTTGTAGGATGATTTAGCAAGACGGGGGACGAAGGATTGCACTAAAAAATATATTAGTTCCAAAAGTCACCACTAGGGGAATATGTGGCGCTGTGTAAAAGAAATGAGAGTTCTAAAAAACGCAGAATCAATATTGAAATAAAATGTACATTTAACAATTTAATTCAAATTCAATGTGGTAACAATTTTTAAAAAAAGTTAAAAAATTACATAAACAGTGATAAAGTTTCTTTATCTGCAATTTCACTTACTGAGGACTTGTTCAGTCGATAAGTCTCTTAACCGATCAACAAATCAAACTTCCCAACGCTCGAAGTTACCGATCCATTTAAGGCGACGACACCTATTTTTTTTTTTTTTTTTTTTTTTTTTTTTTTAGAAACAGAAATGAAAAGAAAATTGTAGAGTTTTTTATTTATTTATTTAAACACCAGTTTCTGAGATCTAAAACTGATCTATCAGATCAGGATGACTATTAACTTTCCTACGATAACCAAGTAAAGCATGAGAAAGGATATCTAAAATGGGTTTATGTAACAATTTTCAAGAAAATCGTTAGAGCCGTTTTTGAGATACCGACTTTTACCAAAGCTTGCCATAATTAATTTTTAACCAGAAAACAGCAATTACATGTAAAAGGATATTTAAAGAAGGGTTAATCTGGCAAGTTTGAAAAAAAAATCACACAGCTGTTTCGAAAGGAACGCACTTGCAGGACCCGAAATTCAGCTATTTATACATGACGTCTATCAATTTTCCTGAACTAACCAACTATATCATTCGAAAGGATATCTAATACAGTGTTTATACAGCAATTTTGAAGAAAATCATTAGAGCCGTTTTGAGATGTGGACTTATGGTCCCACTTCCGGTTTCCGATGCCCCACTTCCAGTTATCCAATTTTCACCAAAATTTGGAAAATTCATCTGTACCCCAGACCTGTTTCAATTATAAAGTTTCGCAGTATCTTTATTGGCTTCCGAGATAGAATAGCCAGAAGATTCCCCACATACATACACACACGCACATACACACTGACCAATTGCCAAAAACCACTTTTTTTGGACTCAGGAGACCTTAAAACTTGTAAATTAGGTGAAATCTCGAAATCGAATTTTTGGACCGAACGCAATACTTACGTCTACGGTAGTAGGGTAATGGAAATTAAAAGGATATCAAAAACCTTACAATAATGAAATACATTACAAAATATCCATCTTTGTGCAAGCAATGTCATGATACAAAAGTTGTTTTTTCTTTCTTTTTTTTTTTTTTTTTTTTTCATTAACAAAATTATTAGACGTTACGGATCCAAAACTAATATTAAATTCTTTCGTGAGTAAAGCTATTCGATAAAGTTCTAAAAATAATAGGTATCTTTGCATGGCATTACAAATAATTGTAATAAAGTAAACTAAATTAGAAAGAATTTAATGTTAACTATCTTATATTATTGTAATGGTGATAATAAAAGGTAGCTGAAAAAGTTGCTAATGCCTGGATCTACTTTAATTCTATTAAATTTTACATAAAAAGTTGTAGAAAGATACTCATATAACTTAAAAACAAAATATTTCATTAAAAGTTACATAGTGCAATTTATAAACTGTTAAAAGAAAACTTTTCGTACAAACATATGACGCACACATATAAAAAATTAAAATGAATATTCTTTTCTTCTTCCTTTCTTTATTTCTTTTACTTTTTTATAAATTACTTTTTTTTTATGTGAAATTTTATCTCGAGTTTAATTTCATTACAGTCGTTTGAAAAAATATTAAGTCCACACACAAAAAATTTTTAGTTAATGGAATTCCGAAACAATAACAGTTTTATAAAAGAACAATACAGACTTACAAGGTTATTTAAATAAAGCCAATATTTTATAGAGCCTCCTTTGTTTTTAATTATTGCAGCAATCCTATTAGCCATAGTAAATCTAAGAAACTAAGAATAAGTTTTAAAAATCTCAACGACAAGACACGTTTTATAGCGTCAAGTGCTGTGGTACTTACTGGATAGTTGCTCTACCGAAACTTTAATTTTCAAAATATGCCGAGATTCTCGATGTGTTACAAATCTGGGCTGTTACCTGGCAAGTCAAACACACGAATTTTCTCGCTCTTAAATAATCCTTAGCAGTCTTTAGCCTGTAACACGAGTCTCTATGCTTCATAAAAATTGAACCTTTATGATCATCCATATGAAACTTGAACTTCTCATCTGAAAAATTATGTAACGACTTCTGTTCAAAGCGATTTTAGGTGGCTAGAAATCAGATCAATGTCACCAGCTTGGAAGCAGTTGAAAGTAATTCGCAATTGGAAACATACCTTTTTCTCTTATAAGGAAACATTCAAAAGGTGTCATCTTCAAAAAGTATTGAAAAAAATATATGTGATTCTACTCTTCATAAAACACCAGAAAATGAAAAAATTACCGGCTGAAATTAATTACAGCGACCACAAAAAAATTATCAAAATTAAACATATTTGGCGATTTCACACTGCTAGGCGATTGATTTTGAGTACTTGGAGGAAAAGAAAAACACGGTTCTATTCGTACACGGCAATCTCGGTGCTAGCAAACGTATCGCCTAACAGCGCTAAATCGCCAAATATGTTTAATTTTGGTAATTTTTTGTGGCCGCTATAATTAATTTCAGCCGATATTTCTGGTGTTTTATGAAGAGTAGAATCACATATATTTTTTTCAATAATTTTTGAAGATGACACCTTTTAAATGTTTCCTTGTTAGACAGCAAACGTTTCTGCACGTGTAGACATTTGCTATACACTTGACTCATCGGAAAGTAACACCTTACACTTTACTCCACTGTTAAATTCTCCAATTTTGATAATGTCTTGCAAAAATCAATCGCTTCTTTTTTATATTAGAAATAATTTGAGGATATTTTCCAGGTTTGCAGGATAATGAAATAAAATATACGTTCAAAGTCTTGAAATAGTATTCAAATCAACGTTGATGTCCTTTGCGACCAGAGTAAAACAAATCTTATTGTGTTGTTGTAGATCGTAACGACCATCTTTCTTATCACATAATCATAACATAGACTCATTTTTTTGGGGCGGATGATTATCTTAAGGTAGGTAAATTTTCCCAAAATTTCTAATTTATTGATAGCTTTGTGAACAGATGTCTTGCTTACATTTTACCTTCCAACTTATTTCATGTTCAGAAAAGCCAACGTTATACAGGAACACTATTACTACCTATTTGCAACTGTAAATTAGAGAGTTTTACTCATTACAATTAATGCCCAACAACATTGTAAACGGCAAAATCGATAAATAGATTACTATATAATTGAGACGGTTGCGTTTATTTATAGCAGTAGCGTACGTCTGATTCAATCAACACATGAGATGACACAATATTATACAAAAATAGTGAAATGTCCTAAAATATTGAAAATTGAATATCTGTCTTACACTTTTGTAAGCGATTGTATTATCATAAAGTAATTTTCATAAAACATTCATACTCCAAAATTACTATATCACCATCGACATATTCAGTTTATACATTAATCTGGTAATCAGAAAATATTGTTTTGAGCCTGAATTTCCAATTTAATGGTACCAAATACCTTTAAAAGCTGTAGATTTTATGTTTAGCTTTGGAACACAAAATATCGCTTTAATCTTATTGAGTATAAGCATTAACGTAGATAGCAATAGCAATTATTTGTATAATATAGTCGGCAGCAAAATTATTCGAGCAATAGCAATAATTCCTATGTAAAAAATGTACACTTAATTCTGCTTTGTTAAATAAAACCTTGTTGAGTCATGTTCTTAGTCAGTCTAAGAAAATGATTCGACAATGATTTATTTAACAAAACAGTATTTAGTGTACTTTTTCATATAGGAATTATTTCAAGCGCTCGAAAAATTTTGCTGCCAACTGTACAAGTAAAATCAGCATGTTTCATGAGAATTAAAGTCTAAAGCTAAATATGCTGCTTTCTTAATTTATTCATTTATTTATATTTAGGGTTACATTCATCCTAACTTTGTTATCATTGGTCACAAAGATGCCTTTTGTTCGACATGCCCTGGAGACGCTCTCTATGAAATAATGAAAGAGTGGCCAGAGTTTTCACTAACTGTGCCCATACCAAATTATTTTTGTGATGCTCCAAAAACAACCACTGAAAAAGCAACAACTACCACTACAACTACCACTACAACAACGACTACTACCGAAGCACCAACTACCACAACAGAACCAACAACTACGACGACTGAATTGACAACAACGACAACAACAGAGAAGCCTGAAAGGAAAGAAAAGCCAGTTGTAGTAAAGACAGTGCCAATTTATGTCTACCTCTCATTCTCCAAAAAACCACGAAAGTGTTGCTACGACGAGGAATGGTGGCCTTCTAAATAGTAATAAAATATACAGAAGTCGTTTCTTTAAATAAGGCTTAAGGGGACTCTCTACAGTCGATAACAAAAGTATCCGAACACTAGCAAAAATTCCTATGTAAAAAAAAAGTAGAGTTAATACTGTTTTGTTAAATAAATCCTTGTCGAATCATGTTCTTAGTCAGTCGTCTAAGAACATGATTCGACAAGGATTTATTTAACAAAACAGTATTAAATCTACTTTTTTTACATAGGAATTTTGGCTAGTGTTCGGATACTTTTGTTACCGACTGTACCTATCGTCTCCGAAGCCGAAGCCAATGTTATTCTATGGGAAATTTTGCACCATTATAATTCATTAACTAATATATATTTTTAAATTCCGTTTTCACTTTCTGAAAATTCACAACTACTAAACAATTTACCGCATTCTAAATATTGACTTTTTTTTTCTTTTTTTTAAGATTTCATTTTAAGTTCAAAAATGAAAAATTTCACATTGTGAAAATTCGCATTTTACAACCTCAAAATAAAATATTAAAAGATTAGAAAAATAATTTTTAGAAAGCGATAAATTATTTAATAGTTGTGAAGTTTCTGAATGTGAAAACGGAATTTAAAAATATACATTAGTTAGTAAGTTATAATGGGGCGAAATTCTCCATAGAATAACATTGGCTCTGGCTTCTGGAGACGATAAGTAGAGAGGCCTCTTAATATACTGATTTCTTCTGGTAAATGCATTATGAAATCTCATGCAAAAGCATTAAAAGAATCAATTTTCACTTCAACAAAATGTATAACATACTTTTTTGATGGAAAGATCGAAATAATTTTAGCATGAGTGCTAAATGACAAAGATAGGATTTGAGCCTAGATCTACGACTAAACGTGAAATTACTGTACCAATTGAACTACTGAGTCGATGACTGACTTAGATTAATCGCTCATTTAAAAGATAGAAATTCTTATACGTTCTGCAAATAAAAAAAAAAGTAAGCAAATTCCAATGGTCGAATCTTGTCCTGGTCACTTTTTGTTCTTGCTAAAATTCCATAAAAACATAGGACATTCCATCACAAATGTGCTTAATTAAAAGGACTGCCTTATTTGTACACTTCATTTATGCGACAAAGTAATTAATAATAATAATAAAATAAATAAGATTTGTATGTATTTTTTCATTTTAATACAATAATCTAAATAAATTGTGAAAGTGTGATCGAATTTCATGAACTTCCGTGGAATTTTTCTTCGAATACAACGACCACAAAATTTTGGTAACAGAAAGAGAGACAGACATCTTCTAAAGATGGTGTTATGGTGAATTTTGAATTTCAACAGAAACAATATTTTTTAAATCTTAATATTTTAAATTTTACCAGAACTGTTTCACTTTTTTTCAAAACTTGTATACTTTTACAAAACTATATATTTTTTAAACCCTTAGTACATGAGAGTGAATTTTTTTAATTTATCAACTATACAAAACTATACCTTTTTATAATTTCTAAATGTCAGGAAACTAATTTTTTTTTAATTTACCAATTCGGCAAAAACTATATGTTTCTATAATTTTTAAACTAATTTTTTTTTTAATTTACCAATTCTGCAAAAACTATATGTTTCTATAATTTTTTAAACGTTACACGAATGGTTTAATTTTATTTAAAAAACTTTTATATATATTCTTCGTTTTTTTTATTCAAAAATTGGGTGTAGTTGCACTTAAGAATTTTCTTAGCTTATTTACGAAAACAAGATAGGCGGTGGGAATGGAATGACTTTTATATATTTTTTTTTTTTTTGTTTTTGTTTTTACTTCGAGGGAAAGGAAGAGTATTTTGCCCACAGATGGTGTTGACAACAGTGTCGCAGAAATTTCCATTTTCTGGGAAAAAACAAGCGCTAGGGAGCTGTAGGGAATTTGTTCGTGTGTGATTAGTACCTCGTTCGCAGAAATTTTTGTTTTTGGAAACTCAAAAATGCTATCTTGCTAGTAAAAATGATGGAAGTATTAGGTAACTTGAGAATTTAAGGGGATCTTTGGATTACATAAATTCGCGGGCAGTGTCAGTCGGGTTCAGAGTTTAATTCTGGAATTTTGTGAGTTGACGAAAAAAAATCCCAGATGTTTTTGTTTCACAAACAGGGCATCGGGCGGGAAATTTTTATTTTTTTTACTTCATTACATAGGGGTGAGAAAGGTCCCTCCTTGAGGCGAAGTGTCCTATCACCGCGTGGGGGAATCACGACTAGGTGTGGTTTTTTTTGAAGGAATGGATTTTCATTGGGTAATGAATAACTTAGAAATCCCGGATGGCAACACTAGCTCTAATGCTCGTCGCCTTTTTTGAAAAAAAAATCATTATTCGATGTTAGGACAGCGATGTACCACGACATGTAAAAAGGGCTCCCCAGAATATGGCAGAAGTTTTTGAGTATTCGAGCAGCATGGTCGTCCCTTCGTACTTCTCTGGAAGGTCCGATGTTAGGCCTAGAAACGTAGCATAGAAGCACTTCCTGTGCGTGGCCGCTAAAAACATTAATCCGGTTAGCATACCCGCTACTAGAATTTGATTAGTGATGTGTTCAAAGCATTTTCCACTCATCTGTCCGAGAATCTGAGCGGTAATAGGCATCTATCTTGAATACATTTCGCTCAGAGAAAATGGACTTGTGAAAGAATATCCGCCAGTTTATAGTCAATCAAAGTTGCGAATGGGTTCAAATTCTAGGGCCCAATTTCAAATTTATGTAGTACCTCAAGAGCTAACGTGGAACTTGATGTTCTCCTTTGGGAGGCTGAAAGGAAATGCTGTTTAAGAATTGCCGAAATGCCAAGTGAGGGTTCAAGACATACAGAGAATATAATAATCCTCCTAGTATCCCAGTATCTACTCCCTTTTTTCTCGACTACAACCCCCGCATTGAACGAGAGCCACTGCCTAGTACTAGCAGCGTGAAAAGTCCCCCCCCCTCTTCGGACCACAACTACACGACTGGAAGACTCTTTCTTAATTTGTAAGTTTTATGCTATTTTTTTTTGTATTCTCTACCTTGTTGAATGTTATCTTATAATATAAAATGATTAAATACTAATCCCAGATATGTTGAATTAATTGAATGGGGTTCAAATATATATATATATATAAAACAAAAAAAAAATTTTGTGAAAATTATGGACTATAAATTCTTGTTTTTTTTTACCAATAACTGTGTGGTTTGATTTTGTCATTAAGTAAGAGTTTATTTCTTGGAAAAGCGTAATAATGGTCAAATCGTGTAAAACATCTCAAAACGTATAAATCTTCGAAAAACCACAATTCGAAAATTTTCACGAATCCTAAACTTTCATTTAATAGAGGATGAATTGGGGTAAGTGTAACGATAGTTTGGCATAACTTTGACTTCATTTTGGTTCAGTTGCTATTGTATTTGCACTTTTAAAAAGTTTAACTTTATTAACTTAGTTATTGTATATACACTTTTAAAAGCTTAATAACAACTTTTTTTTTTTTTTTTTTAATATGAGTTTATAATTTAACAACGTTCCACTTAAAGAAAACAAATGATGGAAATTTTGTTTTCGTGATTCTACTTGTCCGATGGCTAGGGCCAAATGTAACCTCGTCCTGCTATAACCATATATAGTACATTAAGAGATATATGTAAATCGAGTTTTTAGATAGTGAAAACGTTCATGAATCTGGAATTTTTTTAATTTTTAAAATATCTTAACTCGTAACAGATTTGTGAACTTTTCCATACATTTCCGTGAGCACTTAAGAAAATTTTCAGAAAACGTATAACAACAGTATGCAGATAAAAACTAAAAATTATAACAGAATTAAGTATTTATGTATTGTGCTTTTAGTTGGTCGATTTTTTGTGAATTCTTACACTAAATGATTTTATTATTATTATTATTATTATTATAGTGATATAATTTTGAACTTAAAATATAAAGTTGGAGTACATGTAAGAGAATTAAAAGTAAGCAAAATATTCTTGGGAAAACAAAATTTTTAATGAATTGTGTTAGGTGTAAAAAAAAATTCAGTCATTTGAAGCATAGAATTTTAGGTTAATATAAGGAACTCCAAAATAGGCAGCAATACTTTGTAATAAATACAAAATTTTGAATAAACACCATTAAATTATAGACCTCGCAACACTTGTTTCGAGTCGAAATAAGCCACGACCCTTCCTCATGCGAACAAAATAGTCACGAGTACTGCAATCAGTGTGCGTTGTTGCTTTGATTGCAGCACTCGTGCCTACTTTGTTCGCCTGACGAAGGTCGCGTCTTTTTTCGATCGAAACAATTGTTACGAGGTCTAGCATTTTATGGTGTTTATTCAAAGTTTTGTACTTGTTATTTTTAAACGCCAGTTCTGTGGTGCTTTTTATAACAATACTTTGTCTCCATTGAATTCCATAGGAGTCAAAATCTAAAGTTCAGCTCTCCCTTATGTTCTGATTTAGGTTCAGAAAAAATTGAAATTTATTTTTCCGACTGAGTGAAAATAATGCCTGGACCGGGAGTCGAACCCCAAATCTTTGACTTACAAGGTCAAGGCTCTACCAATTTAGTTATCCAGGCCAACAACCGGTGGACATTACTCACTCAGACAGCCCTTAGGCATCCAGGCAGACAACCGGTGGACATTACTCACTCAGACAATGTCCACCGGTTGTCGGCCAGGATAGCTCAGTTGGTAGAGCCTTGACCTTGTAAGTCAAAGATCTGGGGTTCGACTCCCGGTCCAGGCATTATTTTCACTCAGTCGGAAAAATAAATTTCAATAAATATGATTTTCTTCCCAGTCAGTTGACTGTGTGATTTTAATATATTGCATTTCAGAAAAAACTGTTGGTAATGCTTCTATCTTATCGCTTGATTTAGGTCACAAAGATAAGTAAGGGCGAAATTCCATTACTGACAAAGTGCTTGGGGCAAATGTAACCAGGATGGTTACACACACTTGCCCGCCAGGCAGACTTTTCTGGATAAATATAACCATGGGCGGCAATCTGAACGCTCAACAAATAGAATAAACCTGAAATTATATTCAAAATATATAAGATGGTCATAATTAAACTGACAGTGTCTACAGTGTTCTGTAGCGCGATCTAATATCAAGAATAGTGACAAACTTTGTAGGAAGATTAAACGATACGAGTAACTGCCAAACTCATGACTCAAAAAATAAGAGTAAAAGACTTAAAAAAATAGGAGCAAACAAGAAAAAAAAGGGAGCAACTGTTATTACATAGTTGTAAATCGAATGAGAAGGGAATTTAAAATACACTCATGTCCATAAATTAAGGATAATTCAGAATCACACGGAAATTGAATTTTAATGCAAAAATTTCACCTGTGGAATTACCACACACGTGTTCAAGAATAATATACAAATTAAAGGAAACCGTCAGATGACGCCTATATGACGTCACAATGACGAAAGTGTAAGAAATGTGAAGATAAGGAATGGGAGCACAGACGGAAAATTGTTCGCAAGCGTTCTATAAGTTGTTCAGTGCCACAACCGAATAGTTATGATACAAAGGATGCATGTGGATGATTTTTTACGTGGTAGAATTATCGGCCGACTGGAATGTGAGCGTATTCAGATAGAAGTGTCGGAGGAACTTGGAATCGCCCAACGTGTCATAGCTAGGCTTTGGAAACGATTCCAAAACGATGGAAATGCCAGTCGACGTTACAGTACTGGTCGGCCGAATGACGACCGGTATTTGGAAGTAACTGCCAAAAGAAGCAGACGGAGCATAGCATCAGAACTGTCTCGTCAGCTATCTGCAGCTACATGTACTACAGTTTCAAGGAAAACCGTGTACAGACGTTTGAGAGATATTAGTCTATATGCTCGCAGGCCTGTCAGATGTGTTCCGCTCACGGTAACGCACTGTCGCCCGCGGTTAGCTTGGAGTAGAGAACCTGCAATGTGGACAGCAGCACAGTGGGCTTCTGTGACGTTTTCCGACGAGTCCAGGTTTAGCTTGCAGTCTGATTCACGTCGGACTTTCATATGGAGAACGCCAGGTACCCGCTGCCACCATGACAACATCACTGAACGACACCGTTACGCTGGTGGAGGAGTGTTCGTTTGGGGTGGAATCATACTGGACTCCACAACAGATCTGCATGTTCAAATCGGTACCATGGCAGGGCAAATTTATCGGGATATCATTCTGTAACAACATGCATGTTTGTTTAGGTGAACCATGGGCCCAGAATTTGTGCTTATGGATAACAATATCCGTCCTCACCGTGCAAACATGGTAAACGAATACCTACAATCTGAGGATATTACCCGTATGGAATATCCAGCATTCTCACCTGACTTGAATCCGATAGAGCATGTGTGGGACATGCTTGGCCGACGAGTTGCAACCTGTCAACCGCCTCCTACATGTGTTCGCCCACCTCCTACAACCATCTCTACACTTCGGAGAGCATGGCTTTCTGAGTGGAGTAATCTTTCCCAAGATCAGATAAATAACTTAATACTCAGCATGCCTAGGCGTTGTAAGGACTGTATTTCATCATTTGGGAGACATACAATGTGCTACCCATCATATCAACCATGTAATGTTAAATTTTTGTGAGGGTTAAGTTAAGTTTTTTTATAATTGCTCCAAGGAGCAAAAATCGTAGATTTTATGAATGGTATTCTACATAAACCACCATTTTTGTTCTTGATCTTTTGTTTAATAAATGGGTTTTATGAATAAGTTGTGTTAGTTTTGCTTCTGAACCTTTATTTGCCGCAGTTAGCATTATCCTTAATTTATGGACATGAGTGTAAATAAATAAATAAATAAATAAAGCATTTTTATTCAATTCGCTAAACATGACATTTGTCCTCTTACTTCAAAATTTCACTGTGAAACGCTTCAATTTGAATAGTACTTTTTAGTTTGGTATAACAGTTATAGCAATGAATCCTTTTATAGTAATTTGCAAAATTACACATATCTAAATATATTTTAGAATATATTTTAGAATATATATATACAATATACATATATGTATATATATATATTAAATTTATAAAAGAGATTTATATACTCAAATAATTGAGATTTGGTTATAAAAATTACCTGGAGTATTTGATAATTGTATAGGACTTTTAAAAGCAGCGATGTTATACCTACCGAAACTGAATATACAGGATTCCTATTCACCAATAGGTCTCATTTCTTTTGCTATCAGTGCTCACTGCTCATCAATTCTTTCTAATACTTTCTGTGGTTTGTCTTCCGTTTGATACCTTAAAAATTCAGCCTCAATTTTATCCTCAGCAAACGTATTGAAAAGCTTGATATCACATAATCACAAGGAAAGTATAATACTTCTTTACGTAATCAAAAAATAATTTTATTTCTTTTGCGTTTCTTTTTCTCCCTTAAACTTTCTGCAGCTTGGGAATTAATTGTAAAGATGCCATTTTCAAAAGCCGAAAAACAAAAGATTGCACCCACTCACTCACTCAGTCAGGAAGAACGATTTTCTATACATACATAAAATCGTTCTTCCTAACTGACTGACTGAGTGAGTGAGGGGGTGATTCATCATCGCCCAGACCAAACCCCTGAACCAAGAAGCATGAAATTTTGTGACAATGTTCTTTCTATGACGTAGGCATCCACTAAGAAGTGATTTTACAAAATTCGCCCCCCAAGGGGGGGAGGGGGCAAAACGTGATTTCACAAAATCCTTCATATCTCAAATAAAAAAACAGCTATCCATAAAATTTTTGCTTTAAAATATAACTAGCTCAAATGTCAAAAAGCCAATTTCTCGAATTTTAGAAATTCGCAACCCAAGGGGGCAAAACGTGATGTCACATGCGTAAAACGTGATTTCACATAATATCTCAAACAAAAAAACAAATATACGGGAAATTTTTGATCAAAAATATAGCTAATACAAATATCTAAAAACAAATTTCTGCAATTTTTGAAATTCAGTCCCCAGGTGGGGCGGTAAGCGAAGGGGGGGGGGGGGGGTCTATAGGGCAAAAACAAATAGAAATACAGTTAGGCCGCTCAAAATTGGTACAGATAGGTTTTAAAGGCCTGAAAGTCGAATGGGGATATTTTAGAAAGTGTAAAGTTATTAGGGGAGACGGGAGGAGGGAGGGGGGCAAAAAAGTAAAAATACAGTTAGATCGTTCAAAATTGGTACAGAGAGGTTTTCGATACCTACAAACCGATTGCGGATATTTTCGAATTTGTAAAATTATTAGGAGGGGTGGTAAGGGGGGAAAGGGGGTAGGGGCAAAAAAATAAAAATACAGTTAGATCGTTCAAAATTGGTACATAGAGGTTTTCGATACCTACAAATCGTTTGCGGATATTTCCGAATTCGTAAAATTATTAGGAGAGGCGGTAAGGGGGAGCTATGGGCAAAAACAAATAGAAATACAGTTAGGCTGTTCAAAATTGGTACAGATGGGTTTTAGAGGCCTGCAAGTCGAATGGAAACATTTTCGAAAGTGTAAAGTTATTAGGAGGGCAGGGAAGGGGGGAGCGGGGGGGCAAAAAATAAAAATGGAGTTAGATCGTTCAAAACTGGTGCATGAGGTTTTTGATACCTACAAATCGATTGCGGATATATTCGAATTTGTAAAATTATTAGGATAGACGGGAGAAGAGGCGATGGTGGAAAATAATAGAAATAAGAGTTAGAGCGTTGAAAATTAGTATTATTAAGCCCGATAAATCGATTGAGGATATTTTCGAAAGTATAGAATTATTAAGAGGGGCGGGAACGGTGAGCGCAGGAACAATCGCGCCGTGCGCGCAGGTATTCGCTGGCGCAGGCAGTGGGGGTCCGGACCGATTATCCCACCGATCAGAGAAGACTTTTTTTATAGTTTATATTTTTTTCCTTTCGATAATATAGTGAGTGTCGAACATAAATGATCGCGCGCAGCGCACAATGGCCTGCGTGCAGAAGGCAGCGGGAACCCGGTGCGACATTTTTTCTGATCAGATCTTTTTTTTTTCTCTGTTTTTTTTTTTTTTTCACATGATAAAAATTAATGCAAATTTGAGAATTCATTAGTTATAGTGATTCATTTAAAAAGAGGGACCAGCGAAGCGGGCATAGCTTGCTAGTTCCATATAAAGGCGGAATTATCCAATCCAGAATACATATTTTTATTAAATAAATGTTTAGATCTAACAAATAAATATTTTTATTTCATACATTAAAATAGCACTTGTTTATTTCATATACTAAATCATGATAGAATACAAAGTATGTTTATTATATTACGTTTCAAAAGGAAATTTTATGTAGATTTTTATTAAATACTTTGTAGAGTGTAATAAAACGAATTATTAAATCGAAAATGTACATGGGTATCATGTTATGACTTCCGTATTATACAAATATAACAATTTTATTTGTTGCAATCATTAGTTTTTAATTTTTTTTCAAACCCAAAAGGTATAAGTCAATTTTTCTGCAATGCGGCTTTTTTTTTTTTTTTTTTTTTTTTTTTTTTTGTCGCTTAGTGTATATGGATAGCCAAATGTTATACGTATGTTTCGATTTTTCTATTAAATTACACAACTCAATAAAATGAATTTAGTATTATCTTGTTGAAGGAGAGTAGTGAAGTTTGAGAACAGATAAAAGTTGTTAATACATTTGTTTTTTGGTTTAATTTTTAAAAATAATTAAAATTACACGTAGTAAATGCTCGAAAACAAAACTATTATTATTTTATTGTTAGATACATTGGAAATATATCATGTAAATTAAACACTGAGGAAATTAACTGATACAGAAAGCACCCTGGTGTTCATATAATAACTACGTAGCATTCTGTGATAGTCCTAAAATTTTATGCGTTTTCATTCACTGGCATCATCAAGCAAGAATATTATTAATCCAAACAATTTTTTCTATTTTTACTTGCATCGACAGAATTGTTTGAGAAGAAGGCGACTGCCAGAGATCTAGACATGTCTGGATATACATGACGTCTCTATCCGGTTTAACCAATCAGCCAACAAAATAATTTTTAAAGGCCCAGATGGAAAAAATTAGCAAGTTTTAACTATCCTGTACACGGACACAGACTGGCCCTATAAATAAAAGTTAATGAGAATGAGTCATGTATTCGTGTCAACATCGATATCTGCACAAATGAAAATAATAATTATTATTATTATTAAATCAAGGACTTTCAAATTCGCGTCTGTTGCCGTAATAAACATATTAAATAAGTTAGTTATCTCATTATCGTGAGTTAGTTATCTCACTTGTTAAATTTAGATATAATGTTAGATTCGAAACCTAGGAAATTTATATTAAATAGTTACAAGATAAAAAGAACTTTTTATATACCATGTTTTTAAATTTTCTGTTGAATCATATAAACGCTACCGAAGGCATCAGGGACCCGAAACTGTTGGCTAAAAGTATTAAAAAAATGTATTGTCACCGTGTTTTGAGCTATTCGGAAATTTTCAAATGTCTAGCTAGTCGAAAAGTTAGTTAAATAAATTTTTTGATGAACTATATAATAAACGTTGCCGAAGGCAGCGGGGAACCAAAACAGTTGGCTAAAAGTATTAAAAAATGCATTGTCACCGTGTTCTGTATTCTGAAAGTTTCAAATGTCTAGCTAGTCGGGAAGTTACATGATTGTTGAACCATATAATAAACGCTGTCGAAGGCAGCGGGGACCCAAAACAATTGGCTAAAAGTATTTTAAAAATGCATTGTCACCTTGTTCTCAACTATTCTAAATTTTCAAATGTCTAGCTAGTCGGGAAGTTACATGACTGTTGAAACATATACTAAACACTGCCGAAGGCAGCGGGGACCCGAAACAGTTGGCTAAAAGTATTTTAAAAAGGCATTGTCACCGCGTTCGGAGCTATTTTGAAAATTTCAAATGCCTAGCTAGTCGGGAAGTTACATGATTTCTGAATCATATGATAAATGCTGCCGAAGGCAGCAGGGACCCGAAACAGTTGGCTAAAAGTATTTTAAAAATGCATTGGTATCGTGTTCTGATCTTTTCTGAAAGTTTCAAATGTCTAGCTAGCTAGTCGGGAAGTTACATGATTTCTGAATCATATAAACGCTGCCGAGGGCAGCGGGGACCCGAACCTGTGAGGAAGTTAATCACATATTAATCAAATACATCTAATTTTATTCTAAATTTATTTAGTATCAAATTATCAGTTAAATAATTAAATATAAATAAATTCAATTTAAATCTAATTTGCAATTATGTTACTTAATGTATTTGAAATTATCTAAGAAGCTCGCTTTTATTAATATCAGTTCTTTCAATTCATTTAAATGAATAATACAAATTTTCTTTTAATATCATAAGAAAGACTGATTGAAAGCGAACAATTTATATTTTCCGTTAAACTCAAATAATTAAGTGTAACATTTATTACCTGGTTTGTTGAATAAATATCATTAACGTATGCAATTTAAATATTTTTGGTTAATAAATAACTTGTTGATTACGCATCAGAATGATCTAACTGACAGTTGAGAGTATTATTTATTAAATAAATTACTATTACTTGTTTGGAAAACTTGTGAGGTCGTGACGGTAAGTCACTACAGTTTGTTTAAAGTTAAGCTGGATCCAGCAAAGTATTCAGTTGGGATAGTTAAATCTCTTCAGCACCAGTGACTCGGCGAAATTTTGGGTCGGATTAGTTTTGTGTCGACATGGTGCTGCAACGAAGGAATTAAGTTGCGAGATGTAGACGAATAGGAAGCGATGCTAGAAGTTTGGTTGAAATGAAGAGAAGGGAAGTAGGTGGAAGTGGGATAAGATGGAGATGATTTTCGTAAAGGTGTGGTGTAGTGGAGTCTTGTCCGACGTCTGTCTACGACAAGGTTTAAGTCTTAGAGCCTGGAGAAAGTTATATTTCGATAAAGGAGATTGAGTTGCACTTAAGTTAAGTATTTAATGAGTGTTATTGTGCTTCGGTGCTAGTATTCGTGAATGAAAAATTGAATCAGCCGGGAATCCGCTGATCTAATTGGGATCACGGTAGTTGAGTAAAGGAGTGCATTTGTCTCTACAACTTCTACTATTTTCTGGGTGAGATATTTCAAATTACCTAAATTAGTTATTATATTTATTTGCTAAAATATTTCATTCTGCTGACTGAGCTACATAATCCAGACCAATCCTCCCATTATTCTAGTTGAATAAACTCTTAGTTTTATTTTATATATCTAAGTCTCTGTGCTAATTTCATATTTTATACTTAAGTAATTAAATTAATCTTTGAGGAATGGAAACCACTAATTCCTCACAAACTCTGCATCAAATATTATATCAGTACAAGTGTATTTCATTATAGCTAAATTTGGAAATCCCTGTCAGTTAAATAATTAAGAAATGATTTAGTTTCTAAATTGCAATTATAGTCCAATCGTAAGATATAGCGGATTTTAATTTGAGTGATTTATTTCGTTGGTGAAATAATTGGCTATAACTTTTAATAACGAACTTTCGAATTCAAAATATTTATATCGTTTTATCCGAGAAATAATGAAAGTATTTGGCACTATAATTTGGCTTTTTTTTTTTTTTTCTGAAATCTCAGACCTGTTCTAGTGTAAGGATCTCAGAACTGCTCCAGATCATAGTATAGTAACGACGTAATTACTTTCGCTCTCTCCCCCATCTTATTCGGCTATCTCAACGTTGTACCCTGGAATTATTTGCAACATTATTAAATGTTTTACAACGCTCTGTATCAACCTGTTGGAATTATTCATCCTTGTTTTTTTTTTTTTTTTTTTTTTTTTTGTGTGTGTGTTTTTTTCATTCAATAAAAGCATCTTGACTTTAAAGCAATTGGACTTATTGAAATGTTTCTAATTTAACTTTCCTTTCAGATATCTCTACTAAACAACAATCACCGCTGTAACAAGAAATTATATAACATACATAATAATAAAATTAGTAAATAATAAATAATTTCGAGCAAATTAATATATTGTATAAATTTGTGAATACATAAAATATTTTACTTTTGTAATTACTGATTTCCTTTTCCCTTGCTTTCAATTTGTCATACATTTTCAAGAAAAAATTGTTGGATAAATACATTATCATACAGATGTGAATTATTATAAATTCTACATTGCACTGCTTATTTTATAATTCTAATGTCATGATTTCAATATATATTGTTGCATCTTATGAAAGATAACTATATCCTGTAAAAGCAAGTTCTAATTAGTTATTGGTGTTATACATTTGATGTTTAATTTTACATTATTAGCCACTTTGTAATATGAAAAATATTTTTGAAGTAATAGTGGTTTTATATAGAAAGTTATTTTCCAATTTGTACTATGTCTTGATGTGAGAGAGAGCTATATTCCTTTTGGTTACTTTTCAATTTTTTTCTTTTAAGGCGAAGGGGAGAAATATGTGAGGAAGTTAATCACATATTATTCAAATACATCTAATTTTATTCAAAATTTTGTAGTATCAAATTATCGATTAAATAATTAAATATAAATTATTAAATAAAAATCTAATTTTCAATTATGTTACTTAATGTATTCGAAATTATCTGAGAAGCTCACTTTCATTAATATCAGTTCTTTCAATTCATTTAAATGAATAATGCAAATTTTCTTTTAATATCATAAGAAAGACTGGTTGAAAGAGAACAATTTGTATTTTCCGTTATACTCAAATAATTAAGTGTAATATTTATTACTTGTTTTGTTGAATAAATATCATTAACGCATGCAATTTAAATCTTTTTGGTTAATAAATAACTTGTTGATTACACATCAGAATCATCTAACTGACAGTTGAGAGTATTATTTATTAAATAAATTACTCTTTTGGAAAACTCTGCATCAAATATTATATCAGCACAAGTTTATTTCGTTATAGCTAAATTTGGAAATCCCTGTCAGTTGAACCATTAAGAAATGATTTAGTTTCTAA
This sequence comes from Salticus scenicus, assembly GCA_963930645.1. Taxonomy (NCBI): domain Eukaryota; kingdom Metazoa; phylum Arthropoda; class Arachnida; order Araneae; family Salticidae; genus Salticus; species Salticus scenicus. The sequence goes on from OZ005648.1 coordinate 299,641,342, forward strand.
ATTGCAATTAGTCCAATCGTAAGATGTAACAGATTTTAATTTGAGTGATATTTCATTGGTGAAATAATTGTCTATAACTTTTAATAACGAACTTTCTAATTCAAAATATTTATATCATTTTATGCGAGAAATAATAAAATATTTGCCACTATAATTTGGCTTTATTTTTTTTTTTTTCTGAAATTTGGCTTTTTTCTTCAGACATCTCACACCTGTTCTAGTGTAAGGATCTCAGAACTGCTCATATAGTAACTACGTAATTACTTTCGCTCTCTCCCCATCTTATTCGATAATCTAAACGTTGTACCCTGGAATTATTTCCAACATTATTAAATGTTTTACAACGCTCTGCATCAACCTGTTGGAATTATTCATCCTTGTTTTTTTTTTTTTTTTTTTTTTGAAAATTTATTCAATAAAAGCATCTTGATGACAGAAATTGGACTTCTTGAAATATTGCTAATGTAACTTTCCTTTGAGATATCTCTACTAAACAAGTATTACCGCTGAAACAAGAAACTATATAACAGAACCAGTTGACTAAAAGTATTTAAAAAATGCATTGTCACCGTGTTCTGAGCTATTCTGAAAGTTTCAAATGTCTACCTAGTCGGGAAGTTAGTTAAAGATCGATGGCAAGATTTGTACTTGACAAACAAACAAACAAGAATCGAAGTTAATAGAAACATATGGGATTGGTTAATTGACCTTAACACGTGCAAACATTTATCAGCTAGTATTCTTTTCGCAAGGTAAACCAAAACTCCATTAATTTACTCTCTTAAAAACTTTTTTTTTTTTTCTTTTATGATTTTATCAAAAAAATCAGTTTTTCTTCTCTCTCTCTCTCTTTATCAGCGAATGTAATTGGATGTCACTCAACGGAAAGGGAAACTTTATATCCAAAATCTGGATGATATATATTTTAAAAATGAAAATGCTCGCGGTGCTCATTTATATCACTCGTCAATTAGCGCGCACTTAGATTGTTTCGTTTTCGCCCACTTAAACTGTCCAACCATAGACATGATGATAGTGTTCCAATACTTTAACTTCCTCGTAGCAAAAAAGAAAAGAAAAGAAAAGGAAAGGAAAAAGAAACAAAAATATTCAGTAAACTTTCACTTTATTATCGACTGAAAAGGATGTTGCGAGAAGTAGGCCGAAATTTTTAGGCCAGAAAACGGTCCGCTTATTATTTTTGCAATATATGCTATATGCCCCGGCCCAATCCACACAAAATCCGATAAAATCATGCCCGGCCCGATGAAAAAAAAAAAAACTACTCTTTTCGTTGAAAGATTGAGAAGCTCTCTTTACATTGAAAGCACAAAGATTTTTTTTTAGAATCGTATTTTACAGAAATTTAATATATCCAAGCAACAGAACAAAAAAATCTGGAGTGACTCCACTCGACTTTCCGAACATTGAGTAATTAACAGTTTTGTAGATAAAGTAAAGAAAGAGGAGTTGTTAAACAAACAGAAAAGAGAAACTCATAATAGAGTGTTTGAGTATTTTTTTTCCATATATTACACGATGTTTTATTTAACGCTTCTGAGCTTTGAGCTCATAGATCATAATGATAAAGAATTTTTCGTTGTGTCCCTGTAAAAACTTATAAATGCAAGATTCACCAAAATGCTTATAGTTAGTGCAACAGTGATTTATAATATTCATATAAATTTTCAGCTCAATTGAATAAGGCGTTTAGATGCTATCGCACTTTTAAAAATGTTGTCCCATAGGCCATAATGATAAAGAATTTTTCTTTGTGTCCCTGTAAGAAAACTTTAAGTGCTAAATTCACCAAAATCTATACAGTTGGTGCAACTGTGACCTATAACATGCGTACAATTTTTTTGCTCAGATTAATAAGGCGTTTAGACGCTATCGCACTTTTAAAAATTTGGCCCCATAGGCCATAAGGATAAAGAATTTTTTCTGCTGTCCCTGTAAAAAAACTATAGGTGCTAGATTCACCAAAATCAATAGGGTTCGTACTATGGTGACTTACAATATATGTACCAACTTTCAGCTTGTTCGAACAAAGCGTTTAGACGTTAGCATGTTCACTCACAGACATACATACACACATACATGCATACATCATCGTAAAAATAGTGAAAACGGACTCAGGGGACCTCGAAACGTATAGAAACATCAAAATCTCAAATTCGAATTTTCGACATGATTACAATACTTTCCTCACTATAGTGTTCGGAAAGTAAAAAATCTGGAGTGACCCACTCGACTTTCCGAACAGTGAGTAATTAACGGTTTTGTAGATAAAGTAAGGTAAGAGGAGTTGTTAAATAAACAAAAGAGGGAAAATTATAATAGGATGTATGAGTATTTTTCTCCATATAGTATATGACGTTTAATTTAACGCTACTGAACTTTGAGCCCATAGAGCATTATGATAAAGGATTTTTCGCTGTGTCCCTGTAAATCACCAAAATGCTTATAGTTAGTGCAACAGTGACTTACAATATTTATAGACATTTTCAGCTCCATCGGATAAGTCATTTAGACGCTATCACACTTTAAAGTTTGAACCCATATGCCGCAATGATAAAGAAATTTCCAATTTGTCCCTGAAAAAAGAATCATTAAGGGCAAAATTCTCTAAAGTTCATAATGTTCGTGTGACGGTGACGTATAACATGTATAAAAATTTTCAGTTCATTTGAATAAGGCGTTTAGTCGCTGTCGCACTTTAAATAATTTGTGCCTATAGACAATAATGATGAACAATTTTTATTTGTGTCCCTGAAAAACTCTGTAAATGCTACAATCACCAAAATCGCTACAGTTTGTATGATAGTCACCTAAAACATGTATATAAATTTTCAACTCAAACGGGTGAGGCATTTAGATGCTATCGCACTTTAAATATTTCCCCCCCCCCCCATAGGCCATAATGATACAGAATTATTTGCTGTGTCCCTGTAAAAAAATTATAAGTACTAGATTCACCAAAACCTATACAAATCGAGAAACTGTGACTTTTTTTTTTTGTTCAACTGAATAAGGCGTTTAGACGCTATCGCACTTTTTAAAATTTGATCCCATAGGCCATAATGATAAAAAAAATTTCTTTATGTCCCTGTAAAAAAAACTATAAGTGCTAGATTGACCAAAATCTATACAGTTCGTGACACTGTGACTTATAACATGTGTATAATTTTTTTTGCTCTGTTTAATAAGGCGTTTAGACGCTACCGCACTTTTAAGATTTTGGTCCCATAGGCCATAATGATAAAGAATTTTTCTTGGTGTCCCTGTAAAAAAACTATAAGTGCTAGATTCACGAAAATCAATAGGATTCGTGATACGGTAACTTACAACATACGTACGCTCATTCGAGCGAAGCATTCAGACGCTAGCACATACATACATACATACACACACACATACACACATCATCGTAAACATTGTGAAAATGGACACAGAGAACCTCAAAACGTATAGAAACAGCAAAATCTGAAATTCGGATTTTTAACATGATTGCAATACTTTCCTTACATATGTATGTTCGGAAAGTAAAAACTGCTAATTTTTTAGAGATAGACAGTTATATACAAACTAAATTCATTGATGATCTTTGTAGTTCGAAATAAAAATATAATAATATGTGGATTAAAATTCTTAATAATTTCGAAAATTAAAGATCAAAAATGCATTTACCTGTAATTTATCAAACGAAAATAAACTTGAATGTAGTACACAATTTCAAAAAGCATAAGTTAAGCCACAAACCTTATAAATTTTTGACTAATATTTTTACAGTAAAATTATTTTTTTGATATTTTATATACAATTAAAATGTTTAATTGGAAAACAGAGATAATTTAATTGTGGATATTACATACATTATGTAAAAGAACCATAAATATTAACTTATATGTACTTTTAATTGACAATCTCTCTCTCTCTCTCTCTCTCTACATATATTTATATATATATGTATATATATATATATATATATATATATAGATAGATAGATAGATAGATATAGTATATAAGTATATGTATATATATTATATATAATCGTTTGTTCTGAGTGAGAGCGTGAGTGAGCGATTCATCATCGCCCAGCCCAAACCTCTGGACCTAGAAGCATAAAATTTTGTGACGATGTTCCTTCTATTACGTAGACATCCACAAAGAAGAGATTTTACAAAATTAGCCACTGTAAAGGGAAGGAGGGGTGGAGGGCAAAACGAGATTTCACAAAATACTTCATATCTCAAACAAACAAAACAAACAAACAAAAAAAAAAAAAAAACAGATATCCATAAAATTTTTGCTTAAAATATAGCTAATAGAAATATCTAAAAATCAGTTTCTGAAATTTTAGAAATTCGGTCCCCAAGGATGGGCGGGGGAGCAAAACGTGATTTCACATAATCTTTAAAATCTCAAAGAAAAAAACAGATATACGTGAAATTTTTGCTCTAAAATATAGCTAATACAAATACCTAAAAACCAATTTCTAGAATTTTACAAATTCAGCCCCTAAAAGAGGGAGGGGGCAAAACGCGATTTCAAATAATCCTTTCAAACAAACAGACAACAACAACAAAAAACTAGTATATTGTAGCCACCACATGACTTTCTTCTATATTTTCCTATACCAATTCACTCTGTAAAAATAATTTATTGAAATTATTATTTTAAAAAATTATCTTGCATGGTAATGCAGACGATTTCCATATTAGAGAAGTAGTATAACACTAAATATCCAAAAAAAAGTCAATTTTATTGTCAATATTACATTTATTTATTTATATATATTTTTTTTAATAAAAATGAAACAAAAAATCGATAACTTCATTTTAAATTATCGCAGATCTATGGTTCAACCATTCGTTTTAAAGGAACTGGCGAGCTCTTCTGAAAGATACCCATCATGAAAATTTACTCACCACAGGGGGGAAGGCGAGGATCCTACACATACAAAAAAAATTTTCCAGTTGACTATCTCTATTATAAATAATTCTTGTATCTTTCATAATGGTTATTAAAAAATAATTCTATTTATGCACATTTATACAAAATTTTGTCCTATACCACCATGTTAAAAATTTTAAAAAAGCGGGATGGCAACGCAACCTGTAAGATAATTTTTACCAAAAGTTGATAGGCGCTAATCTAGGCTCTTACTAGGTCAAGGTGCAGCTACATATCAATTTGTATAAAATTCTGTGCAGTAGTTCCTGAGATACAGTTGCCACAAAATTTTGTCACACACACACAGTCAGACAGACATTTTCTAAAAATGGTCAAATCGTGTTCTACAGCTCTCAAAACGTGTAAATCCATTAAAAACCTAAGGTCGAAAATTTTTACGAATCCAATACTTTCTTCTATTGAATATAGAAGAAAGTAAAAAAGATATATGTGAGATTTTTGCTCTAAAATATAGCTCACGCAAAAATCTAAAAACCAATTTCTGGAATTTTAGAAATTCGTCCCAGGTGGGCAGAGAGGGGGGGAGGGGCTATGGGGGCTAAAAAAAAAATAGAAATATTGTTAGACTATTCAAAATTGGTACAGATAGGTTTTAAAAGGCCCGCAAGTCGACTGAGGATATTTTCGAAAGTGTAAAGTTATTAGGAGGGGCGGGAAGGGGTGAAGAGGGGGAGGGGGGGTGGAGGGGCAAAAAAAAAAAATAGAGTTAGATCGTTGAAAATTGGTACATACAGGTTTTTTATACCTACAAATCGATTGCGGATATTTTTGAATTTGTAAAATGTTTAGGAGAGCCAGGAAAGGGGGAGGGGGCGAAGGGTTAAAACAATAGAAATAGAGTTAGACCGTTTAAAATTGTCGTAAAGGTTTTTGGGCCCTACAAACTGAATGTTAGATATTTTCAAAAGGGAAAAATTATTACGAGGAATTATTACGAGGGGCGGGAAGGGGGGCGAGCGCAGGGCAAGAATAAAGATAGAACGTTGGAAATTAGTATTATTAGGTTTAAAAGCCCGAGAAAACGATTGTGGATATTTTTGAAAGTGTAAAATAATAAGGAGGGGTGGGGTATTAATTTACTAAATTTACGAATTTCTTAACATGGCAGAATACAGCAAAATTTCACATAAACGTCAATCTTGAGGGATATTTTCATCGTAATGATGTCAAACCACTTTCGAAATATTATTTAGGATACCGGAATGAATATCATAGACTATGATATTTCCAATTTAAAAAATTCGCAAGTTATTTGGAATTTACGATTTACTTAACATGACAGAATGGGGCAAAATTGAGCCTAAACTTCCATTTTGAGGATCCTAAATACATTAGACAACTTCAAAATTACATTTATGATATTGGTTTGAACAGGATTGAGTACAAATATTCTAATAGGAAAATTTCGTAAGTTATTCGTAATTTACGATTTTATCAACATAGCGAAATTGTAAATTTTTCATAGAAGTATGAATTTAGAGGATTATTGCATTGGAAATAGTAGCCTGAAATATAAATAACGGGTTTTTCCCTTATAAAATAAATTAATAGATTAAAATAAGATGAATATATCGAAGTGAACGGTGGATAGCCTATTAGGCGGGGATTTTATTCTGTCGCTGTATCAAGCTTTGGTCAAATTCATTTCTTTTAACATGATTATAATATGTCTCGCACTAGCAATTTATGAGAACATAAATATGATGGGGAACTGAGCAGAGTCCACCTATGCCAACTAGTTTTTTTTTAATAAATGCTCTCACCTGGCCCCGGTTCAGGAAAAACTAAACTCGATCAGTAGAAAAAAAAATTATTATTATTAGTGCTAGAGGCCTATTTCAGTCGGTACAGTTGTCGAATTTTTATACGTCACTCTTAATTAGTGCTAGGGGCCTATTTCAGTCAGTTTATTGACTGGGGATTTATTAAATGAACTCCCCCCAAGGCACAACTTTGACATGAGTCCCCCCCCAGGCCCAACTTTGACATGAGTCCCCCCGAAGGTACTCCTATTTCAGTCGGTACAGCGTTGTCGAATTTTTATAATACACTCTTAATAGTGCTAAGGGCCTATTTCAGTCGGTTTATTGAATGGGCATTTATTGAATGAAGTCCCCCCCAAGGTACCCCTATTTCAGTCGGTACAGCGTTGTCGAATTTTTATAATACACTCTTAATAGTGCTAAGGGCCTATTTCAGTCGGTTTACTGAATGGGGATTTATTGAATGAAATCCCCCCAAGGCACAACTTTGACATGAGTCCCCCCCAAGGTACCCCTATTTCAGTCGGTACAGCGTTGTCGAATTTTTATAATACACTCTTAATAGTGCTAAGGGCCTATTTCAGTCGGTACAGCGTTGTCGAATTTTTATAGGTCACTCTTAAGAGTGCTAAGGGCCTATTTCAGTCGGTTTATTGAATGGGGATTTACTGAATGAAGTCCCCCCAAGACACAACTTTGACATGAGTCCCCCCCAGGCCCAACTTTGACATGAGTCCCCCCCCCAAGGCCCAACTTTGACATGAGTCCCCCCCAGGCCCAACTTTGACATGAGTCCCCCCCCAAGGTACAACTTTGACATGAGTCCCCCCAAGGCCCAACTTTGACATGAGTCCCCCCCCCCAGGCCCAACTTTAACATGAGTCCCCCCAAGGCCCAACTTTGACATGAGTCCCCCCCAGGCCCAACTTTGACATGAGTCCCCCCAAGGCCCAACTTTGACATGAGTCCTCCCCCAATGCACACCTTTGACATGAGTCCCCCCCAAGGCACACCTCCCCCCTCAATGAGAAAAAGAGAAAAAACATTGTTTTGCGGCTATAAGACAGTTTGGACTTCCAACGTTATTTGTTACAGTATCTGCAGCTGAAACACATTGGTTTGATTTAATGAAAACTTTATCATGGAATTTAGATCGTCACGAATTAACTAAAGAAGAATTTGTCGATATTAACAAGTTTAGCAGTAGGCCTCTGGCACTAAACTAAAATCTGTCAATATCAGATTTTCATGTTTTAAATAATGAAATAATGCCGTGTCTGTATATTTTTTTATTATTATTATAAACCCAACTTGAAAAAAAAAATAAATAAATAAAAAGAAAAAAGTCTACCAGAATTATATGGTATAAAAAATTAATTTGTATTTTCCACTATATTAAAGTTTAAATCCCCTCCAAAAAAATTTCGGATTACGGCCTTGTACACGATCACACATATACTTGACCATCAATTTTTAGTTCCCCATCATACTATAGGTATGGGGAACTTAAGTAATCATGAAAATTTTCGACCTCCGTTTTTTGAATTTTTTATACGTTTTCCAATATAAAAATTTTGTAGTCATTGGAAATTTACAAATTTCTTAACATGTTAGAATAGAGCAAAATTTCGCATAAACGTCTATCTTGAGAGATATTTTCATCGTAAAGATGTCAGACTACTTTTGAAATATTTAGAATACTGGCATGAATATCATAGACTATGATTTTTCCAATTTAAAAAATTCGTAAGTTATTTGGAATTTACGATTTACTTAACATGTCAGAATAAGGCAAAATTGAGCATAAATTTCCATTTTGAAGATCATAAATACATTAGACAACTTCAAAATTACATTTGTGATATTGGTTTGAACATGACTGATTACAAATATTCTAATAGGAAAATTTTGTAAGCTGTTCGTTATTTACGATTTTATCAACATAACAAAATTGAAAATTTTTCATATAAATATGAATTTTGAAGATTATTGCACTGGAAATAGTAGCATGAAAACTAAACAACGGAATTTACCCTGATAAAATAAATTAATAGATTAGAATAAGATAAATATATCGGAGTGAACGGTGGATAGCCTATTAGGCGGGGATTTCCTTCTGTCACTGTATCAAGCTTTGGTCAAATTCATTTCTTTTAACATGATTATAATATGTCTCGCACTAGAAATTTTTGAGAACATAAATATGATAGGGAACTAACCAGAGTCCACCTATGCCAACTAGTTTCTCTTTTAAACTTTTTTCTACAGGCACTTTAAAAACAGATTAACAAGCTTATCTTTTATTTCAACATCACGCGTTCTAATAGCTGAAAAATCTCATCTGAAGTCATTTCGATACTGAAAAGCAACATTTTAGCGTTATCTTTTAGTGTGTGGAGAAATTTGATTAAGCTTAAGTAAAACTTAACTTCGTTAAGGGTAAGTCATATTCTGATAAATTATTTATTTTCTTGTTTGTTATTTGTTGCATAATTTCATAGAAAAAAACATTTTATATATTTGCTACATTAAGACTTCGAAATTTAAATGTACTCCATTGGCATATTCCCTATATTTACTTTTTAAGTCAAGTGCACCGTAAAAAATTTCTGTAAATTTTCCTGAATTGTTTATCCCAGAGTCTCTGTAAATGTGCAATAGTTCTTAGTTAAAAATAAATAATCGAGATTTTCAATATCTATTCTTTTTTTTTTTTTTTTTTTTTTTTTATCTATTTCTGTTATTTAATTTATCAATAAAAAATATAAATGAATGTTTCTGCTTTAGAAAAAGCATACTAAGTCGCAAATATATTCTTGACAGTAGTTAATTAAATTAATATTAATTATTAAAGTGTATAAATAAAATAGATTTTTTAACATCTCCGTTTCTTTTTCTCTATAATTTTACGTAGGACTTAAGATAAATGATTACCAGTAGTTTTCTGTTAAAATTTTTAACAGTGTGTTTTGACATCGGATTTTCTCTAAAATTTAATCATTACCCCGTATCAATAACTCTGTCTTACTGCAAAATCTAATACTGAATTTTGAGCATTAATACTGAATTGAAAGGCTACTGCAGCTCATATTTAACGAAGATTTTATAATACTGAACAAATCGAATTTATGAATCATTAAAGGCTGATATTGAAATACTCTTGGCTGATTTTAAGCCAGAAGTCGAAGCTAATGTTATCCTATGGGAAATTTTCTTTACTTATAACTCATAAAGTACTAAATATTTTTTAATTCTGTTTTCACATTCAGAAAATTCTCAGCTGTTAAATTGACACACCTTTTTTAAAAATGTATTTTTTTTTTTTTTAATATTTTATTTTGACGGTGTAAAATGCGAATTTTTCCATAGGTGAAATTTCCGTTTTGATATTTGAAAATAAAATAGTAAAAATTAAAAAAAAAAAAAAAAGAATACGTTTTTAAATAATCTGGTATGTTACTCACACGACTTTCTCTTACCCTGAAATTTAATACTATAAATACAGGTTGGAAATTAAGAGGTAAGATAATGAGTACAGGTATGTAAACCTATGTTAAATAATTCAAATTAGGCTTCGAAAGATTTTCATATGATAATTAGTTCTGTGTGTCAGGGACTACCGCCCTCCTCAACCCCCGTTTCATTAATGCACCTACATTTATAGAGAATTTAATTCTGTTATTAAAATTAAAAGTTTACTTAAAATTATACAGACAATTTTCACACGCAACATTCATTGAAACTTATCAATCTTGATCAAACTTTTCCAGCAACAAACTTATATTAACATCAAAACACAAGATTTGGATCTCCTAAAATTAATCGTTTTTAAGTTATTCTAAAAGTAGTATAACACTAAATATCCAAAAAAAGTTGAATTTGTTCTCAATATTACATTTAAAAAAAAAAAATTGTTTGTTTGTTTGTTTGTTAAAAATGAAAAAAAAATCGATAACTTTATTTAAAATTATCGCAGATTAGTGGTTCAACCATTCGTTTTAAAGGTATTGGCGAGCTCTTTTGAAAGATACCCATCATAAAAATTTATTTCCCTCAAGGGAGGACTTCCCCCCCCCCCCAGGGGGGGAGGCGAGGCCCCTACATACACATTTTTTTTTTTTCCCAGTTAACTATCTCTATTACAAAAAATATATAATCGTTTCATTTGGTTTAGTGCAGTCTATATAGATGTTAAACTCTACGTACCTGTAATTTCCCCTATGGACGTAATGTATTTGAATACTTTTCAGTGTCCCTGTACGCGAACCATTTGCTTCGTCTCAACGAAAAGCTTAGTGTAGCATCCTTATATGATACACATTTAGAATACCGAGTTTGGAATTTCTGCAACTATTTGTTCTTGAGATATGCTGATAACTGACACACAGACAGACACACACACACACAGACCAATGGCTAAAAACATGATTTTCGTATTCAGGGGACCTCAGAACATGTAAATATAACAAAAACTCACTTTCGAAAATTTCACCCTAAAACAATACTTTCTCTACCGTAAGGATAACAGAAAGTAAAAAGGCGCGTAGATTTAACAATTGGAAATTTTCTGAATGTGAAAACGGAATTTAAAAATATGTATTAGTTAATTAGTTATAAGTAATGAAAATTTCCCATAGAATAGCATTGTCTCGGGATTCCAGCGAATTTAAGTGAAGAGGGCCATTAAAACGTTACAGTATTATAAATAAAATGAACACGGGGACTTAGTTGGAGAAAAAAATTGTCATGAAATGCATAGAAATAATCTGGTGTGTCACTCACATGGCTTTCTCTTACCCTGAAATTTAATACTATAAATACAGGTTGCAGATTAAGAGGTAAGATAACGAGTACTGTTATGTAAACCTGTGTTAAACAATTCAAATTAGTCTTCGGAAGAGTTTTATATGATAATTAGTTCTGTTTGAGGGGGGCTACCGCCCTCCCTCAACCCCCCGTTTCATTAATGCACCTACATTTATATAGAATTTAATTCGGTTATTAAAAAATAATTCTGTTTTTAAAAAATAATTTATTGAAATTATTATTTAAAAAATTATCTTTTATGATAATGCAGACTATTTCCATATTAGAGAAATAGTATAACACTAAATATATATATATATATATATATTAAGTTGAATTTATTCTCAATATTTCATTTAAAAAAAAAAAAAATGTTAAAAATGAAAAAAAAAAAATCTTTTACTTTATTTTAAATTATCGCAGATAGATGGTTCAACCATTCGTTTTAAAGATATTGGCGAGCTCTTTTGAAAGATACCCATCATGAAAATTTACTAGGCGGGGCTCCTACATACACATTTTTTTTCCCCAGTTGACTATCTCTGTTACAAAAAATATATATTCGTTTCATTTAGTTTGGTGCAGTCCATAGATGTCAAATTCTACTTACCTGCAATTTCCCCCGTAGACGTAATGTATTTGAATACTTTTGAGTGTCCCTGTACACGAACCATTTGCTTTATCTCAACGAAAAGCTTACTGTAGCATCCCTATATGATACACATTTAGAATACCGAGTTTGGAATTTCTGCCACTATTTGTTCTTGAGATATGCTGATAACAGACACACAGACATCCATCCACACAGATACACAGACAGACACACAGACCATTCTTTAAAAACATGATTTTAGTATTCAGGGGACCTCAGATCATGTAAAAATAACAAAAACTCACGTTCGAAAATTTGACCCTAAAACAATACTTTCCTCACCCTATGGGTAAGAGAAAGTAAAAAGAATTTGTATTCTATTTTAAATGAAAAGAAACATTTTAAATAGGAAAATCCTATTTTTATTTTATTCTACATTAATAAAAGAAAGTAACTATTGAATAAACTTTCGACTTGACTTAACCAGTTTTTAGATTTTGAAGACTTTCTTTTGAACTTCAATTAGGGATTTGCTAGTTTCGGGGGGGGGGGGGGGGGGGGGGGGAAGTTGACAGAGTTTGTTGCATAAATAGGCGTGACGCTAAAACGCATAAAATTATTTTAGCAAACGATCAAAAATATTTACTCTCAAGAAAGAACTGTCTAACATCTAACTGAACATCTAAAGAAGTTATCACTACAGTAATTGTTATAATTATTGTCTATAAATAGTTAATTAAAATTCTCATAAGATTAAATATATAAGAAAAAATTCTCTGGTTGTACCATAAACTTTTAAACTATGTTAACTATATAAAAATATACTTTTTCTTTTTTTTTTTTTTTAATTACGTCAGTTTTACCAGAACACATTAATTTTCAAAATTACTTTTAGATAAAGTTTAATTCCAATCTCATTAATTATTTGCTTGTAAATAAATGTATTTCTATTTAGGTCAAAGAAAATGCCGGATCAGGAATTTTTGTTGCGCAAATAAATCAAACGCTAAACGTAAAATTATTTTAGCAACGCATTAAGTGAAGTCAGTTTAAAGAAGAAATGTACGTAGTACGCCTGAAAAAAAAAAAATTGCACTTCATTAGTTTATAGAATGCTTTTATTGGCGATTAAAAAAAAAAAAAAAAAAAAAAAAAAAAACTAGATATCGAGAGATTCTAAAAGCAAAATATCAATAAAAATTAAAAAAAAAATTAAATCATTGGCGGCTGTTTGGTTCTGGATAATTTTAAATATGCGTACTGTTGAACAAAAAAGGAAAAATATACACTATGATAAAGTTTTTTTTTTTTTTTTTTTTAGTGTGTCAGCCTGGAATACTTTTAAATTTTTTGCCGCAATTTTTTCATTTAGAGGCTATATTGTGTTTTCTCACTCTTTAATTTATCAATAAAAACATTCTTTCAGTTTATTTATTTATATATTTATAAGCATTTTCAGTTATCATTCGCATAATTGTGCGTGTAAACAGAATTTATTTAATTGATTGCTTTTTATATATAGATTCAGATGTTGAAATGAAGCATTTTCTATTCATTTGTTTGACTTCCTTGATACTTTATCGTGCAAATGGCTCAAGAAGTAAGTAATATTTTTTCTTTTATCTAAAGTTTCTAATTTCTATATTGTTATTTACTTGATGTGCAAGAAATACTCGGAAACCAATTACAGTAAGACCCGCTTAACGCTGTTTCATTTAGAGCTGTTTCGGTTTAGCGCTTTTTTATTTCCCCTGTGGATTCACCGAAATTGCTCGCAGCAGTATTGGGAATCCCTGAAATTGTGCGCGCGCTGTTTCGCATTACACTCTACTTTGATGGAACATATCCCCCGCGTTAAGCGGGGTCTTACTGTACTTAAATACGTGTTACTTTAAAGATGAAAATCTTAAAAGTGACACGTATAGTATAACCTAATTTTCACCTATAATCTGCATAGCATGTTATTTAAAAAAAAAAAAAAAAAAAAAAAAAAACTTTTCCTTTTTTTCTGTCATGCGGATTATACAACACCGCATATTATATGCGAATTTTCTATAAAGAAATACAATACATATATAATCTGTAGTCACGCTGAATTTTCAATACCTTAGTTTAGTTGATTTCGAAAATAGTAAAAGTTTAGTAGCGCCCATGGAGGTCAAACCATATTAAAACGAAGAGAAAACATAGCTTGTAATTTAAAAGATTCTGAATTTCAATATACTTTATTTCAATATAAGTTTTTGTAAAGTTTTTAAAATCACTAATTTTTTTTTTCTATACTTATTGAATTTAATGTACTCTTAATCTTACATAAGTACTAAATTTATTCTTATTACTGTGTGACTAAATGTCTTAGTCTCAAATTTTGAACATCTTATATCCGTATTTATTAGTATTATCAGTATTAAAGCAAGCATAATAGTTATAACAGGTATTATTATCATACTGCAATGATAAAATAATTTATTTTTATTTTTACTTCATTATGCAAGGTAAGGAAGTATTATAATCCCGATTTGGGGTGAAATGGATTTTGTATCTCGCATAACTCATAAACGAATGATCGTAGAATGATATAAATTAATATTTGTGACTATTATGATGTCTAGTTGTACACCTCCAACTTTAGTCTTGCCACGAGCTTCTAGTTTAGAAATATATATACGACTTTACACGATTTTTCGTGACGTTTGTATGTACATATATGTTGGTATGTGTGTGTGTATCTCGCATAACTCCAAAAACAGTTGGACGTAGAACGTTGCAAATTGGTATGTACGTTTGTTATTACCCTCAGTGTGCACCTCCCTTTTTGGTCTTTTTGTGACATTCAATTTTGAAAATATTTACGAAAATTATATTCATAATTTTCGTAAAATAATTTTGTTCGTTTGACCAAAAATACAATTGTTTTGGGCATTCTATACCGTCACAGAGGTTTCAAAAGAAGCTAGTGATAGAGCCAGTAATGATATTGGTATGAAAGTTGTCGACATTTTTGCGTGTAGAAAGAAATTCGTAAAGACATAAGCAGGTTCTAGTCGACGAATGCCCTTTATTTAATGAATATTCTGAAAACAGTTGGATAAAACTATTTTTCGTACCACAAAAATCAAAAAGTAATTTCGAAATAATCCAATAAATCATTCGTACTACAGAAGTCAAGTAAACAGTGTTGAACACACTACAAAGCAGGAATTCTGCTACTTCAGGAACAATAATCAGCTGTGCAGTTCGAAGTTTTTTAATTCATTGAGAGTCTTTCTAGTGGTTTATCGAATTTTTACGGTAGTTATGTGATAGAAACTAATTAATCAATCCGGAAAATTTCAAAACCCGTCCCCTGTTGAAATCCTAAACTACCATTTTTTGCCAAATTTTGATGCCTATTGCCCAATTTGATGCTAAGTTAACGCCCAGCTTCGTGGAAATGAAAAAAAACTGATGTGGACTCCAGATAACTTCCTTATACATATTGTTATGAAATACATATTGTTGTGAAAATATTGACATTCTTGTGTGAGGTAACGATTCGTAAATAAACAGGCAGGTTCCAACAACGGAAGGAAAAAAAAAAGAAAAATCTGATGTGGATACCACATGACTTTTTTATATATTCATTGGAATATATATATATATATATAACTAGCAAACCACTTTATTCCTTTTCTTATTTACCTTTAAAATTTGAAACTTATAAATATTATGCCAATTTCATCACCTAATTAAAAATTTAATTTACCAGAAGCCAAATTATTATTAGATCCAAATAAATATTGTGCAATAGTGAAACCAGAATTATTCAAAGAAAAGTTTCAAAATAAAATTCATGGTTGATGACTCAGTTTTCATACTTCCGCAGGCAGTATGGTTTTAGTAAAGGACCCCCGTGAGGCCTTTTAATTTTTAATCGCCAAGAATGTAATGACATTTTATTTATTCTGGCGTAATTTTTTGTTAAATAAATAAATAAAATCCTATTTTGATTATACTTTTTGTGATTGCGTTTTTTAGTCAATTTATGATAATAATTCATATTCTGTTTATATCTTTAAAATATTGCTAGGTTTAAAATGACGTGTGCAAAGATTCTGAAGAAATAATTTTAAAAAATACATTTCCCATAAAATAATGTCGTCAGGCTTTCTTAGAATATTGAGGTGCTTAAATATTGTCCATTTTTAAATATTATTTTTTATCCTCGCGTGTTTTATTAATCTCACCACTATCGTATCGTTTCAACAAAAATTAATTGAAATTGGTTCACGTTAGAGAAATATTATATAGATATAGATTGTTATGAAAACATTCACATTTTTGTGAGGGGACTGATTCGAAAAAAAACTGGCAGATTCCAGCCAGCGAAAATTCCTGAAAACAAGCGAGGGAAGGGGAAAAAAAAAAAAAGAAACGCTACTCCAGCAACAAAAGTCACGATAATTGGATTATATATACCGTGGAGACAAATATAGTAGTTTTTTCATGAATAGTGCTCCCTGATTTATTACAGAATCTCCCATTGCCAAATGAACAGCTTGAGTTCAATAACAATCATTCGAGTATAGGTGGCCTACTTTTGTTCTCTTTGGCAAAAATTAGCGACGAGAAATGATATATTTTACCAAAACAATTAATTCTGCTAAATTTGAGAAAAGGTTTACTAATTCTGGCTATCCTGAAACAATATTTGCCGCCAAATTTGATCGCTAATCTCGCTAAGGCGCCAAGTTTGTAGCCAACGTATTTTGGTCTTGGCATCGAATTTGGCGTCTTAGCGACCGAATTCGGCGAAAATTTGTAGTTTAGGGTTGCCAACGTTTGGCCTTCAACAAGAACAGAGTTCTAGAATTATCTGGAAACTTTGATTGATTTATAGCGAGAAACCAAATTCTTTGAAATCTCTATAACTGACTAACAAGACTATAAAAAGAGAAGAGTAATTACTGATGATTGTAGATTAAAACTTGCCTATATCTTTACGTGCTACTTTCTATACGGTATTCTTGTAAAAACGGAAACAGATGGTAGTTTGCTTTATTTTCACCAAGATGGGCGTTGAATCAGCATGAAATTAGGCATTCAAATGGGGCGAAAAGTGGCAGCTACGGATTATCAAAGTTTGGAAACTCTAACTTCAATAGAAGTCAAGTTCTAGAGTTTTTTGTAGTGATTCATTAGTTTCCAGCTCGAAAACAAATGAATCATTACCTCGAATGCAGAAACTAACGAATCGTTAACTCGGGGTATTAAATAATTACCTCGAAAATTCTGTAAACTGCTGTGACAATACTCTCAATGATTTCAAATTTTCTTCAGAGTTCGAAATTTTCGGTTTTTCCTAAATTAGCAAAACTTTTGCTCTATAGTGTAATTAACACTGTTTATTTTATTTCTGTAGTAAGAATGATTGTTTCGATGGATTGTTTCAAGAATATTCATTAATTATTGATTTTACAGCACAAAAAAAGTGTTTTAGTCAACTGCTTCCTGAATATTTATTAAATAAAATTCATTCATCGACTAGAACTTGCTTATGTCTTTAAGAATTACTTTCTACACTTAAGAATGAAGATAACTTTCATAACAATATCATTGCGGGCACAATCTACGGGCGAAATATTCATTAAATAAAGTCCGTTCATCGACTAGAACTTGCTTATGTCTTTAAGAATTACTGTCTACACTCAAAAATGCCTACAACTTTTTTAACAAAATCATTACCGGCTTTATCTACAGGCTGAATATTCATTAAGTAAAATCTATTCTTCGACTAGAACCTACTTATGACTTTAAAAATTACTTTCTACACGCAAAAATATCAACAACTTTCATAATAATACCATTACGGGCTCTATCCACGCGCTGAATGTTGATTTAATCCAGTGCATTCGTCGACCAGAACCTGCTTATGTTCTTAAGAATTACTTTCTGTACGCAAAAATGTAAAAAAAAAAGTTCATTACGGGCGATATCTACGGGCTGGATATTCATTAAATGAATTGCATTGGTCGACTACAACTTGCATAAGTCTTTAAGAATTACTTTTTACATGTAAAACACTTTTTTATTCAATAATTGCCAATAATTTTGTAACGGGATATTTGATACATATAATAGAGGATTAATCTTCGAAGTGATTAGGCAACCACTACAATTAAAATTTAGGTCTAGATATCGAATAAAAAAGCTCCTAAATTTGACAACACTGCTCCCAGGAACCTCGAAATATTTTAATAGGGTCACACTGCATTGTTTGAATAGAGTAATATCGTTAGGAAAATGACCGATAAAAACGTCTTCCTTCCCATAAAAGAAAGCGAGATGATTTGGTAATTATAATAGTGAGATGAGCTGCAGCCTCCATCCACATCATCCCCATCCCCCACTGTATGGGATTTCACAGTTCACAACAATTAATCTTCAATAAGTTAAAGATTTCTTGTTATTTATTTTAATGAATGAATACGTATTTTTGTTCTTTTGAGGTTGTGATGTTACAATAGTTTCCCGAGACGAATGGGGTGCAAGAGGTCCAAGATTTGCCGACACAATGGTTATGCCTGCCAAACACATATTTATACATCATACAGAGACTCAATCATGCACTTCGTTGGCTTCATGTGCACGTTTAATGAGAAGTATTCAAAATTATCACATGGATAACAAAGGTAAGTGTTCAGAAAGTGAATTACTTTTATAATGGTAATTAGCTGTTTGTTGTATCCGTTTTTCGCAAGGGAAAAGCCAAAAGAAATTACGTTTTTCAAGGGGAAGATTTGTATTAAAATTCATGCACAGAAATACATGTAAATTGAAAGTAATATTTATATAATTAAATATGAATGAAATTTAATAAATTGCATTTTAAAAAATAAATAGCCCATTAATTATATTTATTAACATGATAAGCTTCAAGTAGCATTAAATACAATTTTTCTAACATAATGTCAATAATAAGTAATTTTTTATTATTATCTTCGTGAAAAATCTATCGCAATTACAAACGTGAAACATGACACAGAGATGATATGGAATGTCTCCGTGTTCATTTTGAGGCCTAAATTTTAAATCAAGTTATTAGTTAAAATGTGATTATCTATTCCGATTTTTTGCGAGGTTTTTTCGCCGCGAAATGTTCCCTTTTAATATTGGTCTTTCTGTGAGCAAACACTTGTTTAAAAATTAGCCGGCGAACAGTTATTGAGAAAAAGCGCTCAGGAAAGAGCGAGGTAGACATCTCGGTTCGGCGAAATTGAAGTTGAGCCCTATTACCGGGGCGGTGCCTGCGAATTCGGCATTTGAAAAATATGGCAGCAACACACACAAAAACACTATCTATCGGCGGTACGGCTGTTTTTTATCAGACGATCCCGTTGATTCTTTAATGCGACATATTCACACTTAAAGTTTAGGACTCTTTGAGATATACAAAAGTTTTGAAGAATCAATTTGTTGCAAGTTCGTCAATTTTTCCACTCTTTTTTTAATAAGCTTTATTGTACTGCAGTTCAATCCGTTGAGCCGAAATGTTCAATTAAAGTAGAACAAGAATTTGGTATTAGACGATAAATAAAATCGTTCATTATTCCATTAAAGTATTTCACTTAGATTTCCCATACAGACTATCCTGTCGACTCCTGTAATAATAAAAATGCGTCTGGATTACGGATGTGTACGATCATCTTATGAAAGGAATTAGGAGTCCATTAGTTAAACGAACATTCCTGTATTATGTTCAAAGATAAAGTCACCATAGAGATGATGCAGTCATGGGCCGGTTGTTCGGACATCCTGAGAGGATCCTTCCGGAAAAACAATGCCGATGGTCGGCGATTATCCAGCCGCGGGACCCCGAAAGGGCGCGAATCTATTTCAACGCTCTTTACATGATGAAGTATAAATTAAACGTGAGTTTATTTGACAAATGATTATTGAAAAAAGCCACGATTTCTCGTGTGTTCCAGCTTAAATACCGTCTATTTCAGCTGGAATATTTACTCCTCCTCTACTCAATCATTGGCTATTGCCTATTAACTCAATGATTGACAGTCCAGCTTAGGCCGGGATGTCCGGGATTAATTAATATGCATTTCTTAACCACAAGAAACTGAGAGTTACGTTTACTCAGCATTTTTTATAATAAAATTCGTCCAAATTTCTGACTTTAGCGTCATGAAAGTGTATTGTCATAAAACTTATTTTACAGGGGAATCTTTAGAATTACTTTTCAAGTTAAGAATTTTAATGGGATTTTCTTTAAGTTATCACTCAATATTAATTTAAATACTAATTTAGAATCTTGATTATTTTATCCTTTCATATATATATATATATAGATAGATAGATAAAGAGGAGAGAGAGAGAGAGAGAGAGAGAGAGAGAGAAAAGAAACTTTATAGTTTTATGATATTAGTTTTTTCATATTCACAAAATAAAAAATAAATCTTAATAAAATCCAAATTATAACTATTTGAAATTAAGGTGAGACCATAATGAAACCTCATAAATTACACATAAAGTCATGATTAATAAGTGTATGGGACATTGATCTAATGTTTAGGCGTTAGCTAATTATAGCTTAGGTGTTAGCTAATGATACGGCGTTAGCTAGATTTTGCCCAGATTAAGTAGATCACTTTTCATACAAATCGGTTGAATGGTGCAACTTTGTATAGCAAACAGATCGACAAACTCTCAGCTTTTTATAAAGAGAAGATGCCAGAACTAATGCTAGTTTTTAATGAAGACTCAGATGATAATGAAAAAATGTCGACAGATGCGCCACTCTTAACAAGTCAAAGGGAAACGGTTTTAAAGAAGGCTATTATAGGATTGTTGATTTTGGAGATGAGTTATCCTATGTTAATAGTGAAAACGCCAGCTGAAGAAGAGACAGATTCATCAGTTGACTGTATGACTAAAACTGCTAAAACTACAAAATCATGACATGGCCTAATAAAATAAATCTTTCTATACATATAATAAAATAAGATGTTTGTGTGTGTGTGTCATTGTGTATGTATATCCAGAGCCTTTTAGGTAAACGGCAGATCGCAGAGCTACACACATTTGCATGAAGTTTTGTAATGACCTCTCCTGATGCACCTCGAAGCTCGATTTTCGAATTTTTGATTAGTTTTTTCTTAATTAATTAAAATGTGAAAATAGTAACCTTCTAATTTCTGATAAATAAACCATTTAAATTTTACCGATAATTTAATTGTTGCCAATTTTTTTTTTCGACAGAAAAGAAAAGGTACATTTATTTAAAATGAGGAAAATAAATTAGAAATATCAGTCGTAACGTTACAAATGAGGTACCAAATGAAAGGGAAAATTTTTGTGAATCCGATGGATTAAACAGCTTATCGATCGGACGATTAGATTTTTTAAAATTAACTAAAATATGAATTTTAGGTGGCAACAGCAGAAGATTGTATGGAAACCGTTAGGAGAAAAAAAAAACTGCTTCACATTAAGTCACATGTTTTTGAAATGGGATTAAAAATTGCAGTTTTAAAGGTTTTTTAAATTTTCTTTCACGAACACAAAAATATAATATACAGCCTGTACCCCACAAGACCAACTTGCATTTCAAATTTCATCAATTTTTTTGGTTAATAAACCAAAAAGTTACTTTTTTTTTTTTTTTTTTTTCAAATTAAATTTTATTCTAACTTTGAAAAGATTTATGTGATACGATACATTAAGAATTTGGGTTTTTAAAGTTTTTTTAAATAGATCATTTAAACTCTATGAACCATATTTTTTTATCAGTTTCCCTGCTGGGCGATTTTTTAAATTTTAGTGTTGAAGTACACCGAATGTTTTTCGACAAGAAGTTTAATATAGCAACAGCCATTTTAATCTAAGATTCGTATCAAAAATATAAAAACATAAATGATTTATTTTTATAGAAAGTTTTCAGAAAAAATGCAATTTTAAAGTTAGCAAATTTATTTCAACAAGCTCTATTTTAAACCTAAAAACCATTAAAAATATAAGCAGAATATAAAGGATTCTTATGTATAAACAAAAAGGTGTCTGATAAAATTATTAACAAAATAGTCTTCCCCTTTTCACACACAAAAAAAAAAAAAAAAAAATCCATCGCTAATATGGCGACAAATATTCAAAAGCCGCCGATGGAGCGACGTAATAAAGTTGTGTAGCACGATAATGTTTACCTATTTATTTATTATTTTATATAATAAGCACTATGCTAATTTATCATACAAACAAATGATCCTCTGTGTATTACTGCACTTGCACGGCGTCGAACAGAAATTATTTGATTAATTCAAATTAATATTTTAATTAATAAATTAAAATATGTTTAATGAGAAATAAATATAAAAATAAAAAGATTAGTTGTCTAAAATACGGCAGAAATAGCGGTCATAGCATATTGTTACAAGGAATTAAGTCTTGTTGTTAAAAGGGATTAAGTCTAAAATGGTGACAAAAATTCAAACGCCGCCAAACAGGCTATACTATAATCTGGTTTACAAATCATGAATTATATATAACCACAAAAAATTAATTGTCTCATGCGACAGACGCAGCCGGTCATAGCTTATTGTAATATTTGGCGTGAAATTGCTGCCATTTTATGGTTGATTGGATAAACAAAATAAACATAGGAAATAACGTAAAAGCAAATATTATGTGCACCACGTATAGTGTTGTTCACATGTAACTGGGATTCAAATATAATAGGGATACTCCAATATTTTCAATACTATCTATTTCGAAACTGTTTTATAATACAGACCTTAATGGAAGCTCATTGGTAAACCATTGTCGCAGGTAATGGGGACAGGCGCCCGAGTTCAGCGGATGACCAAATTGCTGCCGAAGGCAGCAGGGAACTGAAGCGAGCTTTTGAGCAATTTCAGTATTTTATTTTATTTTTATAAAGCTATATAGAAAAGAGTTTCCTTTAAATTTAGTGACCAGCGAAGCGGGCAAAGCCTGCTACTAAATAAATAAAATAATGATGTACGAGTAGGCCAATATCAAACAAATTTAAACTTCCCAGGTTTTTTAAATGCTACTCTATTATGGCATTTAATTCAATTTAACTTTTGTTTAGCAAGTGATTTTTTTTTTTTTATAAAATCAAATTTTTTAAAAGGTTCAATTTGTAAACATTCATTTACTACAAAATTATCAATAAAACAATTTTTTAGTCATCTCAATTTTATTTCAATCATTTCATTAAATTAAGCTTATAAGTGAAGGTACATTGGCCCAATGTAGGAAGGAATAGTTTCAGACGGGGGAAAAAATTACTGTATCAAAGTAATCTCAAACAGGGGTTAAATTGATCCAATATTTATTTTATTTTATTATTATTTTTTAAATGTACATTAAAAATTTTAAATAAATCGATTACTTATTCGTTGAAAACACATATTTGTGACAATAATCTGGCTTGTCACTAATATTTCTTTTTTCCTATTCTATTCACTAATATTCATAAAACTTCATCAAAATTTCAAAAAATTGGGCCAAAGTAGTCTTGATATATGGTACTATAAATTGCAATACTGTACTTAAAAAAATTACAGAAATAAATTTAAAAACTTTAGGGTAATCAATTTTAAATTAAAAAAAAATTTCTCTCATACAAAAAAAAAAAAAAAAAAATCAGTAAAAGTGTCCCATATGCTAATAAAGTAATGCGTGAAATTTTGGCATTGTATCATAAAAGTTCCAGAGGTATGACAAGGCAAAAAGATTAATTTAAAACCCTATCTAATATTTCGTTGTATGGTATATCACCCTGTTAATGTATGGGCATATTTCTTACTAGATTTTTTTTTCTTTTCTTTTTAATGGAGGCGATATAAAAATTTTAATTTTGTTATTACTGAAACAGAATCTCTCAGAATTTTCAATCATATAAAATTGTGTACCTTTTTCTTTTACCCATCTTTATAATTTTTTATGTCGAAAATAAAAATTTAAGGAATTAAACCTGAGGTCTAGGTTTTCCAAATACCCCTGTATTTAGACTTTTTTTTCCCCGATTACACTCTGTTCAGTTAAAATTAGTTCTCAATTGAGATCACTATTCATTATCCTTTTTTAAAGTATCCACTTATCAAATACTTTTTAAAGTATCTGTACTTTATTACAGGTTGGGATGACATTGGATACAATTTCCTCATAGGTGGAGATAGTCGAGTATATACAGGCCGTGGATGGTTCAGAAAAGGAGCACATACTTTTGGTTACAATCATAATTCAATTGCTTTCTCATTTATTGGAAATTTTACAAAAGATCCACCTCCACAAAATATGTGGCAAAACGCAAAAAACATGATAGAATGTGCTATCAATGAGGTAAGATGCATCATAAATATGAATTTTATTAGTATACCCATTAGCAGATCACTATTTTTAAATGAATCACTATAATTAATGAATTCTCAAAATTACATATCACTATTTTTTTTTTTTTTTAATAATTCGTAATTTTTTTTAAGTCTGAAACAAATTAATCCCTTTTAGGGAAAAAATCCGCACCGGGCACCCACTGCCTTCGACAGTGAAGAGCCGTGTGCGTTATGCACGCGCGTTTAAATTGACCCTCCTAGCGAATTAATATATTATGAATTAAAAAATAAATAATAAAATAAAAATTATTTCTAATAGGGCAAAATCTCGCTCAGAGTCCTCAACTGCCTTTGGCAGCGCAAAGCCACAATTTGTAGCGTATACAGGTGTGTGCTGCACGTGTCTTACGCCCGCCCCCTGTTAATTTAACGCTTTCGGAAGTATTCACAATAGATTCTTAACATCCGAAATCCAAAATACACCTATTTTCAACGCTCTAGCTTTATTTCTGCTTCTCGTCCTTCCCCCTTATTGTTCCTCCTAATATTTTTACACTTTCGAATGTATTCAAAATCGTTTTCTTGTCCCCTCCAAAA
This sequence comes from Salticus scenicus, assembly GCA_963930645.1. NCBI lineage: Eukaryota > Metazoa > Arthropoda > Arachnida > Araneae > Salticidae > Salticus > Salticus scenicus. Next base: position 299,666,424 of record OZ005648.1, read on the forward strand.
CCACATAATACAAATTTTCACTTTCAAACTCCATGTAAAAATACTTAAAAATATCTTTCGAATGATGTATTATAAGTAATTTTATCATATTTACGAGGGTTGCTATTTATATTTCTGGCCTAATAATGAAAAATCAAATATGTAGGATCGAAATTGGTTTTATTGTTTTTCAAAATATTCTCCATGATGATCCACTTTTGCATGCGTTTGAACCAATTTTCAAAGCACTTTTTCCAGTCCGATTGAGGTAACTCCAAAACATGCGTTTTGAATGCATCAACCGCTTCTTCGGGGGTCGAAAATCGTTGTCCACGTAATTTATTTTTGATGTGTGGAAATAAGAAGAAGTCATTGGGTGCCAAATCAGGGCTGCAGGGCGGATGGCCCATCAGTTCGATCTTTCGCTCAGTCAGAAATGCATTTGTTTGAGTTGATGTGTGAGAGCTCGCATTGTCATGATGAAGAATGATTCGCCTGTTCTTCTGCTTTTTTCGAATTTCTCCGATGACTTCTGGCAAACAAATGGTCGTGTACCATTCAGAATTGACCGTCCTGCGTTGCTCTAACGCCACTGTTGCCACATGACCGTTAATGCCGAAGAAACAGGCAATCATTTGTTTCGATGTGCTTCTTCCTCGAACAACTTTTGTTGGTTTTGCCTCGCCTTGGAAGACCCATACAGTTGATTGCTGTTTTGTTTCCGGCTCATATGCATAGATCCATGATTCGTCACCTGTGTAGATGTTATACACAGCCTTTGATGTACCTTGAACGTATTTTTCCAACATTTTCTTGCACCAATCGACACGAGCCTTTTTTTGAGCGTTTGTCAGATTATGCGGGATCCAACGCGAACAAATTTTTTTTACGCTCAAATGTTCATGCAATATTTTATTGATGCTAGTCATACTAATGTCCAAAGACGCCTCAATCTCACGGTATGTCACATGACGATCTTGCTTTATCAGTTCACGCACAGCATCGATCTTTTCTGGCACAACAACGGATTTTGGACGACCTGCACAGGATTCGTCCTGGATCGAACATCGACCACGATTAAATTCGTTATACTAATTTTTTACAGTGCTGTAGGATGGCGCTTTATCGCTGTATAAAGAATTAAGTTCATCGAAGCACTCTTGTCTTGACAATCCACGTCGAAAGTTATGAAAAATAATCGCACGAAAATTTTCACGATTCAATTCCATTTTTTGAAAGAGAAGAACTTTTCAATTTACTGTCAACAACACAAATAAAGCTATAATGGTAAATCGTCTGCTGAATTTACGTTTAAAAATATCAAACTTTCGATTAAAATCGTATGCGGTCGCCTAGCAACACTTACTGTTGCCAAGGCCAGAAATATAAATAGCAACCCTCGTAGTACTAGAGATATTTAAATTTTAAAGCACCATCTGGTGGTAGAGATTTCTGTTATCCACTCTTCAATTCCAAATTAAATAAGCTTTAAAACTATCATCATCATTTTTAACATCAGCGCAAATCATAAATGTTTAGAAAGATGATTTTTCCCCCCTTTTATTATATTTAAGAAAAGAAATTAAATTATATTAACAAAACAAATCAATCTTAACTTTTGACTAATTTTGCTAAATTCATTTTAAATATTATATTACCTTTCCGTACATGACCAGACATATTTGGTTACAGATGTTTCCTCAAATATCTCAAAAAGAACTTTCTAAATTTTCTTGAAACTTCAGAAGTGTAAAGAACACACACACACTGGCCAATGAATCGGAAATCTTAGATTAATATTTTATTGGACTTCACCAAGAGATTTAAGGTGATTTCTGCATACAGCTTTCTCTGAAGATATTATTTGTTAAATTTTGTAGTAGCACTTTATTTACCGAGGAGACAATGGAAAAAAAGTTTAAAAATAGATCAAAAGAACGAAAAAATATATTGAAAAATTGTTGCATAAAAATTTTTAAATGTTCAATTTCAGTGCAAAACCAACGAACATTAAATCTCTAAGGAGAGGAAATAGAGTTATTGCTACAGTAACTCTGGCTGACAAAACATTTTGTATTATGGAAATTAATTTACCTGAAGTTTAAATATACAAAGGAAGAATGTGTATCGAGTCTTGGTTGAAGATAGCAGAATACCTAGCAATTGACAAGCTTGAATTCCATGGTAAAAATATCCACAGAATTTGATATTTTGCATATTTAGTTAAAGTCAAATTTTCTTTTGTTGAAAACATAGTGAAACTATCAGATTAAAATTTTCATGGAAGATGATAAGTTGTTTACATTACATTGTTTTTAAATAATAATTAACAAAGATAACTATAGTAAAATGATTGTTTTAAAAGATAAATCAATTACAAATAGGGAGTGATAAAAAGTTTTTTAATTCCTTTTCAGACTCATGTGACAGATAATTACAAATTACATGGACACAGAGATGCTTCTTGTACAGATTGCCCTGGACAAGCTTTATATGACATGATAAAAACATGGACTAATTTTCAAGGCGGACCTTTGCCTGCTTATTTTTGCAGAAGTGGCTGAAAAAGTACGAAATTTAAAATTCAAATATCTACATTTTTCCTGAATTACATAATTTCTAATACTTTGAATTGTTTGATGTTCTTATAATTAAAAGCAATTACATAAAATCTTCATTTCAATTAAAAATATTTTTCTGTTTCTTTAATAATAAAACATTTTCCTGAATATTTTACATTCTGTTAAAAACAATGCTTTTGTAAAAACCACCTTACGAGCAAAAATACAATTATCTTTTTAGGTGAAGCACAAAAATGAATGATAAAAATAGTCCCATTACTATTTTTATCTTGGTGCTTTGCACCATACTTATTGAAAATGACTTTTCCCCCCATTTTCTCTGACTTAGGCTGGCTCTTTTTCCCAAAAAATAAATTTCACAAAATTAGCTAATAATTTCGTAATTTACAATAACAAGCTTTTGAATATGGCCTATTTCAACAAATTTTGTCAAAATTTCCTGACTTTACATGAAATTTTCTGACTATTCCATGACTTTTCCAGACTCATTTAAATTCTCTCACTTTTCTTGACCCACCCTGCTGTCCAAATGCTGGCCACCCTGCCAGCATTTTGTGCTTTGCATTCATTTAATAGCATTGTAAATTTCTATAATTAAAAATAAGCCATAAAAATAGGCTTGGTGCATTACCCTATGTAAAAAAAATTTAATAGCAATGTAGTAAATAAAACAGAAAATTATCAACATATACAGCCATAAAAGAACTTTCACCTATCAATTTTAACTAATGCCTGTAAGCAAGCACAGACAACAAGTTAAATGTAAAGAATTGAGTGCTTATATTAAAAATGTAGGTGTAAAGTTATTGCTACATCTGCAGTAAGTCTAGCATAGAATATTAACAACAGAAAATATTGATAATTAAGATAGTTTTTCTAACATGCTGAAAAAAAACGTTAATGATAAACAACAGTAGATTAATATATTAAATTGTTATCGACTATTTTATGTCTAAAAATTTGCCACAATGATAGTTAGCTCCATAACAACAAATTAGAACACTATTAAATTAGTGGAATCACTATTGAATATTTTAGTTTAAGCCCGATAGTTAGATTTAGCTTTAAATTTATCTTAATTGTAGTTTGTTCTAATTATGTTAAACTTGCAGTATATCTACATGACAAGCTAAAAGATGAAGACTCAAATTTAAAACATAACTAAGTTTTTAAATTAAAATAAATCTTACTTGAAGTTCATTATAAATTTATCAGTCTGTTCCTGGCCATCCTCGATGCTTGGAAATTTCTTATGAGGAAATTTATAATAAGAATTATTCATTAGCTAATATATATATATAAATATACTGCTGCAATTGCGCATAAATTTTGAATGTATTTTGACTTTAATAAAACTTATTTATGTCATTTCAAATAAAAAATATATGAATTTTATATATTTAGATTTGCCTAATATTGGCATTAATATTATTTTATATATGTTAAATTTGTCTTTGTTTTCAAAAAATTTCAATTTTTTTATATTTCACTTTGATGATATAAAGTGTGAAACACAGAAGTATTAATCCATTCTTTTGTAAAGTCACTGTTTTTTTTTCAAAATTACTTTGGCTCTAAATTTTTTAACAAAATTCACCTCCATTTCAACAATGAATTTAATCAACTTTAATGTACACACCATGAAAACCAGAAAGTGTGAAAATTAATGGCTATCTCCCACTCAAAATCAAGAAATTATACATTAGAATATACATAAAATAGTATTTTTTGTATTATGTTGCAATATATGATGACAGCTAGTTGTTAAAAAAGTTTAATAATGAATGCAAAGACATATTATAAAAAGTTTGTAAATAAAAATGGCTTCAGTTCTTTAAATTTAATACTTACCTATAAATTTTTTATTAGTGAGGATGAGAAATTGAACATAGCGGTATAAAAAAGTATTTTATTAGCAAGTTTAAAGATTACATTAAAACTGAAATTTTTTTTTAATTTAGCTCTAAATCTAAATATATAGAAGATTAAAAAGGAAAGGCAGCTAAATTATCAGGTTTAATTTTAAAAGATTTCTCAAAAAGTAGATTTGATAAAAATCCTATTAAATGTTTTAAGAGCTTTTTATGTACAACAAAAAGATAGAAGCAGCAATCAATCTTAAATAATTCAGTTCATTCAAGGAAGTGAAAGACAGGACAAAATTTGATAGCATAGTACACATTCATGTACAAAGCAGAAGTTTCTGATTATCAGGATGATTACAGTTAATATGAGAGGGTTTGGCAACAGTAAAATGTTTTATATAAACAGAGGTATGGGAAAAAAATTCACATTTAGTGGCTAAAATAGCAAGGAAAGGTATTTTATTATAATTTTTTAACTTAAAAACGAATTGGATGTTAGGATTTACAGACAGGGTAGAACCAGAATAAACTACTATGTCAGAAACGCCAAAGATAAATGCCTTTGGCATTTCTGACGTAATAGTTTATTCGGGTTTTAATATTCCAACACCAAGTCTCCTGTTATTATTATAGGGTAGAACCAGATTTTAATTTTTGGAGCCCATTTTTTGTAAAACCTTCCCTTTTTTAACAATCATGCTGTTTAATATTTAATATGAATTTACTAGCATTTCATTAAACAAGATATAGGTTCTCATTGAAATAATACTGAAAACATGAAAATATAATATATTATAAAACATCTGAATCATACGGATCGTGACGATTCCAGAGTTTAGAAATTTCCAGTTAACAGAGTAGATGTAGTCAAAAAAGAGGTTCTAGGACAACTCCACTGAAATTTGAATTGTTCTAATAGTTTGATAAAATAAACAACACTAACATATTTTTAATCACTTTCATAAAACATATTTTAAAAATACGGAAAGCCAAAGAGGTGATTTTGATTACAAATTTAAACATGTCTTCTTGAAAAAGGATTTTAGAAATAAAAAATATTTTTAATTTAAATAATAAATTGGAACCTTTATCTGCCACTATCAAAACTGAAATATTCTTAAAATAAACAATTTTCAAGGTCTCAAAACTTATACTAAAAATTGTTTTTAAATATTTCTCATTTAGAAGATTTTTTTCCCCCCTTTAAATTCAAGCAACCTCCAAAGTAAAGAAATAAAATACTAAACCCACTGTGGAGACCCCATGTAGTAACTGATTCAAAAATAAACACGCAGGTTCCAGCCTACGAAAATTCCTGAAAACAAACAAGAGAAAAAAATAAAATGCTACTCCAGCTACAAAAGTCAAGATAATTGGATTATATATAACGTGGAGACAAATATAGTAGTTTTTTCAGGAATGGTGCTCCACGGCTTATTACAGAATCTCTCATTGCCAAATGAACAGCTTGAGTTCAAAGAAATCATTTGAGTATAAATGGTCTACTTTTGTTCTCTTTGGTGAAAATTAGTGATGAAAAACTATGTATTTTACCAAAACAATTAATTCTCTTAAAATTTAGAAAAGATTTACTAATTCTGGCTATCCTGAAGCAATATTTTTGTCGCTAATCTTGCTAAGCCATCAAGTTTGTAGCCAGTGCAGATTTTGGTCTTGGCATCAATTTTGACGGCTTAGCATCGAATTTGGTGTCTTGGCTACCGAATTTGGTAAAAATGTTTAGTTTACGTTGCCAACATTTGGAAGTTCTAACTTCAACTAGAATAGAGTTCTGGAATTTTCCAGAAACTTTCATTGATTTACAGCACAGAATCAAAATCTTTGAAATTTCTATAAGTGACTAACAAGATTATTAAAAAATTAGAGTGATTATTGATGATTGTAGATTAAAACTTGCCTATATTTTTAAGTGCTACTTTCTATACAGTATTCCTGTAAAAAGGGAAACCGATGGTAGTTTTTTTTTTTTTATTTCCACGAAGGTAGGTGTTGACTAAGCATCAAATTAGGCATTCAAATGGGGCGAAAAGTGGCAGTTACGAATTACCAAAGTTTGGAAACTAACTTCAATAGGAGTCGAGTTCTAGAACTTTTTGTAATGATGCATTAGTTTCTAGCTCAGAAACTAATTAATCATTACCTCGAAAATTCTATAAACCACTGTGACAGTACTCTTGATATTTTCAAATTTCATTCAGACTTCGAAATTTTTGATTGTTCCTAAATTAGCAAAGCTTCTGCTTTGTAGGACATTATCAGCAATTAAGTGTTTATTTTATTTATGTAGTAAGAATGACTATTTCATTTGATTGTTTCCAGCATATTCCTTGATTATTGACTTTTATAGCACAAAAAAGTGTTTTATTTAACTCTTTCCTGAATATTCATTAAATAAAATTCATTCAGCAATTAGAACCTGCTTATGTCTTTAAGAATTACTTTCCACAATCAAAAATATAGATAACTTTCATAAAAATATCATTGCGGGCTCTATTTACAGGCTGAATATTCATTAAGTAAAATTCATTCTTTGACTAGAACCTACTTATGTCTTTAAGAATTACTTTCTACACGCAAAAATATCAACTTTCATAACAGTACCATTACAGGCTCTATCTATGCACTGAATATTAATTAAATCCAGTGCGTTCATCAACCAGAACCTTCTTACGTTTTAAAGTATTACTTTCTACATGCAAAAAATGTCAAAAAGACAAATTCATTACCAGCAATATCTATGGGCTGAATATTCATTAAATAAATTGTATTTGTCGACTAGACCCTGCATATGTTTTTAAGAATTACTTTTTACATGCAAAAATGCCAAGAATGTTCATAACAATATCATTACGGGCTTTATCTATGAGCTGAATAGTCATTAAATATAATTAATTCATATACTACATCCTGTTTATGTACTTTTCACACACCAAAAATGTCCACAACTTTTGTAACAGTATCATTATGAGATGAATATTCATTAAATAATGTGTATGCATCAGCTAGAACCTGTTTCTGTCTTGGAAAATTAATTTGTTCATGCAAAAATATGAACAATTTTCATAATATCATTACATGCTTTATCTATGGGCTGAATACTCATTAAATAAAATGCTTTAGTCGACTAAAACCTGCTTATGTTTTCAAGAATAACTTAACTCTCACGCAAAAACATTGACAACTTTCATAATGATATCATTACAGGCTCTAACATTAGCTTCTTTTGAAATCTCTATGATGGTATGTCATATATAATGACTAAAACCTTTGTATTGTTGGTCATTATAAATATGATTTTCATAAATATCTCCAAAACAGAAAATCACAGTAATACCAGAAAGGAAAGTGCACAACTAGATATCATAACAAACCTATATACCAATTTGCAACGGTCTTCATTCAATCATTTTTGAGTTATGCGAGAACACACACACATATTTACATACAGACGTCACGAAAAAATTTGTAAAATCGTAGATATCTCTAAAATGGGAGCTCATATTAAGACCAAAGTTGCAGGTATACAACTAGACCTCATGACAAAAATGAAAATAAATTTGCAACATTCTACGATTATTTGTTTTTGAGCTATACAAGATATAAAATCCATTCTGCAGATCGGGATTACTACACCTCCTTATGCTCTGTATAAGGATGTAAAAAATGTATGACAAACAGAAATAATAAAATATATGCATGTTAAGGGAAATTTTTATAATTAATGTACTACAATCAAACAAAAAATCTATTGGTTGGATAACTGACTTATTATTTTTACTCTTAAAGCTGACCATCCAATTCTATATTAAAACCCGAAAAAACTACTACGTCAGAAACAGCAGCAAAAAATATTTGAGATGCATATACAGCTGTTTCGGTAGCCTTAAGCGTATCGCCTTCAGTGCAAAAAGAATTCTGAAACTGGAGAATTGCTCGTATATATAGGAGAGGGACCGAATTTAGTTCAACCAATAGGATTACAAGAAAGGTGGGGAGTGTGGCCAATAGGAAATTAGGAATGTTAGCTGTGTAAACAGTAGAAAAATTAAGAAAATGTGGACTGAATGTAAAATTTCCAACAATCAGACAGATAGGGAACAGCAAAATCACACTTTACAAGGTTTTTAAAATTTTTATAAATATGAAAAGCTTCAAAGAAATCGAGTTCATGAATGGTTTAGGTCTGCAAATTATTTTAGTTGAATTAAATTTAAAATTATGATTTTCCTCCCAGCAATGTTTAGAAATAGCCGATTTATTGGTTTCTTGTTTGTGGACGTAATTCATATGTTCTTTCAGACAAAATTTAAGGCTGCGTTTAGTTTGGCCAATATATGATAAACCGCACTGACAGGAAATACTATAAATGCCCCAAGAATTATGCATATCAATGGGATCTTTTAACTGTGAAAAGGAGAGTTTATTGGAATGAAAAAAAAAATAAAAATTAAATCATATTGTTTGAGAATTTTAGCTATGGTTTGACTGGATTTAGGAAAATAGGGTAAAACAATACTGATATTAGAAGAGACTGATTTAGTAGACGAAATACGAGGGAGCTGCAATTTTTAGATGGCTTTGTCTATAATGGAAGGGTCATAACCTCTGTCAATTGCAATGACTTACAGGTATTTAATTTCAGATTTTAATAAAATAGGATTTGAACAAATATTAAGGGCACAGTTTACAAAAGTATAGAAAGCAGCCATTTTTTGGTTAGGTGGGTGGCATGAACGCGAATGGGGAGGAAGAGAGACTGCAAAATTTTTACAATAGACGGTGGTTGAAAATCCATTTACATTGCAAGAGGCGAGGGTATCAAGAAATGGAAGGGAGCCATTATTTTCTATTTCATATGTAAACTGGATATTACTGTCAATTGAATTTAAAGTTTCTAAGACATGGTCAATATTGCGATGAGATATGTCGATAAGCGTGAAAGTGTCGTCAACGTAACAGGTCCAAAAACAAAAAGATATTTTCTTAAAAAGCTTGCTTTCGAAATAGTGCATGAAAATATCTGCGAGAATTGGGGAGAGAGGGGAACCCATGGCTAAACCTTCAGACTGATGATAGAATTTATATTGGAAAGAAAAAGTCCAAAATAAATTCTATCGTCAGTATGAAGGTTTAGCCATGGGTTCCCTTCTCTCCCCAATTCTCGCAGATATTTACATGCACTATATCAAAAGCAAGCTTTTTAAGAAAATATCTTTTTCTTTTTGGACCGTTACGCTGACACCTTCATGCTTATCAACATATCTCATCACAGTATTAACCATGTCTTAGAAACTTTAAATTAAATTGACAGTAATATCCAGTTTACCTATGAAATAGAAAATAATGGCTCCCTTCCATTTCTTGATACCTCGTCTCTAGCAATGTAAATAGATTTTCAATCATCGTCTATCGCAAACATTTTGCAGTCTCCCTTCCTCCCCATGCGCGTTCATGTCACCCACCTAACCAAAAAATGGCTGCTTTCTATACTTTTGTAAATTGTGCCCTTAATATTTGTTCAAATCCTATTTTATTAAAATCTGAAATTAAACACCTGAAAGCCATTGCAATTGACAGAGGTTAGGACCCTTCCATTATAGACAAATCTATCCAAAAATTGCAATTCCCTTGTATTTCGTCTACTAAATCAGTCTCTTCTAATAACAGTATTGTTTTACCCTATTTTCCTAAATCCAGTCAAGCCATAGCTAAAATTCTCAAACAATATGATTTTAAAATAATATTTTCGCCTTCCAATAAACTCACTTTTTCTCAGTTAAAAGATCCCATTGATATGCCTAATTCTTGGGGCATTTATAGTATTTCCTGTCAGTGTGGTTTATCATATATTGGCCAAACTAAACGCAGTCTTAAATTTCGTCTGAAAGAACATATGAATTACATCTGCAAACAAGAAACCAATAAATCGGCTATTTCTAAACATTGCTGGGAGGAAAATCCTAATTTTAAATTTAATTCAGCTAAAATAATTTGCAGACCTAAATCCATTCATGTACTCTATTTCTTTGCAGTTTTTCATATTTATAAAAATTTTAAAAATCTTGTCAATTGCGATTTCGCTGTTTCCTATTTGTCTGATTGTTGGAAATTTTACATTCAGTCCACATTTTCTTAATTTTTTTACTGTTTACACAGCTAACGTTCCTAATTTCCTATTGGCCACACTCCCCACCTTTCTCGTAATCCTATTGGTTGAACTAAATTCGGTCCCTCTCCTATATATACGAGCACTTCTCTAGTTTCAGAATTCTTTTTGCACTGAAGACGGTACGCTTAAGGCTACTGAAACAGCTGTATGCATCTCAAACATTTTTCTTTGGCGTTTCTGACGTAGTAGTTTATTCGGGTTTTAATATTCCTACGCCAAGTCTCCTGTTATTGCAATTCTGTATTACTTTAAATATAGAAAAGCACAAGCATTGTGATTGGTTTTAAAAAATGAAAATCTTAATTATTTTTTCCCCATGTTTGAGTGGCATCACCATCAGTTGGTTAGATCACTATCAGTTAATCAAAGATTCAAAAATCTGGTGTGAAACAACCACACGACTTCCATTGGAGATTCCCGTTCCAACCTTCGTTGCGAGCGGACATAGATTTTTGAGCTCCGCGCTGCGCCATCTATCGGCCAGCGTATTAAATAAAAGTTCTCCTCCACGTTAGAGAGTTGACTCTTTCGCAGTGTTTCCCGGCCTTTTTCAAGGCCGACCGTGATCAACTAGGGCGGCACTGCGGGGATCTCTCTTGAGAAGATCCTTTTTTATTCTGTGATACTTTAATCTGTTTGTTTTTTCATCATGAATGATTTTTCTCCTTCAAACATGGAGATGGGGATTGGCGGCGGCGAATCTGACCTCCAAACCTCAAATATCTTGGATAAGCCTGTGTTTGCATCGCTGTATCCAAACACTGATTTGCGACTCCTCTCGCCCAATGAAGCAGAGGAGCTCATGCTAAAACTTAGAGCTAGTATAGCCTGCAACGATGCTGCTCTGGCTAACATCAATAAAAGAAAGAATGATGACCCCACCACTGCTGCTAAGCGATCGTCCCTTCAAAAGGAGAGACTGATGGCTTGGCAGGCCGCTAGCCTACTCTCCCAGGTTAGTGGAGTCTCAATATACTTTTCTGCTACACCACCCATTGTCAATTCTCCTGTTGCGGGTCCCAGTAATAGTAAATTAAGTAATTCTGGCTCTCCTGAGGGTCAATCTCAGAGTAGGACCGAGGGCACTGAAGCTGAACTGGAGGCGCCATCTACCGACGCGGTGATGAGCGAAAGCTCCAATCAGCTTAAGCGCTCTCGTGGGGATGATGACGGCAGTTCTATTGAGGAAGATGATTTAAATGATAATAACTGGCAGGATGTTAAATCTAAGCGTTCAAAGAAAGGTTCGAAGGCTACTCCTTCAACCACTCAAAATTCCGAAGTTAAAATTAAAGGAAATAAAGTTCCTGCATTTCATATCGTGCCTCCGCCCCATTGGCAAATTCTGCTCTCTGGGTTGAGGAATCTTGTTCCTAATCTCAGGAGTAAGGCCCAGGGGCGCTTTCTGAAATTAAATGTAGATAACGAAGACGAATACCGTCTTATTCAAAAACATCTGCTTCAGGAAAAAATACAATACAAATCGTATCTCCTTGAGGCAGACAAGTGTCTCAAAGCAGTGATTAGGGGACTCCCCATCAACACTGCTCCTCAGGAAATTTCTCAATTACTTTCCATTTCTGGGTTCATGGGTGTCACTGTGACCCAAATGTACAGAGGACCCCCCTCGAAGAAGGTCCTCATGCCGCTATTCCATTTGGCGATCCCAAAGAACCAGCTTGAAATTGAAGCTGAGTCAATATTTCAAATCACAGAGTTCATGGGAACTCAAATTACAGTTGAACTGTACAAGGGCAAAAAGGGTCCCTCTCAATGTTACAACTGTCAGGGCTACTTTCATTCAGCCCTGGCATGTAATCTTGCGCCCCGGTGTGTAAAATGCGCCGGGGAGCACACTTCAAAAAATTGCAGGAAGCCCTTTGCTGAGCCCTGCAAGTGTGTTCATTGTGGAGGTGCCCATCCGGCTAATTTCCGGGAATGCCCTAAGTTCCCAAACCTAAATTCAAAAAACGCTAAATCAAAGCGTAAGCCCCAGGATGTCACAGGGACACCCAAACCCAAGGTTTTCCAAAGTAGGAAGGTGGAGCAGACCTGCAGCTTTGCAGGGGCTGCCACAGGGCGCAACGAGAGCTTAGCCCCACCCCCAGTCAAATTGACCAATCCGAATTCTTCGGTCCCAGCTGACGCAAGTTCGGAAACCGAATTCCTAAATTACGTCATGACTTTAGAAAAAAGTCATGACAAAAAATTAATTGTTAAGGCCTGGAAAGAGGCTCTTCCAAAAATTCGTGTTGCGTCCACGAACATGGATAAAATATTTTTATTATACGAGAGTTTAATAACTCTTGAGGGCTAGGGTTTTTCCCCCCTGTTTCTCATTCCGGCATTTTTTCCACTTTCACCCCCCACGGGAATCTGAATTCTTGTTTTACGCTTGGTTTCTGGAACGCCAATGGCCTCCGGAGGCAAGCGTCTGAGTTTAAAGATTTTGTGTATAATAATAATTTAGATGTCATCTTGGTTAGTGAAACCCACTTTTCCCAGGGTAATTTCACCAAAGTTGCAAATTATAAATTATACAATGTTGACAGGCTTTATAATGGCAACCACTGTGGCGGCACTGCTATTTATCTTAAGAACGGCTTCAATGCTACTTTCATTAAAGTCCCAAATCTAAATTCCATTGAAGCTACGCCTATTATTTTAGACTTCCCAAATATTCCAAAATTACTCATTGCAGCGGTATATATTCCTCCTAATTCTGCAAGGAATGACCTGCTCGAGCGAGAACTCTCCCATCTCACTAATCTTTATTCAAATTTTATTATTGCGGGTGACCTTAATGCCAAGCATTTGACTTGGAATTGCCCCTCTAATGATCGTAGAGGAAATATCATCAGAAGGTGGGTAGATCAAAATCATGCTGAAATTATAGCCTCCCCTGAACCCACCTCAACCAGAAGTAATAATGTTATAGATTTTGCTATCACCCGCAATTTCCCTTATAATTATAGCATTCAAACGCTACACGAGCTTAATTCTGATCATTTGCCTGTAATTGTCAGTTTCCGGACTGATAATTATTTTTTAGATTTACCTGCGTCTCTCACCACTAGGTGGAGCCACTACACGGAGATCCTAGCTGACACTCAGCCGCCCTCAATAATTCCATCTACTAAGTCTGAAGCTGAGAGTGCTATCAGTATGCTTGAGGAAAAACTTCAAGATGCATATAGCAATAGCTCAGTTCCTAGAAAGAGGGCTGTTAATTATTTCCGGTTACCTGACGATATCAGACAGATGGTCAGAGAACGAAATCGTGCTCGTAAACTCTGGCAGGTCAATAGGTCCCCGTATTTTAGAAGCAGGTTTAATATGCTTGCTAGGCGGGCTAAAGCTGCAATTCTGGAGTACAGTAAAACTCACTACAACAACTTTGTCGAAAGTCTCTCGACTAATGACAACACAATTTGGAAGTATTCTTCCCGTATTCGTAGGCCAGAAACACGCATTCCGGCTATTGACAGCCCCAACGGGATGGCAGTTACTAACACTGAAAAGGCTGAGGCAATTGCTCTCAGTCTTAGAAGTCAGTTTTCACCTCACCACGATGTTTCAAATCCTAGGATAGCTACAATAGTTGATTATAGTGTCAATAACTTGCTCAACAAAAATACCACAAATACTCTAAAACCTACTACTCCTTCTGAAATTATCAACTATGTCTCTGGTCTCAAAAAGAACAAGGCCCCGGGCAAGGATAATATAACCACTAATATGCTTATTAACCTCCCCCTTAATTTTGTTTTTTATATAGCTTTTTTAATTAACCGCATGCTTATTTTAAATATCTTCCCTGATAGCTGGAAAGCCAGCGTGATCGTTCCAATTCCGAAGGGCGCTGGAACGAATGCGCATGCGCCGGAAAGCTACAGGCCAATTTCTCTTCTCAGTTGCATGTCGAAGATCTATGAATATGTTCTAGTAAAGCGCTTGAATGAGTTTACTGACTCTCATGACGTCATAATGCCGGAGCAATTCGGATTTCGTCCGAAACACTCCACTCAACATCAATTATGGAGGGTGAGTGAAATCATTCATGACGGGCTCCAAAATGGAGTCACTGGAATTATATTCTTAGATGTTCAAAAAGCTTTCGATAAGGTATGGCATGACGGCCTTATCCACAAACTAATATCTATCGGTCTCCCAGACCAATTAACTAAAATATTGCATGACTATCTCAACAATAGAACCTTTTCTGTTAAAGTTGGTAATTCTTATTCTAATCCTTCACCCATTTTTAGTTCTGTCCCCCAAGGTTCCTTGCTCGGACCGTTTCTTTTTAATATTTACGTCAATGACATGCCGAAAGATCCGGATGTCAAATTAGCGACTTTCGCTGACGATGCTGCCATCTGTTGTCACAAACGCACAACAAAAGCCGTTTTTGAAGTACTCCAGACTTATTTAAATAAATTTTCGATCTGGTTAAGAAAATGGAGAATCAAAGTTAATAACTCCAAAAGTGCCGCCATTTTCTTCACAAATAAAAAATATGACACCTCCACTAACTTCCTACTTAATAATCAGCCGATACCCTGGGAACTTTGCTATAAATACCTAGGAATTTACCTAGATTCTAAATTAACGTGGTCTCGTCACATTTCAGAATCTCTGATAAAAGCTGACAAGGCCGCAAAAGCCCTTCATTCTCTTTTAGCTTATAATAGCCGCCTGTCTCTTAAGAATAAATTATTATTATACAAATCTATGATTCGTCCGATCATTACCTATGGGTGCATGATCTATGGTTCTGCTGCTCAAACTCAGTTAAGAAAAATTCAGACATTCCAAAATAATCTTTTACGTAGGTTTGTCAAAGCTACTCGTTATGTCCGTAATGATGCTATTCACCGAGATCTTCGAATTAGGCCAATCTTTGCCGAAATTCGAAAACTTACGATGAAGTTTCACAGATCTATCCCCAATGTTGGAAATCCTCTGTTGAACTCAATTCATCGCTACGATCCTGGAGTCGGTCGTGGAAAGAAACGACCCTTAGCTATTTTAACTAGGGGAATCGACTTTCTGCCCGTCTCTAAGAAGAGTAGAATTATTACATCTGGAGTTACATAACAGTGTATTTCCTCACAAAATTATTTTTCTCCCTAGAGCAAACGAAATGTTTCTCTAGAGTTGGCTAACCCTAGCATCAGGCCTATGTACTGTTTTATTTTTTACAGTCGCGATTTCCACCTCTCTACTCATGAATTCCTCTAATTTTTTGTTGTCTCCTCTCAAAATTATGAACTGCCGTTTTTTATTTTTTTATTATTTGGCTATTTTTATTAAGTTTTATCGTTTTTATTAAGTTTGTTACTTCAGTTGCTGTCTTCTGACGGGATGCCCAAAAGCGATCCCGGATTGGTCAGAGCCTCGCGCTCTGATTGGCCGGGTCGCCTAGGACATAATTCCGTCGTTTTTAGCTCAAAATTTTTCAGAGAGGATTGAGAATAACTTGCTGTTTGCTGATTGGTCCACGGATCCACCTCAGAACTTGTTTCTGGATGGAAACCGGGATTCGATCTGAAACTGCATTTTATTTCTCTTTAATCCTCCTCTGTCCCTTTTTATTTTCATTTCCTGATAGAATTCTTAGGAAAAAAAAAAAAAAAAAAAAAAAAAAATGTATGGCCCCCTTTTTTTTATTAATTGCGGGACTCCGAGCGATTTCCTGTGCCCTTTGGGGCGCCCTGCTCAGCTCTTTTTTTCCTTTTCACCGTCCAGACTGTCTTCGTCAACGCACGCAGCTGTTTTCTGCTGCACTTATATTTTCAAGGAGATTTTAAATTTTTTTTTTTTTTTTTTTTTTTTTTTTTTTTTTTTTTTTAATTTATTTATTTATTTATTTTTTTTTTTTTTAATCTCCTGCTGCTTTACTCAGGTTAATTCCCCTGCTAACGTGGGAGGGTTTCTGAGACTAAATTCTAAATTTATTTTTCAATTAAAAAGCCTTCGGCTTTTTAAATTTTTTCTTTTCTGTAAAATTATTTTTATGTTTTTCGGCACTTTCGATGGAGGTAAGCAACGGTTGCGACCGATTGCAGGTACTCCGAATCAACTACGTTGACGTTGACGACTTCCATTACCCACTATTACACATTATATAGGCATTTTTGAGAGATAATGTGATCAGAAAACATAAAAGTGACTTAAAGAGAAAATCGTTAGAGCCGTTTTTGAGATACCAATTTTTACAAAAAATCAATTATTGACCAGAAAACAATAATTACATACAAAAGGATATTTAAAAGTGAGTTAATAGGGCGAGTTAAAAAAAAAATCCGTACAGCCGTTTTTAAAGGAACGCGCTTAGAAGACCTGAAATTGAACTACTTATACAGGAAGCCTATCAATTTTTCAGAACTAACCAACTATATAATTCGAAAGGACATCTAATAGAGTGTTTATATAGCAAATTTGAAGAAAATCGTTAGAGCCGTTTTTGAGATACGGACTTACGGTCCCACTTCCGGTTAAACCCAATTATTGACAGGAAAACAATAGTTACATACAAAAGCATATTTAAAAGTGAGTTAAAATGGCGAGTTTGAAAAAAATCCGTACAACCGTTTTTAAAGAAACGTCTTTGCGAGGCCTGAAATTGAGCTATTTATACAGGACGCCTATCAATTTTCCTGAACTAACCAACTATAACATTCGAAAGGACATCTAATAGAGTGTTTATATAGCAAGTTTGAAGAAAATCGTTACAGCCGTTTTTGAGATACAGACTTACAGTCCCACTTCCGGTTTCCGATGTCCCACTTCCGGTTTTTCAATTTTCACCAAAATTTGGAAATTTCATCTGTACACCAGACGTATTTCAATTCTAAAGTTTCGTAGCTCTTTTTTTATTAGTTTCTGAGCTACAATAGCCAGAAGATTCTCCACATACATACATACATACATACATACATACATACATACACACACACTGACCAATTGCCAAAAACCACTTTTTTGGACTCAGGAGACCTTAAAACGTGTAAATCAGGTGAAAACCCGATAACGAATTTTCAGACCGAATACAATACTTCCATTACCTATGGTAGTAGGGTAATGGAAGTAATAAAAATCTGAGTGTATGAATATTGGATAATTCTGATTTTTAGAAATCCAGATTTGAGATACTATACCAAAATTTATAAAAAGTTTTTTTTTTTTTTTTTTTTTTTTTTTATTATTATTATTATTATTATTTATTAAAAAAAAAAAAAAAAAAAAAAAAAAATTGCATTCTATGAGAGGTATTACAAGATTTTAATAGCTTTATTTTGCAAAAATCATAATAAAATTGACATTTATTATTCATATGCACAAAATTTTTTTTTCTATAAAGTATGACTAACATTATGATTTACAAGGCTACACAAAAATATTCAGATACATTAAGGGCTATAATTGGAAATTGCATATCCATTTGTGTTAAGAGTTTTTATCACTTTCCAACAATATTAAAAACTGATTATGAGTTGAATTAATCTATCTGTCAGTCTTTCTGTTTATCTGCCTGCCTCTAACATCCGTAAATATTTTCAGAATTTCTTAAAAATGATATATGTTATTCAGGCTCACTATAGCATGTTTCATGTTTAAAGTGGTATAAATAGCACAAAAAGTTAGTGTACAGGAACACCCAAAAGAATGCCAATGCACTGCACTTAGTAAGTTAATTTTTTAAATCATATTTAAATTATTTTTTACTGCACAAATAATAATAAAAATGAGGTTTTTCGAACACACTTTTTAATTTTTTTTAAATTTATTTTTTAAGAATAAAGTATGATTAATGTTAAGATTTAGCAGTCTAGACTTGAATATTCAGATACATTGAGGGCTACAATTGGAAATTGTAGAATTGTATTTCCGTTTGTGTTTTTCAACAATATTTAAAAGTGATTATGAATTCAATTAGTCTACCAATCTGTCATTCTGTCTTCTTGTCCGCCCATTGTGCAATCATGCAGGCACAATACATTCCAAATGTACAAATACCTACAATTTGAAAGTGTTAATCTATGAAAACCAAGATTCCCCCCCCCCCTCCTTTCTCAATTTTGTGAGTTTTATGGATTTTCCCCGATTTCAGTTTTGTAAAGGGGCCCTATTTAAATGCATATTTTGTAAAAGAGCAGCTAAAGGACACTAATTTTTGCTTGGCTGATAGAATTACAGTTGCATATAAGTCAGAATCACCATTTTTCATATCTCATAGAAAAAAAATTTTTGTTTTCAAATTCTGTTTAATTCCATTCTTTGAACATGTCACTTTTTCCATAAGAGAGCAATTAAAAATATATACAGTATAACATCTTAAATCCAGACTTCTAAAAGCCAGAATTATCCAAAATTTCACACTGAAATTTTTATTTAATTTTTGTTTTCTAACATGACAATCGCCACCACACAAGTGAGTGGAAAAAAAAAGGATGGGGGAAGATTAAAACTTTCATTAAGAAAACCATTTAAAATACTTGTCACTTTTTTAAATAATACACAATTGGATTTTCTGAAAAAAAAAAAAAAAAAAATTCTGATGTGGGCACCACATGACTTCCTTATACACTTTTAGAAATAAACAAAATTTTAAAAAACAATGTCATTGAACCCGAAACTGTTGCCTAAAAATATTTTTTTAAATGAATTATCACCGTGTTCTGAGCTTTTCTGAAAGTTAGTTAAAAACCAATGCAAGATTTCTACTGGTAACGCTAACAAAGGCAGCAGGGACCCGAATAAAATTGGGTAAAAGTATTTTAAAAATGCATTTTCACCGTGTTCTGAACTATTCTGAAAGTTTCAAATGTCTAGCTAGTCGGGAAGTTAGTCAAATAAATTTTCTGTTGAACCATATAAACGCTGTCGAAGGCAGCAGTCACCTGAAACAATTGGCAAAAAATATTTTTAAAATGCATTGTCACCGTGTTCTGAGTTTTTCCAGAAGTTTTAAATGTTTAGCTAGTCGAGAAGTTAGTTAAAAATCGATTGCAAGATTTGTACTGGTAATGCTGCCGAAGACAGCAGGGACCCTAAATAGTTGGCTAAAAGTATTAAAAAAAATGCATTTTCACCGTGTTCTGATCTAGTCTGAAAGTTTCAAATGTCTAGCTAGTCGAGAAGTTAGTTAAATAAATTTTCTGTTGAATCACATAAACGCTGCTGAAGGCAGCAGGTATTAGAAACAGCTGGCTAAAAATATTTTTAAAAATGCATTGTCAACGTGTTCTGAACTTTTCTGAAAGTTTCAAATGTCTAGCTAGTCGGGAAGTCAGTTAAATTGCAAGATTTGTCCAAACTGTTTTTGAGTTATTACCGTTTTTTGATGCATTTTGGCCATTATGAACCTAATTTTCCTAAATATCTCCAAAACGGAAAATCATACAAAGTCCAAAAAGGGAGGTGCACAACTAGATATTATAACAAACCTATGTACCAATTCGCAACTTTCTATGTCCAACCGTTTTTGAGTTATGCGACATACTCACACACACACACACACATACATACAGAGGTCACGAAAAATCGTGTAAAGTCCCTTATATCTCTAAAACGAGAGCTCGTGTTAAGACGACACTTACAGATGTACAACTAGACATCATGACAGTCACACGTATAAATTGGCAACATTCAGCGATCATTCGTTTTCGAGCAATGTGAAATGCAAAATCCATTTCGCAAATCGGGATTACTATACTTCCTTATACTTTGTATAAGGAAGTAAAAAAAAAAAATCATTCTTTTATTTAATAGCATATTCCCCCCCCCCCCCCCCCTTTACAATGAATTACAAAATACTTGTTTGCTGTTCAGTCTACCATTTTGGATTTCTTGAATTTTGATTTTCACTTATACTTTTAATTTTTGCTTAGTTTTTTAAGTTTCACTTATCCTATGTATGGGGAGGAGGGGGGGGGGGGACATTATGAATGGTAAGCAAATTTGAGAACAGCCTCATTTCTTTTTCTTCCTTAAATTAATATTTTTAACAGTAAATTTTATCATATTACTTGTTTACGTTTGAAGCTTTTAACAATATAAAATTATTTGTGTATTTCCTAAACTCCAACCAAATCTACAAGGTCCGGAAGATTCCAGATTTTCGATGTTGTACTGTATATATACATTTAATATTTATTTTTCCTCCAAGATTTAAAATTAAGAGTTCTGAGTTTACTTAATGAAATAAAATAAAAATTAAATATATACATACTATCATTAACATAAAAAGTAGCATATTCAAAGAGTAGGACTCAAAATGCTATCTTCAATGAGATATCCTTAAATATGAAGAAGAAAAAATTCCATAGGATTACATGGAAAGAGAGAAATGATGACTGTGACTTATATGCGGTTTTAACAGCAAGAAAAATAGTTCAGATATTAAAGGAATTTTCGATTAGGATAAAAATATCAACAACACATTGCAATCATCATTTTAAATTCATTATATGGAACGATTTAAAACTGGTTGCAGTTAAGAGGTTTCAATTCCTTTATTAATGACAAATTAAAAAATTTTAATACAACTATGTCAATCATAATGATTAACCTAGAAAGTCTATAAAAAGAAATTACCGTCTGAAAATACCGATTCTAAATTAGATAATTCTAAATCAAAGGTTATCCAAAAGTAGTTTCCAATAAATAAAAGTGGGCTTTATTTCTTCAAATAAAAAAATTCGATCAAATTGACTTTGTGCACAATGCATAAACATATTTTGTGTTACACTCCCCCCCCCCCCTTCCCCTGCTGAGAGTATTATTTTTAGCTTTGAAAAGTTAGTAGGTCTAGTTCACTTCATTTCTTATAAAATAAGATATATAAATTTAAAAGTATCAGTTGGAAAACAGTTGCACATAGAGAAATTGCAAATTATTTTATTTTACTAGCTTTCTTACATTTAGCTTCAGTGGTAAATATATGTTCTATTATTATTATTAGCAAGCATTGTCTGCTATTGGGCCACTATTTTAAATGAATCCATATCGTTTTATAAGACTGAACAAAATTCTTTTGAAATCAGTAAAAACCTTGCTCCAATATTATCTCAGCATGGCTTTCCACAGTGTCTTCCCATATTTGATATTCCTTTATTCTTTGTATGACAGTTTTTTAAGTGTATAAAAGAAAAGTTTCCTTTGACAAACTTTATGTGAATTTTAGTGATAAGAGGCCTCTTGCCCCATTATAACTTATTAACTAATACATATTTTTAAATTATGTTTTCACATTCAGAAACTTTACAACTATTAAACAATTTATAGCTTCTTAAAAATTATTTTTTAAATTTTTTAATATTTTATTTTGAGGTTGTAAAATGCGAATTTCCACAATGTAAAATTTTTCATTTTTGAGCTTAAAAATGAAATCTTAAAAATAAAAATAAAAAAATAAATTATTAAAAAGCGATAAATTGTTTAATAGTTTTGAATTTTCGGAAAGTGAAAACTAAAATTAAAAATATGTATTAGTTAATGAATTATAATGGGGCAAAATTGGTTTCGGCTTTCGGAGACTGTCAAGATACGGGACAATCAGATATTGACAATCTGACTTCCATCGGAAAAATAACCATCTAGTTTCTTCCTTCTTACTCCATGTTACAGAATCCGTAATGATCACCAGCGGCTTCATTTCTTCTGAATTCCCTTCCTCCAACGCAAGCCGCAACTACAGTGAATCAAGAATGGTTCTTGAACAGAATTCCCCAGAGGGTGCATTATGCCAGTATGCAAATACAAGTACTTGGAAGAAGTATAAATACTTCAGGCAGACTGTGATGAGTCGCTTGCTTCCTTCATTTCGTTGGTTTTTCCAGGCCTGCAGATAGAGAGTATCTTGAGGCTGATGTTCTTTTTTAGCTTTTTCAGAAGGAATTGATAGCACTAAGCTGGTGCAAAAGCTGCATATGTTTTGTAAAAATGCCATAATGGCTTTTCTTTTCCTGTTTTTATTTAAACAAAATTTTCATTTTAGTTTTAATAAACTAAATTTATTTTAATTTTGATTCTGTTTTATTTTCCTTACCATATGTGTGTAAATTATCTTATTTAAAGGTCCAACTTAATTTAAATTTCTGAAAGGATTTAACGTCTATGAATAATGTTAAGTTATTCAAATTCTAATTTAAATATTTTTCTTTCTCAAAGCTCTTCTAGATTTAAATTAAGCATAGCTAAAAACAGTGACCACGCTTCATTGTTACTGGATCTCTGCTAATTAATATATTTTATCGGATTATAAGATTAATGTTAACCCACTGCTACATGATGTGAGAGTTTTTGCCTGCTACGTTTCCGCCCTGGGCCGGTTCACTCTTCCTTAGACAACTTGGTGGTCTCGAGCTCCCCCGATCATACCATATCAACATCACATTCAGTACGGACACAAATCAACATGGGGCCACCGAGGACAGAACCCCTAACCTCACGCTGTTCACCAGCTCAAAGAGAGTCCCCTTAGATAAGTAGAGAGTCCCCTTAAGACCAAAAAAAAGAACTTTACTAATTATTTAAAAATGGAAAACCACGTGTATACTTATGCAGAATTTAAGGATTAATTCAAAATTATGATTTAAAATATGTAGGACAAAACAACTCAGTTATTCACAGGAAATAACGATACTAAAACAAATGAAGTATATACACTGCTTTATTTGAATGGATACAGTTTTCAATCACTAAAATTTTCATTTATACGAAAATTCTCAAAAATAATCATTCTTATTTACAGGATCATTCAAATTACACTAATAGGCATAGGAATGTATGCAATATGTGGCACATTTGAAATTTTTAACATAATAACAAAATGCATAACTAACAATAACTGTATGCAAAATAATTATTTTAATGGCTTCAACAAGTCACTTTTTTAACTATTGCATTTTTAAAATCTAAGGCAGAAAATGTCAGTATTTCAATTCTATAAATATAAGAGAAACATCTTTCATTCAACTATTGAAAAATAAATATTTACATTTATGATCCTATTGTAAAACCTTTTTAAAAACAAAGATAGCAGAAATCGTTGTTTTTAACAGGAAATAGACATATGCATTTAGAGAACAATATATATATATATATTAAAAAAAAACTAGTATCTTCACCAGTAACATAAAATAACTATACAGGGTGATTCAAAATGAATACAGTGATCACAAAAGGCTATAAATATTTTATTGAAAAGAATTTATCGATAAGAATTTATACAGAATGTAAAAGGAAATTTATAAAGTTTTGTCCAGAGACCTAGGATGCTAACAGCAGAATATATTGTCGGCATATCCAGTTCAACCAATCTTATGTATTAGAAGATGTTGGTTTAAAAATTTGCGAACCTCCATATACCAATGTGGGAATGTTATTGCTAAAAGATAATCTGTATCTAATTGTGGCTTTAGCCATTGCTCAAGCATGTCAAATTTGCTGTAATGCTTTGCTTAATGAAGAAAAAAGGACTATTCAATTTATGTGCTGACATTATGCAAATTACATTACATTTCTGAGACTCATGCTAATGTTCAATCACAAGTGACAAATTTTTGAACTTCCTTCTATATACTCCATAATTCTTATTAATAAATTATTTTAATTTAAATAGTTATAACTGATTGTAATCTCTATATTCGTTTATATATAACTAGTTAAACAAAGGGCTTTAATGACTACTTTTGTTTTTTAAAATCATTGGATCAATTGATTATAAAAGTTTTTGTTTAAAACATCTTTCAAGAAAATGATTAATACACTATAATTAAATGTTACAACTAAATTTATGAATTTAAATTTTTATCTTATATACATTATGAGCTAACAATATTGAGGACATAAATGCTAATAATTTGTAAAAGAATATTCTTCCCTGATGGAGTGAGCTTTAATTAGGCAAGCCATTTAGACATTTCAGCTAGACCATGGCTGACATTTCAGTTTCATGCTCATATCCATCATTTGGGTTAATACAAAAACTACTTGCAGTTTATTTAACATGATGTTCTGCTCAACAAATTTTAATGCAATCTCACTTCTCACTTCAGATGAAAAAGAAATAAAAGAAATTTAATGACTGGGGAAGAACAATGCTAAATATTACATTTAAATTTTACTTATGATATATTAACATCACTATAATAAAATATAGTAAGTAATTGAATAAATTTCCACTGTCATATCACAGTAGAAAACCATAACACTTTAAGAAATATAATGATGGTTATAATATGTTCAAGCATATCTTAACCACATTTTCTCTCCCTCACTCTATGCAAGAAAACATAAATCAAGAGAATGATCGTTATTATTATTATTATTATTTATTTATTTATTTTTTGTTAATTAGAGTTATGAAAATTTGCATACATTTGTATACAAATGTAATTATATAAAGTGCATTAAAGTTTCTTAAAAACTATATTAAAAAAAATAAAATAAAATTCGAACACTTTAAGTTTCTAAAATGCTTTCTGCTACTATTTTTCTTTTATTTTTTCTCCCTCAATGTTACATTATTGTAATTTAACAATATATTCTAAACATATTTAAGTATTACCTTGTGGATAGTAAGTTATTTTAAATATTTTTATGTTTGAAAACTGAAATTTAATGCAAATTTTTAGCATTGCAAAAATAAAAAGATTCTTATAAAAAAAATCGTAATAATAATAATTTAAGGACAAATCCCAAAGTAATACTCAGATATGTTTCGAGCATAAAGTTAATCTATAACACAGTAAAATCCAGAGGAAAACAAGAAATTAGTTAGCAGGAAACATTTTAAAAATTTAAAATTTTGAATAATATTAAATTTAAATATTGAAAATTTATTTTTCCAACTGAGTGAAAATAATGCCTGGACCGATTGCTCTGCCTAAAGGTTGTCTGAGTGAGTATTGCCCACTGGTTGTCGGCCTGGATAGCTCAATTGGTAGAGCCTTGACCTTGTAAAGTCAAAGATCCGGGGTTCGACTCCTGGTCCAGGCATTATTTTCACTCAGTTGGAAAAATAAATTTTCAATAAATATGATTTTCTTTCCAATCTGTTGATTGTGTGATATTAATAAATAAATTTAAATAGTTTCAGAAATTTTATAGTACTTAATATTGTTGTATTTCAATGGATATGTATATAATTTTTTATAATTCTAAGACAACAGTTACTTATAAAAAAGATTTATAACATCCACTATCCCCTTAAATCCTTTTTTATTAAATATTAAAGTTATTAATCACACAAAGTGTAGGTGCAAAAAGCATGTATCTGCCCATTTTTTTAAGATAATAAATTATAATGTAGGTCTTTCATTTAAATATAACTGAATTTAAAAAAAGGAAGATGTGAGAACAATAAATTTAAATATTTATCCCTGGTTTAATTAAAACTAGCAAATACAAAGTCATCTTATATGCACCAAAAATTTTCTTATTTAAAAAAGATTTAAAATTAGATTGTAGAAAAAATTAATTGATATTTTTTAGGTTATAATATAACTAAAAGAGTTATAACTTTTACTTATGATAAAATAATTCACAAAATTTTTCACTTATATAATAATTATTATAGAGTAATGAAACTTAAGTAATACTTTTTCATAATGGCAGTGCATAACACAGTCATGAAGATTTCAATAAAATAAATGTAATCTTTTCATTTTAGGAAATAATACAAAAAATCTTTTAAATCCCTAGCAAATAAATAATTTATAATTAATAGATTCCACAGTCCATAAACCTGCAATTATATACTAAGTACATCATAATACCACAGAAATAAAGTTCAAATAGAAGCCACCAATATCATAGAACTAAAATTAGAATTCACCAAAGTTTGTAATACTGAAGACTAGAAGAATATTTAAAGAAGAACAGGAATAGCTCAACTATTCCCTCAAAAAAAAAAAAAAAACTTATAATTTCATAAGGTTCTTAAATTTATGAAAAAATAAGTTTTAAAATATGATATATAAATAAAATTTCATCACAGAAGTCACTTCTAAGCTCTACGAAGATATTTTTCTCCATTGAAGTTCCAGCATCTCAATGCACATACCTAAACAGAGAAAATAGAAATAAATAAATCAAAATCTGTCTTTAACGGATTTTAGTAGTTTCATCCACAATGACTATTTCTTTTACTACAAATATAGGAAAGTGTTTCATAATTTATGAGTGATATAACTTTTTTTTTTTTTTACTTACAATTCTTTTTGAACAAAATTAACTTAAATATTCACTCGTTCATTCACACTTTTACAATATTCCATAATGATAGAAAATCTTTCATTATCTAAGAAAAGAAAACTCACCAATCAATCCCAATCATCTCCATCATCTTCATCACTACTACTTCCACTTTCATCTATAAACACAATAAAAATTTTAATTTATTTTATATATTTAGGATAAACAACAACAACAAAAAAAAAAAATGTATATATATATCTTTAAAAAACCTAAAAGAGACAACTGAACAGTCAATTATTAAAAATTACTATATTTATCCTTGTTGGAAGTTAATTATGACAGGTTTGTACTGGATACTATAGAAATGAGAAAACCTTTTGTCATAAAATGTAAGTCTCTTTCTTTTTTTAATCTTAACAAAAGTTGTACTTGATAACACATTGAATTTTGATAACAAAATCTACTGTCTAAAAATAAAAAGGGCCTAAAATTTTGTTTGCAGTTTAAAAAAATAAAATAAAACAAAAAATAAATGTATATAAATGTTTCTAAAACAACATTTCATGTAAATTTTACTTATAAAAGCAAAATGAAGAATTTTTGAAGGGGAATGTTTTACTGAAATATACATTTCTGGGTGAAATATTGGAAAATTTTAAGACATATTTTCAAAGAGTTGTAAAAACAATAAGAGATGCTTCTACTGTGGCTAAAACTGTCTTACAATTACTGACTTATATAATGTAATTTTAATATGTTAGCATATATATATATATAATTAATGAGTTGTACATAGTAAAAGCCAAGCAACAGATGCAATATCACTGAAACCACACAGACCAATAAGAATGAATATTTTTTCAAGTAGGAGAAACTCAGAAAGGTGAAAACAATTCATCAGGGGAGACCTTTTTCACCCTTGAGCACCAATGTACGATGACATTCACTAGTGCCTATAATAACAGATCACTAGTGGGCCCCCTATCGTATATGAAATTAATTGAAGTGAAATTTAAACTCGAATAGACTACTAAATACAAATTTACAAAGAATCTAACAGAAAACAACCTTAATAAACAAAACATAATAAAAAAAAAAAAAAAAAAAAATACTCACAGGATGATACATTTAGAGTCGCATGCATTAAAAAAAGCATATTAATTCAGGGGTTCATTTGTTGATGGAGTAAAACAAGCAAAATTCAAAGTTTAGTGGTTCATAGCTGATAAAGAATAATGAAACTTTATAGGCAAGATGGATATTTATTATGCGTGTAAGAGTATTATTACTCATTTTAAGAATAGTTGTCAACTCAAATGAAGAATATATATTTTTTTTTTCTGTCAGTATAGTCAGACATGGGTAAGGGGAACAAAATGCATATTATTAGGCTGTGGGTGCAATTTTGGTTTGATCAGGTTCTAAATGCTGCAGTGTAAAGACCATAATTCTATTCTTTTATGGGTTACAGAATCCCATAAAAGTAAGTTCAAATGTTTAAAATTAATATTGACATTTATATTGTGGATGGAGAAAGATTGAGAATCAGGCTTCTATGGAATGTTTGAACATTGATCGTTATTGAAGGTTTTTTTTTTTTTTTTTTAAGCGAAAGAAATTAATAAAAAAAATCAGAAGCTAGAAGATTAACTTAAAAATCGGAAGTCTTCCACCAAACATGGAAATGTTGGCACCTATGGAATATGTAACATATTTATTCCAATAATTGAAAACCGATTTTATCATTATTTTATTAAAAATAATTTTTGAAGTTTATTTTATTTAAAAATAAAACAAAGGATTTTTTATTTTATATTTTATATTTAGCTACAACTATTTTTAACTAACCCCTCTTTCAGATTTACTTTGCAAAAGCTATAGAAATACTACAAAGATAGAAATATTGACATTAAATAAAAAAATTAAAAAAAAAAAAAAACGATTCCGTGGGCAGCCCCAGAATTCTGTGAAAAATGAAATTTAATGTAATTTTCCATCGAAAGTGAAAATTTTATGAAATGAAGTTTAAAAAATTTAAATTTAAATTTTTATTTTTAACTTAATAAAATTAATTTAACCTCTCTTTTTTTTAAAAAAATATTCATTTTTACAAGTGTATTTTTTTAGTAAATCCAAAAATTTATTCACGAAGCATAATTATTAAATTACATAACATTTTCTTACGCACTTTTTTTTTTTTTCTTTGATGCAGTTAAGCTGCAAAAATTAGCTTTAATTTAACAATTAAGCATACTAAAATGTCTAACATCAACACATTCCTACACTGTGGCGTAAATATGATGACAAATGGCCTTCAGGGGCCAATCCAGGATTTCAAACTTGATACCTATTTTTGTGAAAAATTTTAACGACATTTTATTTTTGTGAAAAATTGTAGCACACTAGTTCCAAACTAAGCAAAGTAATAAAAAGAAAAGAAAGATACATTTAAAAAGACTTTTTTTTTAATAAAGGCGTCATCAAAATTCTTTGTTTACAAATACTTATACAAATGCAATACTTGTTTGCAATTAATCTTATTTACAATACATATTTAGCACTTAATTAGGCTTTATATCTGATTAAGCTTATTCATATGTACAGGTCAATATGAATAATAAGATAGAAAATGAATGAGTTTCTTAAAGGGTTATCCTGCGATTGGCAGAATCTTTAAATATGTTGACAATGTGATCAACTTGATCATCAGACAACTTTTCAGGGCCATTAAAGATGGCCATTAGATGGAAATTTAGCGATTTTGTAGAAAGACTACTTCTCAACTTTGAACATACTAAATTCATCCTAGAAAATAGTCTCTCTACAGAAGCTGTTGATGATGGTATTATTACACTAAGGGTAAGTAGCTTCATAAGATTTGGAAATTCACACCAAATAGTGGCCTCTCTCTCCATTATATTTATCATATCTAGAGGTGTAATTTTTCTCTCCAGACACAAGTTTACCTTTTCTTTTTCATTATTACGAAGTAGTATTTTTGCGTTTTCCATTTTTTCAATGTCAAAAGTGAGCCTAGTTTCTTCAATTTCCCTTTCAAAAAGTTTCAACTCAATTTTTGCTTCCATTTCATTAATAATTGAGTCTGATTCTGTAATGTTATTTTGGAAATTATCTATTTTCTTTTGTCCATAGTAAGACAATAAAGTTGACCACTTTGTTTCAATTAAGTCTGATTCAAATAGATTGTGGCTTTTTTTATCTAGAACAAATACGTCAAATGCTGCTAATGGAGAATCATCCTTAACTTCAAAAGCAAATTTCAGTTCATTTTTGAAATCTTCAATAAAAGAGCAAACAAAATTCTCCTTAAATTCTGCTAGTATATTTGCAGTGGAGGATGTTGTATTTTTCCTTAGTTTTCTACTTAAGGAAGTAGCATTTTCTGCAAATTCTAAGAATTCGGAACTTTTAGAAAAAAATGTCGCCTCTTGTAAATTTCCGCATAAATCTTCAGTCTCTTTTATGACTGCTTGCACCTTATCATTGATACAGCTGAAGTTGATTGTCTCTTTCTGTAGCCACAAGTTTAACCTATCTACAATTTTTAATAAATCTGCCAAAAATAAAATTGTCAAAAAGATATCTGGACACAAGAGTTGTTCTCTAACCCCTTTGACTTCAGGTTCTTTGGTCTTTTCAAAAACTGCATCTAGAGTTTCAACAATTTCTATGAATCTTGATGCTACTCTAGCACATGCATGTCCATGCGATAACCACCTTGTTGTTGAAACCTTTAACATTTTTAAAGATTCTAAATTGTAAACATTTTCTTGAATGTTTTTTAGAATAGAATATTTTTGTGGACTATAATGGAACATCTTCCATAAAGATATTAACAGTGTATCCATACTCTTCAAATTGCTGTGTTTATTGAACAAATGTGTAAATACAAGTGCCAAACGGTGGTTTCGACAGTTTATGTACATGCAATGAGGAGACTTGTGCTTTATTCTTCGCTGCAAACCTGTGAGTTCACCACTCATAACATTTGTACCATCCAAGGAAACAAATAGACATTTTGACAAGTCAATATCTTTCTCTAACATAAATTGCTCAATTGAGTGCATTATGCTAGCAGCATCAGTTTCGGTTAAATTCACGAGTCCTAAGAACTTTTCTTTGACAGCCCCATTTGTTGTTTTAAATTTAGCAATTAAAGCTAACTGCTCTCTTTGAGCTTTATCTTTGCTCTCATCTGCAAAAAGTGTAAATGCATCACATAACTTTAACTCTGTCATATATGACTCTTCTATATATTCTGCAATACATTCAAGCATATTCTGAACAGAATAATGAGATAAATAGGTGGCATTTTTTTTACATGTGTTCAGATGTAGTTTAATGTCAGGATCACCAAGATCATGACCCAAAAATTGAATTATACTTTCAAAATTGTCCAAAATTGCCCATTGTTTCTTAATCATAAAATAAATAACTTTAACAAATTTTTTCATAACAACTTTGTTATGTTCTTGTTTTTTTTCTAACTCATTACAAGAACCTGTTTTAACCTGTTGGTATACATTACTTACTCTTGATGACTGAAGGGCATTTACCGAATTCTGGTGTATTTTACTGTGCTCGTGAGTTTGAATAGATCTTGTTGGATGGCCATGGAATTTCACTCCTTCAGAAACCCAGGGACCTTTTGTATTTATAATTGAACACATTTTACATAAAAAACCTTCAGCTGAAGGGCTGTAATAAATCCAATGTTTCATTTGTTCATACTTTGAAACATTTGTTAAAACATTTTCTTTTTTATTCGACATTTGTTCTAAATTATTAGCAGAATTCTCCATACTTGAAGATGGCAAATGCTTTACAACAATATTTTCACTGACAATATTCTTTTCCTGTATTAATGCATCACCACCCTTACCCACATCAGATGTTGCATTTTCATCTACCAAACACATTTCTTCATCTCGAATAGACTCGTTTTGATCAGATCGTTCCTTATCCGAATTAAATTCTTTTTCATTTTGAAAAAATGTCTTTATGGACTTTGTTCCTAAACTATCGGAAGTTCTTAAGCGTTTCACATAATAATCTTTGTTACGTGAAAAGCCACCCGTCGCTGGACGTCCTCTTTTCATTATTATAGTTTTTAATTTATGAGAAAAAAATGAAAAATATACGCACACATTAATTTACGCTATATCAAAACAAAACAAAAAGTAAGTTTAGCTGTATATAAAGAAGAGTATAAAGAAAAGCTGTGTATAAAGAAGTAAAGCTGTGTATAAAGAAGTAAAGCTGTGTATAAAGAAGTATTTCTTTGCTTACCTTATATTTTCGAAGTTTTGACAGAACAAGAGCCAAATCTCATTCCCGCTCATTCCTCTCTTAAGTAAACAGTAAACAGAAACAACTAATCAGCAAACACCACACCTCCGGAGTGTGTCTGCACCTGCACCTACCGTATTTCCCGGTAATAACGCCGCATCGCGCGTTAATTTTTTTATTTTTTTTTTCATATACTCCATTTAACGCCGAACCCAAATTCCGATGCATGTAAATCATAAACAAAACATATTTAAATTGCCCGTTAAAATAAGCATCAATTTACACAAAAATAGGTTAATCATTCTAAAATAATATTTATAATATAATGGAAGAAATTTAAAAGCATAATACTTGTCAGAAATTTGTGAATATATAACTTTATTTACCATCATATTTTGACTCTTATTTTTACTGTTATAGAAAAAAAAAATACTTATGATAATAAATTTTGCAGATTAATATTTTATTTATTACATGTTACTATCAAAAAACCCGTCGACAGTTTTATTTTTTTAAACTGTACTTCAATTAATAGCTTTTTTTTTTTTTAAAAAAAACTTTACTTCAATTATAGCTAAAATCTAAACTTTTATACTTAAAATTAATTCGTAAGAACTGTTTCCCAAATTCAATTAAAAGTGAAATTATTTCGTTTAAATTCAACATATTATCCGGCAATTCTTTTTTTGGACTAATTAATCAAATAGAATAAATTTCAGAACAATTCGTTTTTGTTTTTCGTAGGATCGCGCCGTACCTCAGATTGACGGTCAGCGTGCGTTATTTCTCCCGGTCTTCCTTCACTCTTTGCCGGCTTCCCGTGCGCTCCTTTCCCGGTGCCGTCGTTCGCCGCGGACCGCGCGTGGGCGGTGACGTCACGGACTCCGTTGGTGCGCCGCTCACGCTGATTAGACCGGCGCGGCGTGACGTCGGGCTTTGCTCTCCGGGTTGTGGCAGAGAGGTACACGGTACACACACGATTGTTTTGTTTACTTAAGCTACGCCGTTTCTAGCACGTAGCAAACGATAGCGTGCGGCTTCAAACAGACATTCTGTACGATTTTTGTTTCGTGAATCGCATCAACAGAAATGCGCAAATAAATTACTTTTCTTCGAAAATATCGATCATTTAAATGTCAAAATTTGCAGGGATAACTACGATTTTTGTGAAAGTACCGATTTTACACATATGATTTTTGTGAAGGTACCGTTTTTGCTAGGCCGATTTTTGTGAAGGTACCGTTTTTGCCAGGCCGATTTTTGTGAAGGTACCGATAAACGGTAGTAAAATCGACCTGTATTAGCCCCTGGCCTTGTAAGAATTTTAACATTGCCCAGTCTTACTTAACAGTATAGTTTTATGAATTCTGCAGCTGTTTAACAAGGATTCATACTCAAATGTAAAAATAAAATAAAGTACAAGTTGCTAATATTTTCAAGAAAATATTACAACACAGAACGCAAGCAGACTAGCAATGTCTGCTGCCCTTGCATCCTAAAACTGGTTTAGCCTCATTAACTTTCTACCCTTTCTTCTCTTTCAAATTGAGTTATTAGTACATTTTTTATTATACTTTTTTGTAAAATTATCAGAGTTTGTATGATGCTACGTTAGTATCTATCGCAGTAATGTGAATTTTTGCTTAATTTTGCAATACTTTATCACTTGAGTGAAGCTAAACAAGAAAAATATGAGTCGAAAGAATTTTTTTTTTTTTTTTTAAGATTTTACAATTATTTTTCCAGAATTTTAATGATTTTTTTTCTCCTAAAAAAAATCCCCCCCCCCCCCCCATTAAAGACTTTTTTTTTTTTAGATTTAGATCAGAAATCCTCATTCCATGAGTATTCCAGGTTTTTTTGAAGTATACAAATCCTTTTAACTGAATATACATGGCATATTCTTAAAAACTTATATAAAGACAATCAAAGTCTAGTACAACAGTCATATTCAATTAATTAATTTACCTCCACTTACTTTGCATAGTTTACAATATTTTTTCTATACACAGTTAAACCTCAATCATCTGGGCCCTGATTATCTGAGTTTCCACTTTAACCAAGCTATTAACTATTTCTTTGGCTCTACGTTTTACATTTTTAAAACTACGAAAAAAACATTTCTGATCTTGATCTCACAAACACTCAGGAAAACGAAATCCAACAATGCTACCACCCCCCTTACTTTAACTCCCCTCATCCAAATGATGATAAATTAGTAAATAGCAACAACAAAGCTTTTGTTTTCCCTCCCAATATCACACCACAAATTCAGTTTTTAGATCAAGGTGTTTTGGAAAACATGTAGAATTATCCCCCATCTGCTTCCCCTAAAAAAAATTACTTCAAACTCTTATTGAAGGAATTGAGGAAAATAAAAAAATTTCCCGAGATACTTAAAAGTTTTAAGGATGCTGTCTGATGGATAGTTGAGGCATGGTATGAAATAAAATCAGCCATCATGATAACATTCTGTCTATTAAAAATAAATTATTATACAAATCTATGATTTGTCCGATCATCACCTATGGGTGCATGATCTATGGTTCTATTGCTAAAACTCAGCTAATAAAAATTCAGTTATTCCAAAATAAGCTTTTACATAGGTTTGTTCAAGCTACTCATTATGTTCGCAATGATGTTATTCACCAAAATCTTCGAATTAGGCCAATCTATGCCGAAATTTGAAAACTTACGATGAAGTTTCACAGATATGTTCCTAATGTTGGAAATCCTCTGTTAGACTCCATTCATCGCTACGATCCTGGAGTCGGTCGTGGAAAGAAACGACCTTTAGTTATTTTAACTAGGGGAAACAACTTTCTACCCGTCTCTAAGAAGAGTAGAACTATTTCATCTGGAGTTACATAACAGTGTATTTCCTCACAAAATTATTTTTCTTCCTAGAGTGAACAAAATATTTATCTAGTGTTGGCTACCCTTAGCATCAGGCTTATGTACTGTTTCATTTTTACAGTCGCGATTTCCACTTTACTACTTATGAATCCTGAAAATTTTTAAAGTTTACCTCTCAAAATTATGAACTGCCGGATTTTTTTTTTTTTTTTTTAATTATTATTATTATTTGGCTATTTTTATTGTTTTATTGTTTTATTATTTGTTAGTTCAGTTTGCTGCTTTCTGATGGGATACCCTAAAGAGATCTCTGATTGGTCTGAGCATCGCGCTCTGATTGGTCGGGTCGTCTAGGACATAAATCCATCATTTTTAACTCAAAATTTTTCAGACAGGATTGAGAATAACTAGCAGGTTGCTGATTGGTCCACGGATCCACCTCAGAACTTAGTTTCTGGATGGAAACTGAGATTCGGTTTGAAACACTGCATTTCATTTCTCTTTAATCCTCTTCTGAATTTCTTATTATTTTGTGTTAGAAATTTTTGAGGGAAAAAAATGTATGGCCAACTTTTTTTTTAATTAATTGCAGGACTGAGCAATTTCCTGTGCCCCTTGGGGCACCCTGCTCAACTCTGAATTCCTTTTTGCCATCCAGACTGTCTTCATCAACGCACACAACAGATCCTTCTGTTGCACAGGATTTTTCAAGGTTTTTTTTCTTTTTTTTTTTTTTTCTTTCTCCTGTTGCTTTACTCTCAGTAAAATTCTCTGCTAACGTGGGGAAATTTCTGAGACTAAATTCAAAATTTTAAATTTTTAAAAAGCCTTCGGCTTTTTATTTATTTTTTTCTTTTCTGAAAAATTATTTTCATGTTTTTTACATTTTCGATGGAGGTAAGCATTGGTTGCGATCATATGCAGGTACTCCGAAGCAACTACATTGACCATGATAAAGCCTTGGAGGAAAATTATCGATACACAGAATACAGAACACCATGGAAAGTAAAATATAGGTGGTGTTGACCTTTTGAATTTAGTCATAAAACTGTCATTGTCTAAGCCCATCAGTGAAGAGGATATGCTGGAAAAATGTTGACAAACAAAAGATTACATATGAAATGATTGTCAAAATCATCAGTAAGAAAAATGAACTTAGTGATGGTGATGAAGATAGTGATAATAAAAATCCAAATATGAAAATTTTCTATACAGATGAATTAAAAGCTATTAAAAGTGATATTGAATATATAGAACAAGAAGTGACACCAGCAATCCTGTTTTTCTTCAAAATGATAAACCATTGCTATAGAAAACTGCCAAAGTAATGTAAACAGAACACAAAGACTTTTTAAACAAGAAATTTTTATTGTAACAATATGAATTGCATGTAGTGTATCTGTATAACTTTTGTATTTTTTGTATTTGTTAAAATAAGCATTCAAATTTATATGATTTACTCTATTTAAAACTTTTGTTTAAACAGAGTTTTTCATCCGGGTTAGTCTTGGACCACATTAACTCTGATTATTAGAACCCTACTGTATTCTACTAAAATACAGTAAAAACACATAGCTATTTCTATCTACATTGCTACCTTAATATATATTGATTTTGTCATGACTAAATAAAATAAACCAGCCACTTTCACATAAAATAACAGTATAGTTATAACCAAAAAAAAAAAAAAGTTTATGCCTGTTTGATGAATAGCTCGGCTACGTTCTAATAAAGCTCGGGCAAGGGCTCCTGCCAACCCATCCATAACAGGAGCTGGACTTTGAGCTGGTCGGCTATCTTCAGAAACCTAATAAAAATTTAAAAAGGAAGTTATTTAAAAGAGAAAAAATTAAGTGCATTTCTATCATATAAAAATGAAATTCAGAACATAAAGTATAAAGTAAATACTTATTTCATCTAAAATAGTGTGAAATAAAATATAAAATACAGATTTAAACCATATGCATAATAATATGAGAAAAGGGATATTATTGAAAATAGCAGGGGAAGAACAGTTTCTGTCAAGAAAAACACCTTTTCCCTTAAAAGAACATAAAACAATTATAGTAAACTAATTTAAAAATAAAAGTTATATTACATAATTATTTTCAATACTCCCCAAAGTCTTCTTATGTTATTTATAACAAATAAAATTATTCTTAATTAAATGGTTTAATAAGAAAGAAAGAAGTAATAGTAGTTTTAAATAGTATTTTTGAGATAATATAATTGAATTTCATAAACACATGTAACATTAAAAGAATGTTTAGATATCTTCAAAAAAAAGTTAAATGACATTGTCACTTTTATACTGACTGCACTTGTTCCTACTTTTTTCAGCTGATGAAGGGTTGTGCTATTACTTCAACCTGAAACAACTGTTGCAAGTTTTTTTCAATTTGTAGTGTTTTCTTACACTATTTTTTTTTTATATTTTATTTAAAACTAGCACACTTTGCTCGCTTCGCTGCCCCTTAAACAGAATCACACATTTTTAACCTTTCTTACTTAAAAAAAAAAAAAAAAAAAAACAGAATTACTCTTTTTTTATATTGTTTTATAAATAAAAGGAAAAAAGAAAATCAATTGAAATTTCCGAAAAGCTCGCCTCGGGTCCCCGCTGCAATGGTAGTATCTTTCTCTGACAAAAATATCAGGTACATATCCCTATTGTTTGTGGCAATGCTCTAACCGTGGGCATGGCAACAGGCAATAGAGACATCTGGTGAGTATTTGGGTGTTCAATGGATGACAGTTTCGAAACATATAGCACCTAAAAAGTTGAAATAACACTTTTACATTTGAATCCCAGTTACATATGAACTACACTATGCATACTATACATACTATTTACTTTCACGTTATTTCCTATATTTTATTTGATTTATCCATTCGACCATAAAATTACAACATTTCCGTGCCAAATATAATACTACAATATGTTATGAGCTCTACTTCTAATGAGACAACTAACTTTTTTTATAATACTAGGGGGCTCTGGCCCCTGCTTGCTCCACTCACCAACCCCCGGTTCGCTTCACTTATTAATATCCCTGCGAGGTTTTCCACTGAATATGAATATTAATAATGTATAACACAAGACAAAAGCAGAAAAATTTTACAGAAATTCTCAATTTAATGTCAAATTGAAATACATAATATTTAATTACTACATTTTTGTTTTTTTAATGAAAAATTACTTTTTTTTTTTTTTTTTAAGAATAGAAAGAAATTCCTAATATTTAGACCATTTTGTGTTACAACTTTATTGTATATGACCCCCTTGGCAGCTTTTAAATTTTTGTCAGTATTTGGCGATGAATTTTTTAATGTAATTGTTTGTTAAAAAAAAAAATGAAAGAAAGAAAAGCAAAAAAAATCTAGTACTTATAATCTAAAGTCTGTACTTTTTCTAAATACTTATACTTTTTTCTGTTGCCTACACTTTTTAGGTGATGAATTTTTGTCTTGCCATAATTAAAAATATGAAATGTGTCCCAGAAATGTCTAATTCTGTAATGTTAAAAAATTATTAGCACGAAATTACAAGATTTATAAATGAGTTTGATTCTGACTTGCATTTGGAACAACTTGCATGTTTTTTCCACAACTCTATTCGGCAATTTTCGTTTGGTGATAAAGGCGAAATGCGATTTTCGGAAGTGGTTGCCATGGATTTCAAACGTAAACAAAGTGAAAACACATTTTTCAAAATGCGTCTGTTTGGTAATGTACATAAATTAAGCCTATTTTTAATATTAATAAAAGAAATATTTAAAATTAACTTTCCTTTCTTTGCATAAAAAAAATAACAAGGATCATCAGTATGCATAAATATATATAAATCATTATATATATATATATAAGCTTCCTGGGAACTAATATAGTGTTGGTCCACAAGTGCATTTGGTGATTATGGCGAAATGCCATTTTCACAAATGGTTGCCATGGATTCAAAGCATAAACAAAAGCAAAATGCAGTTTTCAAAATGGTGTCATTATTAATTTACAAAATTAATTAAGCTTATTTTTAATTATTTATGCCGTTATTGTTCAGAACGGCACGAAAGAAAAAATGCTAAATCCAGTTGTGGACCGACACTATACTTGTACCCCACATTTTTTCAAAAATTCCAAAACATTTCTCTCTCTCTAAACAACTAACTTTAAAAAAAATTCTAATACATTAATTTCTTTTCCGAAAATAGGCCTATCTTTCGTGAAATAAAATGGCAAAAATAGAATAGAATACTAAATATTAAGTGTCTTTTTCATATACTTTAAAGACAAAAGGATGATAATTTAAGAAAAGAATAAATGATTAGGTTTCTAAAAAATGCTATTAAAATCAAATTTCCAAACCTAAATTCAGTAACTTTTTAAAAAAACATGTTATAATACAGATTTAGATATAAAAATTATCACCAAATTAAATGCTGACCTGTGACCTATAATGGACAATGGAAAATCACAATCATTATTCGCAAAAGAACATATAAGAAATTGATAAACAGCATAAGAAATTTCCAATAATAGAAATATTTTTCTTAACATTGATTTACTCATTGATTTTATTATTTTTTACACCATGGAACACATTTTAACTTTCCCGTAGAAAATGATGTCATGACAGAAAAATAACATCATAAGAGAAACTTTTTCTCCGGCGGCAAATAGAGTATTTTTATGCACCAGACGTTTTTAGTTATTAATTTCGTTAATTAAAATTATAGAAATTTCTAAGCAGCTGAAATGCCTTCCTTGAAGAAGCCGGAATAGACTGACATATCTCATGGCGCGGAGAACCCTGCCCTCTGCGAGAAGTTGCTGTTACAAACAAAAAAAATTGACCACAGTGACAGAATCATTTTTTTTAAATATATAGAGATATATTTTCCATTATAAATATTTTATGGTTAGTTAATAGTAGTTGGTTTATGGAAATAATAATAAATCTGTAAATGTCATCATGGTACCATTATTATAGCTCCCCTTGGTAACTTTTTCATTTTTAATAAAATAAAAGGGAGATTCAGATTATGGCAAGAAAAGTACTATTTTTCACTAAATTTGGTTACCAAATCACTAAGAAAATAACATATAGTACAATAGATTTCTGGTCGCAGTACTAGTTTCTTTTGGAACCACCTTTTATGAGTCTAAGAATGTAACAAATTCATCACAAAGGCTGACCTCTCTAAAAGCCAATAGATTTATTATATTTCGCCATGCTTTTCCATGTATTTTCACAGCAACAATAATTCTAATAAAGAAAAAAGTGTTATTCTTGGTAACTACCACTTTGTGAGAATCAAATTAAAT
Organism: Salticus scenicus; assembly: GCA_963930645.1. Classification (NCBI taxonomy): domain Eukaryota; kingdom Metazoa; phylum Arthropoda; class Arachnida; order Araneae; family Salticidae; genus Salticus; species Salticus scenicus. The sequence goes on from OZ005648.1 coordinate 299,706,737, forward strand.
TTTCTGTAATCTCAAAAACAGAAGTTCATAAAACCAATTAAATACACCTTAATCTTTCACACGGTAAACTGCTGTCTTGTCTGGATTGTTTTTCTCTGTTGTTGTTTGATACCAGATCATAAAATACCATCTGGTAGGAACAGTTGAGTGTTACATGAAGAAGGGATGGAAAGAATATCTATTGCTTCGTGCTTCACAGCATGGGAGTAAGATCGATAATTGATTAATTTCTGAATATTTTTTACGTCAATTTCCAGCTAATTTTGATTGTTCCTGTTAAATTTAATGTTGCTGTGATTTCTTCGATACCATCGTTAATTTAACAGGAATACAACAGCCCTAGCCAAGTTTAACAATTACAAGTTTAAAGTATATTATCTATATATACAGGGTGATCAATTTAAAAGAGTACCCATTGGTTTTTCTTATTACCCTTAAATATGGCGGATGTGGTAACTATTCTAACACTGAAGTATAATAGTTTGAACTTTGTTTAAGTGTGGGAGACAATTTCCAACACTGTTGAACTGTTACAATTTTATTTGTGAAGTAAAACAAAAATGGAAATGCACAATGTTATTTAATCCTGTGATAATTTTATTTATGAAAAACAAAATTTAATTCAAATTTTTTACATTATCATTCCTACATTACATTTACATTATCATATCATTTCATAGGATTTTCCAGAGAAGTCCTGAAAACATTGATGAATTAAAACAGATCGTAACTGAAGAAATCTCGTCAATAACACCAACAACGCTGCAAAGTTTGTCAAAAAACTTTCTTGGGTGTGTTGATGTTTGCCTTCAAAATAGTGGTGAACATTTTCTGCAAGGATTGATAATGTAAAAAATTTGAATTAAATTATGTTTTTCAAAAATAAATTATCACAGGATAAAGTAACACTGTGTGTATCCATTTCTATTTTACCTTACAAATAAAAATGTAACAATCCAACAGTGTTAGAAATTGTCTCCCACACTTAAACAAGGTTCAAACAATTACACTTCAGTATTAGAATAGTTGCCACATCTGTCAGATTTAAGGGTAATAAGAAAAACCAATGGGCACTCTTTTAAACTGATCACCCTGCATATAAAGTTGTTTTTTTTTTCCCTGCTCTTTGAAGGTCAAAAGGAAATAAATACACTGTAAAAAAAAAAAAAAAAGTCCTGTTTGCTGCCAGACATTTTCTGTAATTTAAAAAAATGTGTTTTTTCAATGTAAATTTTTTGTAAATTACGCATTTTTTCTTTAATTACAGAAAATGTCTAGCAACAAACAGGACTTATTTTTTGTAGTGTACATGGAAAAATCTCAAAATCAGAAAGATTTCATTCTTGGCAGGAAGCAAGAAGACAATACAAAAACTAGTATGTTGTGGCCACCACGAGACTTTCTTCTATATTTTCCTATACAAATTCACTCAGTAACAATTAAAAAAAAAAAAAAAAAAAAGTGGGACTTTGACAAAATTTTGGGTAAAATGTGAAAATTATTCTAAGTTTGTCAAAACACTGAAACTGTGGTACTTTGACAAAATTGGGGGAAAAATGCAAAAATTTGTTTAAGTTTGTCAGAACACGGAAACCGTAGGAGTTTGATAGAATGAAGGGGAGAGAAAAAAAAAAAAGTGGGACTTTGACAAAATTTTGGGTAAAATGTGAAAATTTGTTAAAGTTTGTCAAAACATGGAAACCGTGGGACTTTGACAAAATTAGGGGGAAAATGCAAAAATATGTTAAAGTTTGTCAAGACACGGAAGCCGTAGGACTTTGACAAAATTAGGGGAAAAAAGCAAAAATTAGTTTAAGTTTATTAGAACACGGAAACCGTGGGAGTTTGATAAAATTAAGGGGAGGGAAAAAAAAAAAAAAGATTTTTTTTTCTAAGGTTTTTTTTTGTAAAAAGTAAAAAAAAATCGATAACTTTGTTTTAAATTATCACAGATTTATAGTTCAACCATTCGTTTTAAAGGTACTGACGAGATCTTTCGAAAGATACTCATCTTGAAAATTTTTGCCCTATATCACCCTGTTAAAAATTTAGAAAAAGCGGGATGGCAACGCAACCTGTAAGACGATTTTTACCAAAAGTTGATAGGCACTAATTTATGTCAAGGTGCAACTACATACCAATTTGTATGAAATTCTGTGCAGTAGTTCCAGAGATACAGTTGCCACAAAATTTTGTCACACACACACACACAGAGAGACAGACAGACAGACAGACAGACATTTTCTAAAAATGGTAATATAGTGTTCTACAGCTCTCAAAACGTGTAAATCCATCAAAAACCCGAAATCGAAAATTTTTACGAATCTAATACTTTCTTCTATTGAAGATAGAAGAAAGTAATAAAGAAGTCTTCCTGGAAATCAAGAAGACCTAGTGGCTGTGTTAGAATGATTAAAACCAAAACATTTGTAAAATATTACATAATAGTCAATCTCAAACAAAAATGCCTTAAGTATATTAAACTAATATTATTAACATATAATTATGTAATAAATAATTTTTCTACAGTTTCATATCATAGATTGAAACATGTCTGCATAAAACACATAAAAATACTTACAGGTTTAAGAACACACCCCTGTCTGATTTGACTTAGCAAGGCATCTCTTACATCATCACTAGAATTTAAGCTATTGTTTCCTGATCCAGCTTCAACATGCTAATAAAAATAATGAATTTTAGATACTATAATAAATTAAAATATCAATATGCAAAAGATATATTTGATACTTGAAAGACACAGTTCAACCATGCTTTTACACATTTCAAGGGGCATACAAAGTACAGCTGCATGTAAACAGCGAGAAATAAACTTTTACACATACTTATAATAAAAAAATGTGTAGTAATATAATAAAAGCTCATTATTGAGATATATTATTTTAAACACTAATTTTGAAAGACTATTAAAAATCGATTTATGTGTTAGTATCCAACAGTTAAAAAAATAAATAATAAGATGCAAACATATTACAACACCTAAACACATATTACACAATGCACCATAAGATATACTTATATAAGTACTGTCATGTGTATATTGTCATGAAAAAATTAATGTTTTACACTAAATAGTAAATGCCTTTAATTTTCTCAATATAAAGAGCACTTTCACCTCGGGCCCAAGTTGACACCTTTGGTTGCAACTTTACTCATAAGATCTTTACTTCCTTTATTTGCTTATTAGTAAACAGCGCCATCTGGCATTAATTAGGTATGGATCCAGAACGTTACATGAATTTACATTTGATAAAATTTCTATGGCCTCAAGATTTGGGGCATAACTGTAGTTTTCTTTACGTTTCCAAAGTCAATATTTATATTTTCATTTTTCTTTGTTAATGACCCTCTACACTTATCATCGTCAGAAGCCCAAGTCAATGTTATTCTATGGGGAAATTTCTTTACTTATAACTAATTAATATATTTTTTTAAATTCTGTTTTCACATTCATAAAATTCCCAATTGTTAAATTGACGCACCTTTTCTAAAAAATGTATTTTTTTAATTTCTACTATTTTATTTTGAAATATCAAAATGGAAAATTTCACATATTGAAGATTCGTATTTTACAGCTTTAAAATAAAATAGTAAAAAAAAAAAAAAAAAAAAAAATACATTTTTAAAAAAGATGCGCCAATTTAACAGTTGAAAATTTTCTGAATGTGAAAACAGAATTAAAAAATATATAATAGTTAATGAGTTATAAGTAAAGAAAATTTGCCATAGAATAACATTAGCTTTGGCTTTTGGCAACAGTGAGTGAAGCGGGCCCTTAATTGTGTAGTTATTTTGACATATTTAGTATCACTTTTATTTCTTAATTCAACAGTTTATTTTTCTGTTTGTCATCCTTACATAAGATCTGGTTTCATTATCTTTCGTAATGCAATCTTTTTTTTTTTTTTTTTTTTTTTTTTTAATTATTGTTATGGATTCTTTGGTAAGTATTTCAAACAGGTTTAATTTGTATATTAATTACAATTTTAGCTGCTTCTTTCCTTTATTTTAACAAATGTGCCTTGGTTATATGGAATAAATGTAGTGCTTTAGATTTTTAAGAATTATCTACTTTATGACATTTATTGACCCATTCTTCATCAGAGCATATGTTAAAATATATGCTCAAATGGAGAACTTTTGAATTAAGAAATAGCAAATATTGTTGGAATTTTCAAAAAAGCAGTGTACAGTTGAGAATTAATAATTAAACAATTTGAAATAGATTGATAAACTTGATAAAATAGATAATGCTCAAAAATCCATATTATAATTCACTACATTTATTCCATATAATCAAGGCATATTGATAAAAATTGAAAATGAAAGTTAAAATAGGAATTAATAGAAATACTATAGTAATATTAACCAAAGAATCTGTAATATAGAGAATCCTCTAGAAACTAGGCAGGAATCTATAAAATTGATTACACTACCGAAAATAATAAAACTAGATCTTCTAATTAATATTAACCCGCCAATACACAGGTTGGGTCTGTGAGACCCATTTTATTTGCGAGAATGCAATGTAGGAGAAACATTTTATATATTCTGTGAAAAAAAATTATAATAAACATAAAATTTTATACTTCGTATTTTTATAGTGTGATTTTATTTTGTTGGTGTTATAATTGTAACCATTCAAATATTGAAAGAAAATTGTGTCTTTTGTTTTCCCCACCCGTGCACTGGCAGGTTAATCTTTATTTAAAATTAGTTGGCATAGGTAATCTCTGCTTAGTTCCCCATCATATGTATGTTTTCATAAATTTCTAGTAGGGAACATATGATATTCATGATAAGAGCTGTTAATTTTATCATTTGTTTGACACAATCATAGAACGAAATCCTCATCTAACAGGCTACCCACTACTCAATTCGATATATTTACCTTATTCTAATCTATTAATTTATTTTAGTGGGATCAGTTTCGTAGTTTAGTTTTCATGCAATTCCATACTATTTCCAATGCAACAATCCCCAAAATGCAAATTTATAAGGAATATCGCCCAATTTTGCTATGTTCATAAAAATCTTAAATTTTGAATAACTTACAAAATTTTCAAATTAGAATATTTGTAGTCAATGATGTTCAAACAAGTATCATGAATATCATTTAAAAAATGGCCTGATATATTTATGATGCAAATATCCCAAAAAATAGATGTTAACGCGAAATTTTGCACTATTTTGTCATGTTAAGTAAATCATAAATTTCGAATAACTTACGACAAAATTTTTAAAATACAAAATTCATAGTCAAGGATGTTCATGTCAGTATCCTAAATGATATTTTAAAAGTAGTCTGACATCTTTACGGTGGAAACAAATATCATAAATGTCATTTTAAAAATGGTCTGATATATTTATGATGCAAATATCCTTCAAAATGGACGCTTATACAAAATTTTACACTATTCTGCCATGTTAAGAAAATTGTAAATTTTGAATATCTTGCAAAATTTTAAATTAGAAAATTCATAGTCAAGGATGTTTATGCCAGTATGGTTACATGATATTAGTTCCCCATCATACTATAGGTATGGGGAACTTAGGTAATCGTGAAAAATTTCGACCTCGGTTTTTTTACTTTTTTATACGTTTAAGGTGTGAGGAATCCGAAAATGACAAAATTTGTATGGCGTCTGTCTGTACGGTGTCTGTCAGTGTGTCAGTCCGTTAGTGTGTTAGTCCATTAGTTTGTTAGTCAGTTTACACGATATCTCACGAACAAATGATCGCAGTGAGGTCAGATCAGTTTTAAAATATGACTTTCGATACTGGCAAGAACCCTATTCATTTGCAACATTCAAATTAAAAAACTTCATAAGTTATTAGAAATTTTCGATTTTCTTAACATGGGAGAATAGGACAAAAATTCACTTAAACGTGCATTAAATGGAAACTTTTTACTGTAAAAATGTCGGACCAGTTTTAAACTATCAGTTTTGATGCCAGAATGAACATCATTTACAATAAATATGCTACTTTGAAAATGTCGCAAGTTATTGGAAATTTACGAACTTCTTAACATGGCAGTATAGGGCAAAATTTCACATAAACGTCAATTTTGAGAGATATTTTCATCGTAAAGATGTCAGACTACTTTTAAAATATCATTTAGGACACTGGCATGAATATTAATGACTATGAATTTTCCAATATAAAAATTTCGTAAGTTATTGGAAATTTAGGAATTTCTTAACATGGCAGAATAGAGCAAAATTGTACATAAACATCAATCTTGAGGGATATTTTCATCGTGAAGATGTCAAACCACTTTCGAAATATTATTGAGGATACTGGCATGAATATCATAGACTATGATTTTTCCAATTAAAAAAATTCGTAAGTTATTTGGAATTTACGATTTACTTAACATGTCAGAATAAGGCAAAATTGAGCATAAACTTCCATTTTGAGGATCATAAATACATTAGACAACTTCTAAATTACATTTGTGATATTTGTTTGAACATGATTGAATACAAATATTCTAATAGGAAAATTTCGTAAATTATACGTAATTTACGATTTTATCAACATAGCGAAATTGTAAATTTTTCATATAAATATGAATTTTGAGGATTATTGCATTGGAAATAGTAGCATGAAAACTAAACAACGGATAAAATAAATTAATAGATTAGAATAAGATAAATATATCGAAGTGAACAGTGGATAGCCTATTAGGCGGGGATTTTATTCTGTCACTCTATCAAGCTTTGGTCAAATTCATTTCTTTTAACATGATTATAATATGGCTCGCACTAGAAATTTATGAGAACATAAATATGATGGGGAACTGAGCAGAGTCCACCTATGCCAACTAGTTTTAAAAGTGGTCTGACAACTTTGCGATGAAAACATCCCTCAAAACAGACATTTATGTGAAATTTTGTTCTATTCTGCCATGTTAAGATATTCTTAAGTTTCCAATAACTTGCGAAATTTTCAAAGTAGCATGTTTATAGTTAATGATGTTCATCCTGGCATCAAAACTGATATTTAAAAGCTTTTCTTACATCTTTACGATAAAAATATTTCTTTTCATGCACATTTAAGTGAAATTTTGCTTTATTCTCCTTAAAAAAAAAAAAATCGAAAATTTTGAATAACTTCTGAAGTTTTTTAATTAATGTTGTAAATGAATAGGTTTCTTGCGAGTGTCATAAATAATATTTTAAAACTGGTCTAACACCTCTCTGCGATCATTTGTTCATGAGATATTGTGTACACAGACTAACAAGCTAACAGACACCCTACAGATGGACACCATACCCATTTTGATATTTTCGGCATTCCTAGCTCTTTTTCACATTAAAAATAGTTAATTTTCCCTTAAAAATGCATTAAAAAGCTCCAATAGGGCAGGTAATGGATTTGGCAACTTTTTGCTCTTTGGCGACTTTTTTTGGCAATGTTGGCAAGAAATTCTTATTATCAATATACCAAATATGTCCCACAGCAGAAAATTCGAAACGCGAGACATATGTCGCAGATTTTTTTTTCAATCTGCAGATTATTTTTAAAACAATATTGTGTAGAAATTTCAAGTCTCCCGACTTTGGTCAGAAATATTGCAATTTCCAATCTTTCTTCATCCGCAGCATAAATGCCAATGTTCATTGTAAACATATTTTATTAGTTTCTAGAACCTTCAAAGAGGTAAAATTATTCAATATCTTTCGCTTATGTAATTATTTTACCCTTTTTTCCTCCACCCCCCACCCCCTTCTTCGCTAACGATTGGTGATTAGACATCTCACGGAATCATTGTGATTTCCAATCTTTATTCCTCCACAAAATAAATGTCATTTTTTTTTTTTTTTTTAATCTTATTTAATTAGATTCCAGAGATTATAAAGAAGTAAAATTGTCCAATATCATCTCACGTTTTTTTTTTTTTTTTTTTTTCCTGCTTCTCCCCCTTTTCCCCTCTCCCACTAATGAATAGCAAACAATTGCTCTGCAGAAGTATTGAGATTTCTGATTTTTCTCCATCCACAACCTTTTCAATTTACTATATTAGATTCTAGAACCTATATTGAAATAGCATTGTTTTATATCTCTCAATCATATATTTATTTGTGATTCTCACCCACCCCCTTCCCCAAACTAGCAATCGGGGATCATACAGGTAATCGTTTAAAGTATGGAAAGGATCGTTTACTTGGAAATGGCTGGAAATGTATTTAATTTTGTATTAAAGGTTTTTCATATAAAAATAAATTTAAGTGCACTATGTGGTGTGCATATAATTTATAGACAATATACAGGGACACCCAAAATTAAGCTAAACATTCTTTTCTATTGAATATAATAGATGGAAGTGCTTTGCTATATTTTACTGCGTCAATGAACACTGTTCTGGAAGGATAATTAATTTTTTATTCCAACTGTAAACAAAGTATTTTTTTAGTTCTGTTTTAAATTCTAGTTTTTTTTATATAATATCACATTTAGAGGTTCCATGAAAGTGAAAGTCTAATTTTTAGAAATTGATCTGTATTTATATCTGTTATCAGCATAATTTAAAAACAAATGATTACAGGAAATTCAAATTTGGTATTTGGATATTCGTATTAGGTTGCTACTTGAAAAATTTTATTAAGATTGGCAAGTCTGGATGCAAATTAATAACAGCCTTGATTAAAAAAAAAAAAAAAAAAAAAAAAAATGTACTGCAGGGTGGCAACAATCAGGGAAAACAGGGAAATCATGGAAAAATCAGGGAATTTTGTAAAAATGCCCAAAAATCATGGAAATTTTCATTTTTGCCCAGCAAGCATGACTGAAAGATCACCTAACGAGTGTAGTCTTAACCATGATTGCATAGGATTGGTTGCTTTCTAGTTGAATCTCCCCAAGTTAACACACACATATATATATATGAAATAATTAAATATTTATAGTGCAACAACTTGAGGAATAATTTTATGTCTTGATGTTAATATGTTGTGTAATTAAAATGAATCATATTTTCATAATTTTGAATTTTTCATTTTATTTTCCTTTTTGTAAGTGAATAAGAAAAAAAATATATATATTGAGATATTTTTGCCCATCAGTATTATTGTTTGAATTGCAGTGGTATATCTATAATAATAAAAGAAGATGTCTGTCTGTCTGTCTGTCTGTGCATCTATACGTTCAGCCCCTACTGAACGCAGAAGTATAAAATTTGACATACGGGTGCTCAGAAGCCTTACCAAGTTGATAGTGAAAACAGAATTTAAAAATTTTAATTAGTTCCGGAGATATTAATTAAAATGTAGACCTGTGTCTAATCAAAAAGCGATCTCAATGACTGAGAATTCACCGCGATTGCATAAAAATAGATATCTTAACGGAGTTAAAATCAGAAAAAGTGGAAAATAAATTAGAAATATTAGTTCAATCGTTACGAATTTGGTACCAAATGAAAGGGGATTTTTTTCTGAATCTAAGGGTGCAAGTGGCTTACCTCTACAGCAATTAGATTTTTTAAAATTAACTAAAGTATGAAATTTAGTTGGCAACAGTCAGAACTCTTAATTATTTCATTTATCAAAGATTCTTCAGTGCCAGGTGCTAGACATGCTGGCTTCCGGTCGGGAAAAATTGTTTTTCGTTTTTCGCCTACGTGACAAATTAGTGGAAATAAAAAAAGCAGTTTTTGAATTTTTTCAATTTAAAATCGATCAAAAGCAAAACTCTGAAATTGGCCGTCATTATGGCTCACCTGTATGCAGTTAAAGATCTAAAGTACAGCTTTAAAAATAAAATAAATAGACATATTATATTTATTTAAATTCATTTTTATTTCATCTGTTAATGACACCAAAAGTTACTTTTAACACAATAATATTGATTTTTTTTTTTTTCTCCTTATGAATTCGGTTGTAAAAAAGCAGTTTTGGAATTCTTAAATTTTAGACGGATTTCAATAGAAATCGTTAATTGCCCTTGATAAATTAGCCATTTTGAGTCTAAAATATATCAAAGATATTCATTATTGTAATACATAATACATCATTCAAAAGATATTTTAAAGTATTTTTATTGCAGGCTATTAAAATGATATAAGCCATTCAAATTCTGTACGAAACTTTCAGAGAAAACTACGAAAAACCCAGAAAATTTTTATTCTTTTATATTTTACAGAGTTTCAAATTCAGATTTTCGCTCACATTTCGTACTAATAATTTTTAACGGTATATAGCCCGGAATTAAGCAAGTTTTGGAGAAAACCACAGATAAGTCAGACACAAATCATTTAAAAAAATGTTTGTATTATCTTTGTATTTCAGCTTCTAATTAGTATAATTTCATTTTTATATTATCGAAAGTGGAATTCGAGATTCACCTGATTTACACGTTTTAAGGTGTCCTGATTAGGTTTTCCTTTGTATCTCAGCTACTAATTAAAATAATTTCATAACTAATACATCATTTGAAAGCTTTGTTGATTTGGAATTGAACGATATATTACAGAAATTTCTATCACCAGATGGCGCTGTAATATTTAAAAATTTCAATATTTCAAATTCTAATGAGCGAGGAAGGTGTTGTAAGTTCTAAAACAAGGATAAGGCGCCGCAGGCGCTACCGAGCGGGACTTAGCTAAAATCAGAAATTTGAAAGATCATAACATGGTGAGCGAGCAGGCTGTTTCAGATATTGAAAAGGGAAAAGGGCGCCAAAGGCGCTACCGCACGGGAATTTACTGAGATTTCAATAAGCTATTTTCACGATATATCAATAAGCTGTTATTAGACCTGAAATGGGAAAAAAGCGCCGCAGGCACCACCGGGCGGGAGTTTTGTAAAGTCGGATTTTTCAGGGATCGCGAACCAGCTGGTCGCCGAAGGCGGCTACTACAGTAATATAACAGTTTATACAGTTGATATACACAAAATTATAGAATGTATATAATAGATAACGGAAATGATGGAAATTAGTCATGGAAATCAGGGAACTTTTTTGGTGAATTTATGTAGCCACCCTGTGTAGGCATTATAATTGAGTGGGGGGGGGGGGGGATGTGTGAATGGGGAATTCAGAATTATATGTGAAATAAAACTTTTCCTAAGCCTATTTTACATTATTTAAAAATAGATTGATCTTTATTACCTTATTGATCTCATGTCTTAATCTGCAATTTATCTTTTTAGTATTGAAATGCAGTGTAAGAGAAAATCGTGCGAGTGGTACACTAGATTATTTTTCCTTTAATTAATTCATTTGAAAAATAATTTTTTTTTTTTTTTTTAATGTGTTTATTGAAAAAACTGGTAATATAGTAGAAAGGATTAAACTGATTAAAATTAAAATTTAATTAAAATTCATTATTATTATTTTGCTTATATAATTAATTCGTTTGAAAGAAATATTTTCTCCTTTTTTTTCCATTTATTGTATTAGTTGGAATCTAATGATAATATAGTAGAAAAAGAGAGAGCTATAGAATACATGATACCGAAACTGAAATGTTTAAGAAATGCTGAGATACAGCCATATTTATAATCGTAGTTCTGGAGTAATAGCAGCTTTTGTCTTCCGATAAATACCCAAATTGAAGTGCCCAGGAAATATACTATGGTAGGCTTTGAGTGCCTGATGTAAGGTTAAGAATGATTTTAAAGGATTATTATTTTTTTTTTATAAAATGTTAAAAAAAAAAAAAAAAAAAAAAATAGTGATTCTCAAATTTTTTGAAGATTCATTTAATTATAGTGATCAGCGAAGCCTGCTAGTATTAAGTAAATGCAAACTTCTGACAGAAATACACTTACTGAATCTCGCAAGCTTTTTTGATGTTACTTATAATGCTGCAAATTATTTTCTAATGCCTAAATAGTTGTCACAGATTGACAGAAAAATTTCTGCTACTGGGCAAATATGGAAGGTGTAATCTCATTGGCTGACAAGTTTCTGAAATTTTCAACATTTTCTACGCAGGTATTTAAATAGTTGCATCGTGCCATGTGGGTCGGCCTCAGATTATTTTCCACCAATGCTCCATTGCTTCTGAAAGAGTCCTGAACCTCTTTGAATTATAATCAATTGCTAAATGTGTTATTGATATACAGTTTGTACTGTGGATTTGCTGTTGAAAGCAGTTATTTAAGCTGTGTTCACTGGTGGAATTGAAGTTGATACCCAGTTTATAGACCAGTATTCTTCCGGAATTTTCTGTAAATAAACTACTAAGCCTTTGCAAGTTTCACCTTTCATTCTCGAACAACTCCCAAACCCCCAAGAACACAACAATATTGTATTTCAGTTTGTACTAAAGCATTTTTAACACTTTATAATGAATGTTTAAGAATGATTATGAATTTAATTAGTCTGTCTATCCTTCTGTCATCCTGGCTGTCTGTTACGTAATCATGTAGACAAGTATATTGATGATAAAATAATACAAATGAATACATACAGTTGCAAAGTAGTGTTCATCTATGCATACTGTAGGATATTTTGTTCTTGTTTAGAGTTATTCTATTGCTACTCAATACTTTATATCCCTGTAAAATACTAGTCTTGATTACATCCTACACCAGAAATATCATTGATTTGTAGTTAAAGGTTTCCAAGTAAGTCTGATACTTATGCGGAAATTCAAATAATAAAATTTTACATTTATATGTAAGTAGTGATTCTACCTGTGCAGTTCTTGGCACGAGGGAAAAAAATTATAAAATAAATATTGAAGGCAAAGCCAATTAATTTGACCAGTTGGCAGGAAATAGTTCATTCTGAGTTCTGATAAAAAACAATCTTGGCTGAAATCTATTTGCAAAAAAAAAAAAAAAAAAAAAATCTGTAAAAAATACCCAGAAGTACTCTTTTCACTCCTTTAGGAATTTAATTTCGGAAGTTTTTTTTTTTCTTTTACCTAAATTAGGGCCTTAGAGGAGACAATTTGCTAAATTTCAAGATTTTCAAGCTTCTATTGGAAACCACTGCAGAGATACAGTGAAAAGGTTCAAAAACTTCAGTACACCCTTTGAAACCCTTAAAGATTAAATTTGTTAAATCCATTCTTAGACAGCCACTATGTTATGAAGAAACTTACTGTACAAATGCCATATTGTTAGTTTCAGCAGTTTAGACTTGACATTGATAAATGAATCAATGAATCAGTGGTATTCGGCATTTATATATATGCAGATAAACACAAATCTACATAATAAAACTCTCCATTGTTAGTTTTTATGATTGTTAATAATCATACTTTCTCATTTCAAATGGTTAAATTATCAAAAAAAGGAAGAAAAGTCAAATTATATAAAACAATAATCTAATTAATTTTTCAAATATAGTGAACAGTATATAATACAGATGCAAAAACAGAAAAGAAAGAAACTGAATTTTCATTCTAAGAGAATTTAAAAGAAACTTACATGCAATTCTTTGCCCTTTTTTATTTGATCCAAAAGAGCTGATCTACTATCAAAAGCTGGAGGAGGGTTATTAGATCTCATACTGTCTCCTGAACTGGCTTTTTGTATAGAAACAGCAGGTGCAGGTCCAGGAGGAGGAGGGGGTGGAGGTGGGGGAGGAGGAACTGAACTTTGTATCTGAGGTGCTGGTGGAGGTGGAGGTGGAGGAGGTGGTGGGGGAGGTGCTGCAGAATGTTTAGGAATAGATTGTAACTGTGCAGCTGGTGGAACTGATGGAGGAGGTGGTGGTGGTGGAGCCGCGGAACGAGTTGAAGGAAGACGGGGTGGACGAGGAGTTTGAGGAGCATCTCTGACAGGCACAGGTGGTGGAGTAACTATAAAAACAAAATATGAAATTCTTGTATATAACACTGTATAAAAAAATAAACATTAAATGCATGAAAAAAAAATACAGAAAGAACAATGTGTCCCAACAGAAATAATTCCTGTGGTTAAAAATACAATCAGTATAAAATAGAATGTTCAACTCAAATTATCTCAGTATGTACCTGTCTTTAAAAAATATATATTTACTCCTTTAATGTACATAGCTTTTTTCTCAGTTTTTAACAGTATAACAAAATATTTTTTTTTCTCTCCAAATGTGCCATTCCTCCCTGACATAATTCAGCATTCATCCTAACAATAACTTCAGTAGTTACATTGTGTTTATCTGGCATTATATGCAATCAATAATTACCTGCTATTAGTGTGCTTCTCCTATAAATGTTAAACAGCAGAAATAAAATTTATTTTGAGTGCACTCTGCTTGTAGAGCTTCTAATTTATCAAATACTGTCTTCTACTCCAAGTACATCAATATTCATTAACAGAAAAATATAAATAAAATTCTGTTCACAAAAAAAGAATACCATGTTTAAAAAGAAAAGAAGAAAAAAAAGGCGAGTCTTTTTTTTATTTTAAACAACTTTAAAATTTTATTAACAAAATATGGATAATTCAATATGCCTTTATTTTAAGCTAGTGATAGCTTCCAGTTCTGAAATAAGGCGTTTTTCTTAAACTGTCAACTGAAAACAATATCTTACCCAAAGATTTTATCCATATGCTACTGAAGTACAAAATGTATCTCTTTATATAAAAGATAAATAATTTTAAAATAGATCAGCTTATTTTTTTAATGATCACATCATCATCATGTCAGCAAGGTTTTTGCTTGCGGAAGTGCACTAATTTGCCAGATATAGCAGTCTGAATTTGTTTTTCAAATTACTGTCATATTTTGTAAAAAAAACATTTGAAAGAGTAGTTAGTTTGATGCCAATGCTGGTCTTACAAAATCTTTTAAAGAAAATTTCTTTATATAAATTTATTCCGTACATAAATATTATTCATATACTAAAAAGATATTTTATGCTTTTATATTTATTATTTATGCATGTTTTGAATATGCATAACAAAAGTCACATGCATGCAAAGTAGAAAATTTCATAAAACTGAAAAAAAAAAAAAAAAAATCTGGAGTGACTCCACTCGACTTTCCGAACATTGAGTAATTAACAGTTTTGTAGATAAAGTAAAGAAAGAGGAGTTGTTAAACAAACAAAAGAGAGAAAACCATAATAGAGTGTTTGAGTATTTTTCTCCATCTATTACACGATGTTTTATTTAACGCTACTGAACTTTGAGCCCATAGATCATAATGATAAAGAATTTTTCGTTGTGTCCCTGTAAAAACCTATAAATGCTAGATTCACCAAAATGCTTATAGTTATTGCAACAGTTATTTATAATACTCATATAAATTTTCAGCTCAATTCAATAAGGCGTTTAGATGCTATCGTACTTTTAAAAATTTAGTCCCATAGGCCATAATGATAAAGAATTTTTCTTTGTGTCCCTGTAAAAAAACTGTAAGTGATAGATTCACCAAAATCTATACAGTTAGTTCAACTGTGATGTATAACATGTGTACAAATTTTTTGCTCAGATTAATAAGGCGTTTAGACGCTATCACACTTTTAAAAATTTCGCCCATAGGCATAATGATAAAGAATTTTTCTTTGTGTCCCTGTAAAAAAACTATAAGTGCTAGATTCTCAAAAATCTATACAAATTGAGTATTTGTAACCTATAATATGTGTATAAATTTTTCGCTCAATTGAATAAGGCGTTTAGATGCTATCGCACTTTTAAGATTTTGCTCCCATAGGCCATAATGATAAAGAATTTTTCTTTGTGTCCCTGTAAAAAAACTATAAGAGCTAGATTCACCAAAATCTATAGGGTTCGTACTATGGTGACTTACAATATGCGTACCAACTTTCAGGTTAATCGAACAAAGCGTTTAGACGCCAGCGTGTTCACTCACAGACATACACACATACATACACACATACACACACACATACATATATCATCGTAAAAATAGTGAAAACGGACTCAAGGGACCTCAAAACGTATAGAAACATCAAAATCTCGAATTCGGATTTTTGACATGATTACAATACTTTCCTCACTATAGTGTTCGGAAAGTAAAAAAAAAAATCAGTTAAGTGAACGATTTGAAATTAAAGAATTACTAAACTTTATTCTTTTTGTGATCCATACATCTCTCAAAATTCTTGCTTTCAGTGTGTGTGTGTGTGTTTTTTTTTTTTTTTTCCTTCTTGGTTTTATACAGATGCACCAATTGCTATAAAGTCAATCATACTTTTGTGATTAATGCACAACTAAATTTAGGATTTTTTTTTTTTTCTTTTTAGTAGAGCAAGACTATTGCTTTCAATTAGACATTTTGTGCCATTATCATTTACCGTATTTCACCTTCAACACATCAGCATGCTTTCTCCTTTTGGCAATAAGTTATATATATATATTATATATATACAGGGCCCGAAATTTCAATTTAGATTACACTCGCTGACAAAAAAAGTTACTTGCCACAATATCTGATTAACTTACTCATTTTTAGTTCCCCATCATACTGTAGGTATGGGGCACTTAGATAATAGTGAAAATTTTCGACTTCCTTTTTTTTACTTTTTTTACACGTTTTCGGGTGTGAGGAATCCAAAAATATCAAAATGGGTATATGGTGTCCATCTGTAGGGTGTCTGTTAGTTTGTTGGTCCGTTAGTGTGTTAGTATGTTATAGTCTGCGTACACGATATCTCACGAACAAATTAGCGCAGAGAGGTCGAACCAATTTTAAAGTATTAGTTATGGCATTGGCAAGAACCCTATTCATTCGTAACATTTAAATTAAAAAACTTTAGAAGTTATACGAAATTTATGATTTTCTTAACGAGGGAGAATAGGGTAAAATTTCACATAAACGTGTATGAAAAAAAATCAGACTACTTTTAAAATATTATATAAGATGCTGACTATGAATTTTCCCAATTTAAAAGTTTTGTAAGTTACTGGAAATTTACGATTTACTTAATTTGGCGGAATAGGGAAAAATTTCGCATAAACGTCCACTTTGAGAAACATTTTCATCGTAAAGATGTCAGAACACTTTAAAAATGTCATTTAAGATACTGGCATGAACATCCGTGACTATGAATTTTTTAATTTAAAAAATTCGTAAGTTATTGGAATTTACGATTTACTTAACATGGCAGAATAGGGCAAAATTGAGCATAAACGTCCATTTTGAGGATCATAAATATATCAGAAAACCTCAAAATAATATTTATGATACTTGTTTGGACATGATTGACTACAAATATCCTAACAGGAAAATTTCTTAAGTTATTCGAAATTTAAGATTTTATCAACATAACAATTATTCCATAATATTCCTAATTATTCCATATAAATAAATATGCATTTTGGGGATTGTTGCATTGGAAATAGTAGCATGAAAACTAAACTACGAAATTGACCCCAATAAAATAAACTAATAGATTAGAATAAGATAAATATATCGAACTGAACAGTGGGTAGCCTATAAGGCGGGGATTTCATTATGTCACTGTGTTAAGCGTTTGGTCAAATTAATTTCTCTTAACATGAAAATAATATGTTTTGTACTAGAAATTTATGAGAACATACATATGATGGGGAACTGAGCAGAGTCAACCTATGCCAACTAGTTTACGTATAAGGTGATCAGAATTTTTTATTAGGAAAACAGGAGAAATTACGCAATGTCTTTTATTTTATAAGAAAATAGAATATAGAAGACATTCAATTTTGAAAATTAGGTCATTTTAGAGGATACAAAGTTGAATGAAAAGGATTATAAAAACCGATTCAAAAGCTACTTCACACAAATGGTGGAAACATTTTTATCTCAAATGATGAATTTGGATCAGTACACCTCAATTTAAATTAATAATATATGGATACGAAAGGAAAAATCCCTAATTTTTACAGGTGTCACCGGACTTTTTTTTCTTTTTTTTTTTTTTTAATTATGAATTTTTGCTATAGGCAAAAACTTTTTTTTTTTTTGGTGGTACTTTCATGCAGTTACATAAAAAAAGTTGATAGACATTATTTTTTATTAAAATCCTAATCACAAAAGAAAAAATAAAATTATTTTTGCAGATGAAACGATTTGTTTTAACGAACAAATCATTCTTTATCATCATTTTATAACAGTTCTCACAGGTATAACCTAAATTAGTCTTAGTAGTTAATAAGTTCTTAAAGTAGGTATATAAAAGGGGATATTTTTCACATGTCTAGACATTCACTTCACATTTTGTTCATCGAAGGAAACAGTCGTTTTCTGGGAGTGTTTTTGCCAGGAGGAAATAAAATTAATTCAACTAATTTTTGTATATTTTTGTGAGGTGGTGGTAATGTTATCATTAAAGCCAATTGTCTGCACTAGGTCGTAGCCCATATTTACGCTAGTTTCGGAGAAAACCATGGAAAACTCATAACGGCTAAGCCGATGAGCGCGACCGGGTTTCAAACCCAGCACCTCACATATACCAGCTTCGAGAACAGAACCTCTCGGTAACTGCTGGGCCTATTTTTATGAGGAATATTATTCATGCAAAAGTGAGAACACACTTGAACCCACTGCGTATCAACCGGAACACCATCTTCTTAACGATTTCATGACAATTTCAATAGTGATTCCGTGTTCTGGATCAAAGAACCGTACAAATATAGGGAATACTTTTTATTTCTTTGTGATTCGAAGAATCTACATAGAAATAAATCATAATACACTTTGGCAAGTTTATTAGAAAGTTGTTCTTTTGCGAACCTAACGCAGAAAAAAGTTAGTGTTCCCCGTTCGATACAGCCAACAGGCGATTGAGCTTCCCAGTTTTGCGAAAATTTTGAAATTAAGGACTAAATCCTTTTCATTTGAAAAAGAGGACATAGAGAACGAAAAACATAAAAAAGAAGACCTTTTTAGTCCTGTAATGTTTTTTTCGTTTAAAAGGGCAGATCGTTGATAAAGGAGACTGTCCTTTTAAAAAGAGGATGTCTGGTCATCTTACCTAAGAGATTAGCATGACTTTACGTTTTTAAATCGATTTTTTTTTTTTTTTTAAGCACCATATATTTTAAGAATTCTATCTACATTTAGACTGAAATTTTACTCACCATAGTAAAATTTCTACTCGCCAATGGTGAGCTGGCGAGCAGAAATTTCGCCCCCTGATATATATATATATATTTAATTAAAATAAAGATAAAACAAGCAAAATAAATAAATAAAATAAATAAAGAGCTGAATACAGTAACCATTGCTAAGAAAGGCAACTTCACACTTAATCTTTTATTTATTTTTTTTATGCTTTTTGTATATTTAGAGCAATTATCCCCCTGATAAAATAAAATAAAT
The DNA here is from genome assembly GCA_963930645.1 of Salticus scenicus. Lineage (NCBI taxonomy): Eukaryota > Metazoa > Arthropoda > Arachnida > Araneae > Salticidae > Salticus > Salticus scenicus. Next base: position 299,725,967 of record OZ005648.1, read on the forward strand.
TGAGAAAAACCGTCTAAAGGAAATGGATCAGCTTTAGTATTAGACCCCCCTTAGTGAAATTTAACACCGAAGTAGCTTGTATATTTCTTGCCAATGATTACGCAATTGTGATAATCATTTTCATTGTCAAAGTGGCAACAAAAATTTATTTGTTTCCAAGTGAGTCCTATACTAAAGCTGTACCAAAGAAATTTTAAAAAATGAATATAGTAACTGTTGCTAAGGGATGCAATACAGTTACCACTTGCCTATATATATGGAAGAATAGACTTTAAAATGTCCTGTTGTTACTAAATTAAATTCTGTTTTGTAACAGAATTTTATACCTAATACTTAGAAAACAAAAACAGACCTTTTTTTTTTTTTTTTTTTGTAATTCATGTTTAACATGACTAGGATATTCAGTTTTTTTTTTCTTCCCGTGAATTTTGTACGGGATTTGATAATAAACCCAATTTTCTTCTGAATAGACAACTTTTTTAAGGAACATAACAGTGACTTGATACAAACATAATACAAAATTAATGAAAACAGTATGGTAACAGAAATTGATTTCAGCTTATAGCCCTGTATAAATACATACTTGTTAAAAATGATAAAAACTCAAAGACTATTTACTACAAATCTGAATTTTCAATGTTTTTCAAAAATAAATAAATAAAACTAAGTGCATACATATGACTATGAATTATAACCCAAAATTAAATTTTCTGAATCAACTTTGTGTTAATTCTAAGGAATTAGACTTCTACCTAAATGCATATATGCACACCCATAATTTAAAATACTTACTCTTTTGAACGATTTCTTGCTTAGCACGTTCAACACCACCATGATTGGCAATAAAGTCATAAATAAAATTTCTAGTATCATTATCATTTAAGTCATTATCTGAAACACCAGCCATACTGAAGAAGGCCTTTAATTCTTCATCAACACTTTCAACCTTTGGATAAAATATCAAAATTAAAACAAACACGTCTGCAATTTAAAAGAGAAAGTTAAAATTGTGTTCATTGTTCATTTTTATAAGAAATATATGCTTAACCCCCATCTTAGTTGGCATCACATGTCTTATGTTTTTTTAATGCCTGTACAGATGGTGTTGCATATCAAGAAAAAGAAAAATTTCATCATTAACACGTTGAGCGCCATGTCAGCCATTCTAGATTCTAGACATTTTGTCATATATCTCTAAGTACTGAAGGAATAATCTTAAAACTTTAAAAGTGTGCAGAACATGTTATACTTCAAATATTTTAGTCAAAGTTTTACCCCAAAAGTAAAAGCAGTACCAATAAAAAATTAAAACGTTGAGCACCCTGTCAGCCATTGGTGGCTGACAGTGTCAAATATGATATACAGTCGCGTCAACCATCGGTGACGGATATAAAATAGGATATAAAACTAAAAATATTGCATTTAATGATTGAAAACTTATTAAAAATTCACTTAATTTTTATTTATTACAGGAGGAATCATTATGGAATTTTAAGAATTTGGGTGGCGCTCAACGTGTTAAAAGTAAATTCCTTATTAGTTACATGTCTCAGTATATTATCTCAAGATTATTTTGCCTTGAATAGATGGAAACAATTATTTTGTATTTTCTTTGCAATGTTTCAAAATTTTTTTGACACAGCATGATATTAGTTAGAACTATGCAATAAACTCTTCAAGATAATTTTGATATTCATAACCAAGAAATTTCTTTTTGATGAGGTAAGCAATAAAATAATCAGCAAAAATGATTTCAATGTGCTCTTTTTACAGTTTGATGCCAAGAAAGACTTTATAACTGTTATGATAATGTTGGAAAAACATTTTATACATATACATATAAATATACCAGGGTTGGCAAGTTTTTGTCAATTGACGGTTTTATCCAGATTTAATCATGGTTTTAACCATCGTGTCTAAAATTCTACATAAAAAGTATTCTAGAACTATTTTTTGCAACAAACTTATATCTACAGTTTATTACTTTTTCTTAATTTTTGGTTTTAGGATTTGAGTAAACTTTATGACAATTTTAGACCATAAAAACCCCATGCCTCATCAAATACTCCAAGTGTGATTTTTGCCCAATTAACTTTTTTGAAAATAAAAAATAATTTTAGGCTACTATAAAATATGAAACACAAAATTATAAATAGCAGTACATTAATAAAATAATCAATGTACTAATTCCTTTAACTTTTAAAAATAAAAGAAAAATCTTTCGATTTCGTACGGTTACTTTTAGTTTTTAATGTTTTACCCAATTCTAGTTCCTTTTCTCTATAGAATATATACTAACAAAATACTATTTAAGAAGCACTCTGAACTAAGTCTCTTTCTTACTTAGAATAGATTTATACAAAACTGAAAAAGATCCTTACTATTAACACTGAACTGAATGGTGTAGAATGCTGATGTATTATGAGCTGAATAAATTCTATAGGCATATTAATGCTTTTAAGGTCATTAATCATTCATCATCACTGACAGCCAAACATCATGTTATTCAATGGTGAATTTTGTAATTTAGAATTACCCAATACCTAAAATATATTTTTTAATTTTAAATATTTAATTTTGAAGCCATAAAATGCAAAATATACACTTTGTTCAATTGCATAATATCAATTTAAGACTTGTAATATTGACTGCAAATTATATAATATTAATGTTATTATGTCGATTATTTCACGATCAAATATTTAGGTAACTTCAGTGGTGGATCCAGAATTTAACTTTTGGGAGGGGCTTTCAAGATATTATTTCAGATCAATGAAAAATTCACAATCCTAATATTAGTTTGCATTCCCTAGATACATTACACAGCTTCAAAAAATAGTTGTAATAACTTATTTATAATTATTATATGGAGAAATTTTGAAAGATTTATCAAAAACATTTTAAGTAATATATGTGCATGTGTGAACATGATATACATTAACAGGAACTGCAATTAAAAGCATAAATGTAATTAATGTGTCTATGGGAAGGGAAACAATCACTAAAATAAATAAAAAAGACAACCCCATGTAATATATACCTGCAACTATGATTACTCACAAAATTTTCACACAGTTATAATTTATATTTTTAAACACTGGAAAGGGATTTCATAACTACACAAGTTAAAAATAGCATAAAATTGAAAATTCTATGTAATGCATTCCATCCCATTCCATAATGTTAATCAGTAATTTTCATCTCATTTACATACTTGCCAACCTTAAAAAATGAGAAATAGGAAGATTCATGTTTAAAATTAGGGAGATTTAACTAAAATTAGGGAGATTTTTTTTTATATATATACGAAGCACACATATTTCCATACTTAATTTTTGAAAACTTAACTATGGATAAAATTAGAAATTAGCAGAAAACATTTTCAATAACTCTTTCAATTCTATTTCTAGAATCTGCCAAAACAAGTTTAAAATGAATATTGTCATTTATGTTGTGGATAGAGAAAGATTGGGAAACAAAAGGCTTCTGCAGAACACTTGATTGCCGATCGCTAATTGGAGATGTGAAAAGGGGGGGGGGGGCAAAAAATAATTACATGTGCTAGAAACATTTAACATTTCCATTTCTTTAAAGGTTCTAGAATTTCATAAAACAATTTTTAAATGAATATTGACATTCATGTTGTGGATGGAAAAAGATTAAAAATCGGGAGGCTTTCATAGAGCATTTGATCGCCGTTCATTAATGAGATTTATTTTTTATAAACGAACGATATCCGCGATTTTTTTTAAACGTGGCAGAAATTAATTCGTGGAATTGAATGAAATATGGGGAAAAAAAAAAAACTGCGGATTCCCGCGAATTCGCAAAAAAATTACATGTCTGATATTTCTTGTAATAAACATTGTTTAATTTTGCTCTATTATGTGCTATTTTATAATTTTCTCTCTTTTATGATAAATCGGAAATTTTTAAACTTCCGATCGGAAAATCGGGAGATAGATCGAAAATTCGGAAGTCTTCCGCCGAAATCGGGAGAGTTGGCAAGTATGCATTTAATAATGTCAGAAAATGTTCTTGAATGGAGCAACAACAACGAGGGAGAAGGAGGGAAGAAACATGGTGAAACTAAGAAATCTACTCATGATGCTGTAAAATAAAAATAATAAATAAATAAATAAATAAAAATGGCCTTTTAGAAGTCATTCAGAAAATCATAATTCAGGCAAAAAATATTATGAATGAAATGGATTCAATTATTCAAATTTACATTTTATTTGTTTATACTGCTTTGTAATAGTCATTAATATTCGTTTTAATTTTAAATTCTTTTCTGAAATAATTTTGTTTCTAAGAATTCCTTTATACCCTAGATCAAACTGATGAACTGAAAAGTCTTATTAAACATTTCTTTTCTCTACAGACATATTCATAGGAAATATCTGCTATAATTTTACAAATGGAGAGCAATAAGATCAAGGCCATAGCCAAGGATGAGAGGGGGGAGGGTCAAACACTTCCCATAATGTTGCAGATCTGTCGAAAATTTTTGAGTTAAACATTTTTAACACTCAACATTCTGTACTAAAGTTCAAAAACCCACCAAAATTTTTTCTGGCTACAGACTTGAATACAGGGTTCTTTGAAAAAAGTTTCATACGAAAAGTGGTCAGTTCACACAAGGAGCTAAAACAATATTGTCTGCTCTCGCGAAATGTGACCCTTAAGAGAGATATGTATTTGTGCATGGGCAATGAATTGACATTGAGGTAAAGCAGTATTAAATACAAAAAGAAAATTTTGGGATTGAGAAAAATTGGCCTTTATAGAAGGTTGTCCTTAAATAGAGGTGGGCTTTTAAAGAGGTTTTTGATAGCTGATGTTAATTAAACTAAGATAATTACTTAAAATGAATTTAAGATTTAAGTTGTTTTCCTTTAATTTTAAGTTTTGTAAATATCAAACTTTAGGGGGGGGGGGGGGCTTTAAAACTGAACAATTAATTAAATAAAAAATATAAACAGAACTTTGAAAAATGTACCTAACACTTTCAACATTTTTTTCACAAATAAGAATTATAATGTGTATTTTAATTATAACTACACTAATGCAACATAAAACTATTTATAATATATAAATTATGATTTACTCAGTTTTGTATCTTAATTTACAATAAAATACTGCTAATAAAATTACAGTTGAACCTCATTAACATGAATCTCAAGGGGAATAAAAAAAATTGTTCATGTTATCAGTTGTTCAGGCTATCAGTAACTCAGAAATTTCATTTTTATTTTGACATGGATTATGGAAAGAGTTTGTGTTAAAAGTAATTCAAGTTAACGAGGTTTGACTGTATTATATGAGGTTTATGACACTTTATTTTTTTCGACATGTCAGAAACCTAACCTTGAAATATATACATACATAATCAATAATTCTTTTTATACAAATATTTATTTTAAATGCCGAAAAGCAATAGCATGGCACAACATTTCCACTCTCCATTAGTGAGTGGAATTTTTACTGTAGCGTGTAAAAATCGTGTAAATGTCTAGTTATATAGATGAAATTTTTACACTATTGGGTAGCACCAAAAAAAATTTTTTTTTTTTTTTTTTTTTTTTAATTTAAAACCAGCAAAATCTTGTTTACCTTTGGCAATAACCTCATGTTTAACCTTTTCTATTTTGCTTCATCGATTGCAAAGAGTCTGTGTGTGCTCTCCAACAACTGCCCCAGCTTCTCCTGCTCCACAACACAAGGAAAGAGAAATGTTTAATATAAGTGTAACAGTTCTAATCTCTTCAACTGTTTTTTATTAATAAAACGCCAAAGATTTGTGCTTCCAATGATGTAGTAAGCAGGAATCTTATTGAGAACAATTCAGAAATATTTTTTTTTTTTTTTTTTTTTTTTAATGACAAAAATGAATATGTTATAGACCCCAGAACTTCATCTAATTTCAAAACTAAATTGGAAGAAAAAGACATTTCAAATGTAAAAAGTTTAAAAAAAGAAAACAGTAGTTTAATTTTTCATGGGAAAAAAGATTTTAAATGGATATTGTTTGACAAAGTGTTTCTTTGCATGACTCTTCACAGTTGTGTTCTTAGACATATTAATCTTTTTGAAATATCAAATGCAATACATTAAAATGATTTTTAATTATACATGATTATGAGATATGGAGTATGAGAATATTTCATAACATAAAATTTTATGCTTATTTCTAAAAGCACTTCAAATAATTTGGAAAAAAATTGTCAAAATACGTAAAAAATAGAATATGTCAGTCCTATTTTGTGGTGAGTAATTTTCTTCTTTCTATGAATTTATCTGAATTGAAAGTTTGAGCACTGAGCAATAGATTTGATAATTATAATATCAAAGTGTATTTTGTATTAATTTAGAACTTGGATGCATTACAGGAAAAACTGGAGATCAATGAATAGATATCACAAATAAATATAAGCACCAATATAATATATATATATTTTGACCGGGGGGGGGGGGGGGAGGGATAGAAAAAAAAAATCAAAACAAGAAGGGTTAAAAAATATGCCCCGAAGTTTAAAGAAATGCAACACATTTAAAAACAATATTTCTTCAAAAACAAAATAAAGATATCACATCTACAAAATTAGGGCAAAAATAAAAAAGAGTAAACTGTTTTTTTTTTTTTTTTTTCTTGCATGCAGATAACATGTTTGTATTGTGCCAGAAGATAAAATTCATTCCACTCTAAAATGGTTGCATTTGCATAATATTTTTACATATAATTATAGGAGCAAAAAATTTCAAGTTAAAAAACTATTTAATTAAAAGTTAAAAATTAATTTAACTTATTAACACAAGTTTATACTTACATTAAAGCCTTTTTCAGGATGCCATCCAACATGCTGGACATGCCTATGATAATATAAATTTAAAGTGATAAAAATCTCCAAGAATTAAAACAATAAATAAAATGCAGATTTCAAAAATATATGCAATAATTTAAATTAAATAAAAATTATGTTATATTTTTTTTATATGAAACAAAAGAGAAGAATGCTTACTTTTATCAACATTTAAATTGGTGACTTGAAATTGAAATAAAATTATTAATAAAATCTTAGTAAAATTTATAAAATAAGAGGAAATTATTAAATTTTCTAGAAATCAGAATCGATGTATTTTAAAAAAGCTTTTAACTTCAACAATATGTTTGTTAGGCAAACATCCCTGACAGCTCAATAATACTTTTCATTTCTGACACATTATTCTGCTTAAAGTTGCTCATGCATATCTGTTGACGGAGACAATTATGATAATCATTTTTATATGTGTTAGCTCGCATAACATTAAATTCTTATCTTATGAATTAATAAACAATCTATCAGTCAAATTATTAACAGTTTATCTGGGAAAAACTTTTGTTTTACCTAAAGTTTTATTTTCTCACATTTTCTCTGCTTCAAAAGCAACAAAATAAAGTCAAATTTATAAAATTGTTAAATACTGATTGTTTACGTATTGAAGTAAAGAGAACATACTAAATAATTAAGTTATTTATATGATTAAACTGGTAAAAGAACTACCATACAAATTGAATAATTTATCATAAGTTTTGAATGCATAATACTACACAAAGCTCAAGAGTTTAAAAAATACATCAATACGAAAAAGTAAATGAAATAGCTAAATATATTTTTTTTTTTTTTCCTATTACAGTTTTACTAAATGCACACTAAATTAGATGCACCGATTGCAACAAATTAAATAAGTTTCAACACTTATATGTTTAAAAGTCAATTTTTAAAATTTCAATATTTTTAATTTATATTTAAACGTGAAATGTCTATTTTAAAAATTTCAATACTTTTAATTTATATTTAAACGTGAAATGTCTATTTTAAAAATTTCAATATTCTTAATTGATATTTAAATGCAAATGTCTATTTAAATATTACCAGATCATCATGTTTTTAGTAGTCTCATCAAGCAAATTGTGATTTAAACAGAAAATAAAATGTCAAAGAAAAAAAGAAAAATCATGCAGTTTGGATCGATTGTTAACATTTTTCAACTATATGTACACATTGCATCATTTAACCTTCAATGTACTTTGCCTACATAATGTTAATAATCATGCAGTTTAAATAAATTAACATTTTTCCATATAATAGCAGGAGACTTGGCGTTGGAATATTAAAACAGGAATAAACTACTACGTCAGAAACGCCAAAGAAAAATTATTGAGGTGCATACAGCTGTTTCGGTAGCCTAAAGCGTGCCGTCATCAGTGCAAAAAAATAATTCTGAATCTGGAGAAGTACTCGTATATATAGGAAAGGGACCGGATTTAGTTCAACCAATAGGATTACGGAAGAGGTGGGGAGTGTGGCCAATAGGAATTAAGGAATGTGTAGCTGTGTAAACAGTAGAAAAATTAAGGAAATGTGGACTGAATGTAAAATTTCCAACAATCAGACAAATAGGGAACAGCGAAATCACAATTTACAAGGTTTTAAAATTTTTATAAATATGAAAAGCTTCAAAGAAATCGAGTTCATGAATGGATTTAGGTCTGCAAATTATTTTAGCTGAATTAAATTTAAAATTATGATTTTCCTCCCAGCAATGTTTAGAAATAGCCGATTTATTGGTTTCTTGTTTGCGGACGTAATTCATATGTTCTTTTAGACGAAATTTAAGACTGCGTTTAGTTTGGCCAATATGATAAACCACACTGACAGGATATACTATAAATGCCCCAAGAATTATGCATATCAATAGGATCTTTTAACTGAGAAAAGGTGAGTTTATTGGAAGGCGAAAATATTATTTTAAAATCATATTGTTTGAGAATTTTAGCTATGGTTTGACTGGTTTTAGAAAAATAGGGTAAAACAATACTGATATTAGAAGTGACTGATTTAGTAGACGTCACTCGTATTTCGTCTACTAAATCAGTCACTCGTATTTCGTCTACTAAATCAGTCACTTCTAATATCAGTATTGTTTTACCCTATTTTTCTAAAACCAGTCAAACCATAGCTAAAATTCTCAAACAATATGATTTTAAAATAATATTTTCGCCTTCCAATAAACTCACCTTTTCTCAGTTAAAAGATCCTATTGATATGCATAATTCTTGGGGCATTTATAGTATATCCTGTCAGTGTGGTTTATCATATATTGGCCAAACTAAACGCAGTCTTAAATTTCGTCTAAAAGAACATATGAATTACGTCCGCAAACAAGAAACCAATAAATCGGCTATTTCTAAACATTGCTGGGAGGAAAATCATAATTTTAAATTTAATTCAGCTAAAATAATTTGCAGACCTAAATCCATTCATGAACTCGATTTCTTTGAAGCTTTTCATATTTATAAAAATTTTAAAAACCTTGTAAATTGTGATTTCGCTGTTCCCTATTTGTCTGATTGTTGGAAATTTTACATTCAGTCCACATTTCCTTAATTTTTCTACTGTTTACACAGCTACACATTCCTTAATTCCTATTGGCCACACTCCCCACCTCTTCCGTAATCCTATTGGTTGAACTAAATCCGGTCCCTCTCCTATATATACGAGTACTTCTCCAGATTCAGAATTATTTTTTTGCACTGATGACGGTACGCTTTAGGCTACCGAAACAGCTGTATGCACCTCAATAATTTTTCTTTGGCGTTTCTGACGTAGTAGTTTATTCCTGTTTTAATATTTTTCCATATACTCGTTGCATCATTTAACCTTCAATGTACTTTACATGATCACACAACGGACATACAGACTTTACTGAATTCATAATTACTTTTGAACATTGGTTGGAAAATATTAAAAACCCTTTAACACAAACAGAAATACAATTAAAGTAACTTTTAATTATAGCCCTTAATGTATCTGAATATCTTTATATGGCCGTGTGAATCTTAATGCTAATCATACTACGTATATTCTAAGAAAAGAACATTTTGTTGTGCATATGAATAATAAATGTCAATTTCATTATGATTTGTGCGAAAATTTTATTTTAATGAAATACCCTTTAAAGAACGCAATGCTTTGGAATTCTTTCAGGTCCTGTTCACAAACCAGTGTGGATTATTTATAGTGTTTTGAAAGAATGACCTATTTTTTTTAACTCAAGAAATTCTACAGAAAGTAAAAACAGAGGAATGTAGGCTTCAAAGCAACAACAACAAAAAAAAAAAAAAAAAAATTATGTAATATTCGTGAAGAATGTGAAAATTTTGAAAAAAGACCTTGTGGCATAATTTTGAGTGGGATTTTTTTGTTTTTTTCTTTTAATTGTGGGATTCTCTCAATCCCACCCTTTATTGTGAACTCTGCTAGTGTGAACAAACTTCAAAAATTTACAGGGGAATTTTTAGTGACAAATAGCAGAACTGTTCAAGTTATGCAGAGTAGCTCCATGTCCACATTATCCCCTTCTCACTTATTTAAAAATACTAAGGAATTATATTTACACTTACGTGAAATTTGTTGGATTACTAATGTCTTCTTTTGTTAGCTTCTTTTTTTGCTTTTTTCTCTCCTTTATCTTGGGTTCTCGGCCATTAACGAGTGAAGGTGTTGATTCAGATTTCCCTTCTAGAATTGAATAAAATTTCATTTAAAAGTAAAAATAAAATATCTGTGAAAGGGAAAAAAAAATTCGGGGGGAGATATTTTAATTTTAAAATAGATATATAAAAAATATTATGTGCAGCTTAAAAAAATTGAAAATTAAATTATGAAAATATTTTATGTAAGGCAACTTACTTGCAGCAACAATTCCAATATTTGAAGGCTGTATTGCTTGTTGAGCCCGTCTTCTTTCTAAAAAGAAAAACCGAAAACAAATAAAAGTAGTGCAAAACACTGAAAACTCAAAGATAGAACTGAACATAAATTACATTATTTCAGCTTTAAATTGTTCCAGTAATTATAGCATATCAAACTTTTTTTTTTTTTTTTTTTTTTTTTTTTTTTAATGGACCTAATTAAAACAGCTTTCTTTCTTTCTTTCTTTTTCCCCTTTTGGCATTAAATTCAAATCAACAATTTATAATTGATTATATATTTAAAAAAAAAAAAAAAAAAAAAAAAACTTAGCAATTATTTTTATCCAAAATGTATTCTTTAAGACTGAATTTTAATTATTATTAATTATTTATTTATTTTCCAATGTAATGTATTTTTCTTTCTTTAATTTTTTTCCCAATTACCATTTCTTTATTTGGTTTCTAGATAGCATTATTATTCTATCTTTTTCTCTTCTTCATCTTCGTCATAAAGATAATAAAAAATTTAAATTAAAATTGATAGAAAATGTGCAAAAGAAATTTTAAGAAATCAATCTAATAACAGCTGCTATAGAACACAGCGTAATATCATAAGATGAAAAATTAGTTTTTTTAAATTTATATATTTAAAATAAAAGATAACTATTTTATTAAAGGGCAGACTAATTACATCATATTCGAAAAAAAAAAATACATTTTTGATACAATTTTAAGGAAATTTAGCATTGGATGAATAAAATTTTGTAAACATACGGAATAAATTTAGATATCTGCCAATTTAAGTGTTTTTAAGAAAACTTTTAAATATTGATTTTTATGTAAATGTTGCACTCGAACTAAACTGATAATTTTTAAATGGTATCAAAAGAAAGAACTTAAATATAATTTGTCTAGGCATTAAATACAATTTAACAACATCAATAACCTTTTTATTTGAAAAAGTTAGAACTTCTTAAGCTTGATGATTACATGCATTTTATTTTATAAAATTTGCAATAATATTAAAGTTAACATTGAATAAAATAAAAAACATCTTAATTTAGCACTAACAAAAAAAAAAAAAAAAAAAATAGAAAAAAAAAAAATACATAGTGAAATATTTAGTCAAAGTACACTTCTGCTTCTGAAGGAAATGAAGCTTGAAAAGAAGCAACAATTCTCTACTGCTCATATTAAATTTTCAAATGAGACTCTAAACTAAAAGTTATAGTGTATATGCACATGTGTCACCTGTTACGCCACAAAGTGTGTAATGTAAAGTTCAAACAAGGGTCCAAATGTGCATTGTAGCTGAAGGATAGAAGTTTAAACATAGAAAACACTGGTATTTGGTAATAAATACTTGTCTTTTTCTTTCTAGGATCACTTTACAGGGTTCTCATTCAACTTGGAAAACCTGGAAAACCTAGTCTATAATAAACAAAATTTTGCTACCTAAAATTTCACAATTTTTTTTTATACTTATTATATATAATAATAATATAAATAAATTATTATTATATATAATAATTTGATTTATAATAATTTATAATTTTATTTAAAAAAAAATTCAGGTCACAAAATGTGGTTTGTGATATTAAGAAAATAGCTCACACATAAAATAACATAGCTTGCAACATAAAAGATAACATAATACATTTTAAATTGCATTCTTAAAAAAAAAAAAAAAAAAAACATTTTCCAGGCTTATGCCATCATTTTCAGCTTTTGGGGTAATATTTGCAATTATCTTTGACTTTTTCGACTAATTTCAAATTCCCTGACTTTTCCAGGTTCTCCCTGACCCATGCAAACCCTGTCATAATGCAGGAAATTACAAACAAATAAATGCACATTTTGAATTTCTGTTTCTAACATCCATGTATACAAGGTGTTTTCTCGTACTAATTTGATGATGCTCTACAGCTTTGTAATTCACTTTTTTTCCCTATCTCATATTGTTTTAAGATAGGAATAGTAACTCTGCTGTTTTTCACCAAGTAATGCTGTAAACAGTAACATCTTGTAGTGCATGGCCACTTTACTATACCTAGATACTACTTTTATAGCTATAGCATTTCATCAGTTAAAAGAGTGGAAACAAACTTCAGTGGGCACCTGTATTTTGTTTATTTTTCAATATCATATTGGAGCCTTTTTCAAGCGAAGACCTTTACAACAACAACGAAAACAAAAGTACCAAAATTGAAGCATCTGTTAAGAAGTTATGAGCTAACAATAAAAAATAAATAAAACATGCAGTTTGAATTGAGAATTTTTTCCTTTTTGAAATCCATTAAAAATCAGCTTAGTGATACCTTTTGTGTTTTACTGTATAAATCTTGGTAATTATTACAGATGTTAAGATGTCATAAAGATAATCAAATAAACACAATGATAATTTTACAGTAGAATAAGATTGTGCCATAAATACCTCTTTTTCTGTCATCTCTTTGCTGAAGTTTTTTCTGTACAGCCTGTTTAAAGTTTAAAGCTTCATCATTGTTAGCAAAATTCAATCCTGCCATACAATTCTGAAAAAGAAAGTTGAATTTAGAAGATTTTCTGTAGCACGTGTAAAACTTATTTAAACAATTTAGTGTCTAGAAAACCTTAAAAAATGAAAAGCATACTAAAAATATAAAAATCATAATTAGCTATCACTACATCATACACAAATTATTTAAAATAGATTTTTTAAATTTCATGTATGTTTATTTTTTACAACAAATTTTAAAATTCGCATATAAAGTTTAACGATTTTATAAATGATTGAGGCAAAAACAATAAAAGTACCTGCACATATAAAACAAACACTAGGCTAACACAAATTAAAACTGTTTAATTCTAGATTACCTTAGTCTGAAGACGTTCACAAGAAATGTGGATGCAGTTGGAAAAAAAGAAATAAAAATTGGTTGTGATAATTATTTAAAAAACAGCAAACTACTCCTAGAGTTTATTATAGCAAAAGAAACATTTTTTGGATTCTTAAATATCCAATATGCTGATTTTTTTTTTTTTTTTTTTTTAACTTACTTAAGCTTGATTATATACATTAAAAACATTATAATTTACCTTACATAAGTCCTAGAAACCTTCACAATACGCATTTCATGTGCCAGCGCACTCATCTTCAGGTGAACTGTGACATCTCTTTCCACTGTTGTCATCTGGGATCATCGGCGCTGCTTCTTCATTTCTCTTCGTCTTGGTTGATTGCTTGATTAACTGGCTCCATTCTTTAGGGATTCTTGCATGTTCGCGGTCATTTACTGCCATGGGGTTAGTAATGATCTCTAGCGCTTCTCTTTTGAGGGCATAACTGTGATTATTGTAGTGGGCGATTTTATTAGTATGTATGCTGTTAATATTAATTGGGTTATTGAGGTGAGCGGATGTGAGCGCGGTGGATTGACGGTTATGATTTAAGTCGGATTTATGTTCTTTTTCGCGGTCTATTATTTTCCGTTTAGTGACACCAATATAGCACGCGCTGGAGTTATTATTGTAGGTGAAGTCTATTTTATAAATACCGGAAGTGGATCTATTGTCAATCTTGTCTTTATCATTTCTAATATGTTGAAAAATATTCCGGTTAGGTTTAATTGGAATGTTTATATTGTATTTTTTAGCGGCATTTTTTATTTTTATACTTGCGCCGTTGCTGAAAGGGATAGGGGTAGTGAATTTTGGTTTTTCTATTTGAGCGTTACTAATTTTATTAAGGGTTTTTATACGTTTTTTATATAGTTTGTTGACAAGGTTTTTTGGGTATTTAGTTTTATAGGCGATATCTTTAATATATTTAAGTTCTTCGTTGAGGAGGGTTTTATTGGAAGAACTCAACGAAGAACTTAAATATATTAAAGATATCGCCTATAAAACTAAATACCCCAAAAACCTTGTCAACAAACTATATAAAAAACGTATAAAAACCCTTAATAAAATTAGTAACGCTCAAATAGAAAAACCAAAATTCACTACTCCTATCCCTTTCAGCAACGGCGCAAGTATAAAAGTAAAAAATGCCGCTAAAAAATACAATATAAACATTCCAATTAAACCTAACCGGAATATTTTTCAACATATTAGAAATGATAAAGACAAGATTGACAATAGATCCACTTCCGGTATTTATAAAATAGACTTCACCTACAATAATAACTCCAGCGCGTGCTATATTGGTGTCACTAAACGGAAAATAATAGACCGCGAAAAAGAACATAAATCCGACTTAAATCATAACCGTCAATCCACCGTGCTCACATCCGCTCACCTCAATAACCCAATTAATATTAACAGCATACATACTAATAAAATCGCCCACTACAATAATCACAGTTATGCCCTCAAAAGAGAAGCGCTAGAGATCATTACTAACCCCATGGCAGTAAATGACCGTGAACATGCAAGAATCCCTAAAGAATGGAGCCAGTTAATCAAGCAATCAACCAAGACGAAGAGAAATGAAGAAGCAGCGCCGATGATCCCAGATGACAACAGTGGAAAGAGATGTCACAGTTCACCTGAAGATGAGTGCGCTGGCACTTGAAATGCGTATTTGTGAAGGTTTCTAGGACTTATGTAAGGTAAATTATAATGTTTTTAATGTAAATTATCGTCCTATTATGAAAGTAATTAATACTTGATTATATAATTAAAAACAAAGAACATCTTAATCAGAATTTATCACAGTATAAAGTACAGTACATAAGTATGTAATTAAAAATTTCAATGCAACTTTCCTGTTTAATATTCTTGAGGATATACTAAAAAAACTAAATAAAATATGGAAATTTTTCATGATATTTTTTATTACCCTAGTTTCCAGGAAATAAGTCATACAGGCTGCTTTGGTGAAAAATTGGCAAAAGAAAGTTAATTTTCATCAGATAAGCTGCATCGCCATATAAGCTATACAACCATGTAAGATGTGGCCTATACAATGGTACTCATATAATTCTTTGTATGCATAGCTTTTATACTAAATATTTGTATTTTCTCAATGCATTAAAATTATTTTTAAGACCAAATTTAAAAAGAATTTGGAAAAAAAAAAAATAAAAGGGAAAGTCAACTATTTCCATAAGTCCTGTTCATCCTTAATTTTGATGCATATAACTATGTTATTTGGCATTGATTAAAAAGTAAAGAATACTAATCTTTTACTTAGTAATTATTAAATTTTTAATATCAGCAAATAGATACAAAGAGATAATCACTTACTGTCAGATTATTATTACTACTAGATGGCTTTTGCCTACCTAGCTAGAGCTCAATATTTCCAAATGAACCTACTTCTAAGTTTGGTGCTTGCATTTATCTCAGCAAGCCATACATGCAAAATCAAAAACAGTGGCCAAATGTTATAACAAATAGTCAATATATAATTATTTAAAATAACTGTTTATTACTAAAATAAAAAAATGTAATTTAAATTTAAATATTTATGAAAATACACTTCAGTGCAAATTCATCAAAATCGTCTCTAGTTTATTTGTCGATGGGATATGAAAATATGAAAAATTCAAATCAAAATTATTGAAAATTCTTTAGATTAGATAAAAAGAAAAATTAATAACTTATTTTATTTTAAATTATTTACTCTGAACAACGTTCCCCATGTTCTTCATTCTTATTCTTTCTTTTTTTCTCTGCCCTATTTCAATGTTACCCTCTAGTGATTGCAAACAAAATATTTTAAAATTAAAAAATTTGGCCAAAAAAAAGTAGCTTTCAACAGATAAGCCATATTCACCAATACTGAACTTTCAAACATGTATTAGCCACAGCTTAAACTTTTCCTACTGAAAATTATGGTACATCATTATTAAGAGTATTGAGTAAAGACTTAAACTTTGCACCCAAAAATACAATAGAATACACTTTTTAATTTTAATAAATATTGAAATAAAATGCAATACAAGAAACTGATATACCATTAGTTCAATTTTCTTACTTTGTCATATTTTAATCATAATGTACACAAAAACTATCTAAATCAGAGACTTACAAATGCCGTGGTGTAATAGATATAGAACATGAAAGTTTCTACATGCCACAGAAAATTTTAAAGATTCTAAAATTATTTCTTTTAATATTTGTTAATAAAATGTTAAGTATTTAAAAATTGGTCAATATCAGAGTCCCACAAACTTTCGACACAATCCAGCCACACAGGCAACTAGACATACAGTCGAATCTCGTTAACGTGAATTACTTTTAACACGAACTGTTTCCACAATCCCCATCAAATTGAAAATTAGTTTAGTTATATGAGTTACTGATAACATGAACAATATTTTTTCCCCCTCGAGATTCGCGTTAACAAGGTTCGACTGTACAGTCAGTAACAAAAGTATCTGAACACTAGCAAAAATTCCTATATAAAAAAGTAGAATTAATATAATTTTAAGTTTAATATATACCTTACATAAGCTTTTCATCGTTTTGGCTGATTAATTTCATAGACCTTAAATTAGGGAAAACCTCTACCGCTTTCTCCACTACCCACAATAATAACCCCATAAACATTAACTCCATTAACATCCAAAAAATAGCACCTTACAATAACCATAATTATGCTCTAAAACGGGAGGCACTTGAAATTATTACTAACCCCAACACTGTAAACAATAGAGAACATTCCATCATCCCTACTGCATGGCAACACATCTTGGAGGAATATGAAGTGAAGCGAAATAACAGCCACAGCAAACCGCCGAACTATAAACAGAAGGACGTAAACGATTGTCATGGCTCTGAGGATGGTCGCGATTGCGACTGAAATTAATCAGCCAAAACGATGAAAAGCTTATGTAAGGTATATATTAAACTTAAAATTAAATTAGTATGCTTTTCTTTAAAAATAAATGAGTAGAATTAATATTTGTTAAATAAATCCTTGTCGAATCATGTTCTTGGACTGACTAAGAATATGATTCGACAAGGATTTATTTAACAAAACAGTATTAACTCTACTTTTTTTATATAGAAATTTTTGCTAGTGTTCGGATGCTTTTGTTACCGACTGTACTTCATTGAATCAGCAATTTCAAACCAAAAAATTTCATGCACAACTATTTTTAAACTAGTATGATTTGTCTTCACCTCCCAAGTTCTCCTATCTCATATTTTACCAAACTTTTGATACATTTAATGTTTATATCAATGATAAGAATATTTTATCCCCTCTCCCACCACAAAAAAAAAAAAAAAAAATTTTAATTGAACAGTTTATTTATTCACTTTAAAATGATAAATGGGTGGCCCATAATACAAAAGAAATATACATTATCATGAATAGCCTGCATTTTTTTTTTTTTTTTTTCCCTTTCTTTTTGCTGTAAATATGCTGAATTGAAGTCATAGAGGAAATAAAGGAATATTTCCTAGCTCTTAAGATTTTAGAATTAGTCAGTCCCTCATAGTTTCTAATATCTATATAATACTTTTCTAAGATGAACCAGCAAGATTATATTTTGTCGAAACAATACGATAATGATGCAATTAATTAAGAAAAAAAAAAAAGATAAAAAACAATATTTATAAATGTCTAATGATCTAATAAGAAAAAGTGACGATATTTTTCTGATGAAATTATTTTATGAAAAAAATGTATTTTTAACATTTACTTCTTGAGAATTTTTGCAAGCATCATTTTAAACATAGCAATATTTTAAATATATATATGCAATGCTTTAAAAAATATGAATTATTATCATAAATTGACTAAAAAATGCAATCATAAAAAGTATAAGCAAAAGAGGAATTATTTTTCTTTAAAACAAAAAATTGTGCCAAAATAAATAAATGAAAAGTCTCTGCCAACAGATCGACAAAAATTTCAAAGGCATGGAGGTCCTACACTTAAACTGTACTACCTGCAGAAGTATGAATTTTATTTTGAAACCTTTATTTGAATGAATATGCTTTTACTAGTGCACAGTATAAATTTGGTTTTAATAACAATTTTTCTTCTGGTAAATTAAAATTTTAATTAGGTGAGGAAATTGGTACAATATTTATGAGTTTCAAATTTTAAAGGTAAATAAGAAAAGAGGTAAAGTGAGAAAATTTGGCATGGGTTTGCTAGTCTTATAAGATTTTATTTAAATATATATTGAATAAATCACATTTAAACATAATATTTAGGAAAACTAAAAATGTAGAATTTATCACTGATATGAAATCATTAAAAAAATATAAAATATACTTACATCAGCTTCAAATGTATGAAAATTTGTACAAGCTGGTTTATAAGTAAAAGGATTATACAATTCTTGTTCCCATATCCAACAACCTCTCTATATAAAGAAAATAATACATTTTAGAATTCAAAGATGATACAAAAATATATAAAACAAAAGTAGTTTAAGTTTTAATTACAATTACTCTTAAACAAAGGACAATCAGTTCTAGTAAAAACAGTTTATTATCATCTTTTTTTAAATTTATTTGTTTGAATTTATAAAATTTTAATATAAGGACTATATTTAATATCAATATTAAAAATACCTTAAAAAAAAACATCCTTACAAAGGAACAGCAAATTAATTTCGGTTACAATCGTAACCATCATCAGTGCTGATCACAACCTAGACGTCGTTCCTTAGTTGCAAAATGTTATGTTGGCGCCGTAGTTCGTTCACTTCTCTTCGATTTCTTCCAGTAGCTGTTGCCATTCAGGCGGAATTGAATAGTGCTCTCTGTCATTAACGGTTTTTGAGTTAGTTATAATTTCGATGGCCTCCCTTTTTAAAGCATAGTTATAGGTGTTATAAGGTGCTATTTTTTAAATGTTTATTGAGTTAGTATTAATTGGGTTATTATTGTGGGTAGTGGAAAAGGCTGTGGAGGATTTACCATATTTTAGATCTGCACAGTGCTCTTTTTCGCGTTCGTTTATCCGTCGTTTCGTCATGCCAATGTAGCTCGCCTTTTCACCGTTAATATGTTCGAAGTCTATTTTGTATATGCCTGCGGTGGAGTTTTGGGGGATGATATCTTTTTCGTTGCGTATGTGCTGGAAAATATTTTTGTTAGGTTTAATTGGAATATTAATAGTAAGGTTTTTAGCTTCGTTCCGGATTTTTATGCTGGCGCCATTACAGAAAGGTATGGATGTGGTGAAATTGGATTTTGTTTTTTGTGCATTACTAATTTTATTTAATGTTTTTATGTGTTTTTTGTAGAGAGTGTTGATAAGGTTTTTGGAATAGTTAGCTTTACTGGCAATGTTTTTGATAAGTTTAAGTTCGTTATTGAGTAGGTTTTTATTAGAGCATACGAGGATTGCGCGATTAATGTATGATTGTAGGGCAGAGTATTTATATGAGAGTGGGGTATTACAATTTTTGTTTATGATTTCGGAGTTAGCTGTTGGCTTCCGGTAGACGGTGGTATCAAGGGAGTTATTTGGGTTTTTTATGATTTTTACGTCTAGAAAGTTTAGGGTGTTATTTTTTTCCATTTCCATGGTGAAGTTAATGTTATTATCTAGGCTATTTAGTTCGGTTAGAATATTATCGGGATTTATGGTGTTAGGTATTATAGCAAAGACGTCATCTACATAACGAGTCCAGAGTTTACATTTATTTATTATATTGGAAGCGGAGTTTTCTAGAAGGCGTAGTTTTAGTTCAGCGGTAATCCCTGAGATACGGGACCCCATTGGCACCCCTTGCGTTTGGCGGTATATATCTTGATTAAACGCGAAAAAAACTTCATAATACTAATGTAAACTTTAATGATAAACTAGTAAGCTTCGATGTCAAAGACCTTTATCCCTCAACCAATATTCCGGAAATCACACAAATCATTAACAACTTCTTAATTGAAATCTACGGGAATAATAAAATCAGCGAAACATTAATCCGAACCAATAATTTCCTTTTAAACGATTCTTTTTTCGCGTTTAATCAAGATATATACCGCCAAACGCAAGGGGTGTCAATGGGGTCCCCTATCTCAGGGATTATCGCTGAACTAAAACTACGCCTTCAGAAAACTCCGCTTCCAATATAATAAATAAATGTAAACTCTGGACTTGTTATGTAGATGACGTCTTTGCTATAATACCTAACACCTTAAATCCCGATAATATTCTAACCGAACTAAATAGCCTAGATAATAACATTAACTTCACCATGGAAATAGAAACAAATAACACCCTAAACTTTCTAGACGTAAAAATCATAAAAAACCCAAATAACTCCCTTGATACCACCGTCTACCGGAAACAAACAGCTAACTCCGAAATCATAAACAAAAATTGTAATACCCCACTCTCATATAAATACTCTGCCCTACAATCATACATTAATCGCGCAATCCTCGTATGCTCTAATAAAAACCAACTCAATAACGAACTTAAACATATCAAAAACATTGCCAGTAAAGCTAACTATTCCAAAAATCTTATCAACACTCTCTAAAAAAAACGCATAAAAACATTAAATAAAATTAGTAATGCACAAAAAACAAAATCCAATTTCACCACATCCATACCTTTCTGTAATGGCGCCAGCATAAAAATCCGGAACGAAGCTAAAAACCTCAATATTAATATTCCAATTAAACCTAACAAAAATATTTTCCAGCACATACGCAACGAAAAAGATATCATCCCCCAAAACTCCACCGCAGGCATATACAAAATAGACTTCGAACATATTAACGGTGAAAAGGCGAGCTACATTGCCATGACGAAACGACGGATAAACGAACGCAAAAAAGAGCACCGTGCAGATCTAAAATATGGTAAATCCTCCACAGCCTTTTCCACTACCCACAATAATAGCCCAATTAATACTAACTCAATAAACATTAACAAAATAGCACCTTATAACACCTATAACTACACTTTAAAAAGGGAGGCCATCGAAATTATAACTAACTCAAAAACCGTTAATGACAGAGAGCACTATTCAATTCCGCCTGAATGGCAACAGCTACTGGAAGAAATCGAAGAGAAGTGAACGAACTACGGCGCCAACATAACATTTTGCAACTAAGGAACGACGTCTAGGTTGTGATCAGCACTGATGATGGTTACGATTGTAACCGAAATTAATTTGCTGTTCCTTTGTAAGGATGTTTTTTTAAGGTATTTTTAATATTGATATTTATTTTGTTTGGTTATGAAAAGCACATAAAGTCTTTTAGTTTTAATTTTTTACTTTCTCTTACCATACTTGCCAACCAATTTTAATAGAAAAAGGGAAGATTTTTGTTGAAAAACCAGAAGATTTCATAAAAAAAGGGAAGATTTTTTTTTTTTACTTGTTTATTACGTCAAATAGAAAAAAAAATATATATATATATACAGTTTTACAATTTTAATATTTAGAAGCAATCTATAAAAACGTTTTACTATAGATTAATTATACTAAATATATAAAAGTTTTAAATGAAGTTATTCCTCTTCAACATATAAATATCTACAGAACAGAATCTGTAAGAAATTTATTTAACAATAGACAAAAAACTTAGTTAAGTTAAAGTATAACTAATTTTTTAAATAAATAGAACATGATTTTTGTGAATGTACATTAATCATACATAAAAAAAAAAAAAAAAGTAGCAGTAGCTAATTATCAGTTTCAAACATGCATAAAACCAACTAAGTATTAATTTTCTTAAATTGATTTGGAATAAATTTTCCTACCTGAAAAAATTATTCTTAATTTTTTTTTTTCCCATGTTTACACATTTGGTATAAATATGACATACAAATATTTAATTTAATTGAGGAAAAGTAAACAGATTCATTAAATTCAGCAATAAAGATCTAAAAATAATTACATACTTGAAAAATATTGAGCACTTCCATTGCTTTATTGTTTATAGAATTGATCATTGATCACAATCCGGGGAAAGGAAGGGGGGGGGATACAAAAATAATTGCAGAGTAAGAAATATTAAACTCTTTCAACTCTACTTCTAGAATCTAATGAAAGAAGTTTAAAATTGATATTATCATTTATGTTGCAGATGGATAAAGATTAGGAAACAAAAGACTTCTGCAGAACATTTGATTGCTGATTACTAGTTGGAAATAAATGAAAGGGAAGGGGGGGAGTAAAAATAATTACATCAGCAAGAAATATTTATCAATTCTATTTCTTTACATGTTCTAGAATCTCATAAAGCAAGTTTGAAATGAATATTGACATTTATGTTATGGATGGAAAAAGATTGGGAATCAGGAGTTTTCGTAGAACGTTTGGGTTTTCTTTTTAAAACGAACGATATCCGCGACTTTTTTAAAAACGGAAGATTTCATCATCTGTCCGGAAGACCGGAAAATACGTTAAAAAACCGGAAGTCTTCCGGGAAAACCGGAAAAGTTGGCAAGTATGTCTTACCCATAGGGTCAAGAAAGTAATTTTTTAGGGTCAATTTTCGAACGTGAGTTTTTGTTACATTTACATGTTCTGAGGTCCCCTGAATACGAAAATCATGTTTTTAGCAAATGGTCTGTGTGTCTGTTATCAGCATATCTCAAGAACAAATAGTAGCAGAAATTCCAAACTCTGTATTCTAAATGTGTATCATATAGGGATGCTACAATAAGCTTTTCGTTTAGATAAAGCAAATGGTTTGTGTACAGAGACACTGAAAAGTATTCAAATACATTACGTCTATGGAGGAAATTGCAGGTAAGTAGAGTTTAACATCTATAGACTGCACTAAATCAAATGAAACAAATATATATTTTTTGTAATAGAGATAGTCAACTGGGAAATTTTTTTTTGTGCATGTAGGAGCCTCGCCTCCCCCCCCCCCTTGGGGGGGGGAAGTCCCCCCTCGAGGGAGTAAATTTTCATGATGGGTATCTTTCAAAAGAGCTCGCCAATACCTTTAAAACGAATGGCTGAACCATCGATCTGCAATAATTTAAAATAAAGTTATTGATTTTTTTTATTTTAACAATTTTTTTTTTTTTTTTTTATGTAATATTGAGAATAAATTCAACTTTTTTTTGGATATTTAGTGTTATACTACTTCTCTAATATGGAAATCGTCTGTATTATCATAAAAGATAATTTTTTTAAATGATAATTTTAATAAATTATTTTTTAAAAACAGAATTATTTTTTAATAGTTGTATTAAATTCTATCTAAATGTAGGTGCGTTAATGAAACGGGGGTTGAGGGGGCTACTGCCCCCCTCACACAGAACTAATTACCATATAAAACTCTTCTGAAGCCTAATTTGAATTGTTTAACATAGGTTTACATAACAGTACTCGTTATCTTACCTCTTAATCTTGAACCTGTATTTACAGTATTAAATTTCAGGGTAAGAGAAAGTCGTATGAGTGACACATCAGATTATTTTAGAAAAAATTATTAAAATATTTATTATTAAATTTAAAAGACTTCTTAATTTTAATGATAAGATTATGTTTAAATTCTTTTTCTGAAAAATCAATGCTATCAAATATAAATATTGCTATTTTGATGCTCCAATCACCTCCAATAGTAACATAATACTCTATCAGAAAGATTTAAATTTTAAATACAGCAGAGCCTCAGTTATCCAAGTCCGGACTAACCAAGTTCCGGATTAACAGAGGTAGTGTTGAGGCTATGCACTGGAGGTATTGTGGCCTGTGACAAATTGTGTGGATAACTTTGACAAATTTTACTTTACAGTACTGTATAATGTATGTATGCATATGTATTTTTTGCATTTGTAAATGACTACATTTAAATATGTATACATGTATTCTTTTACTTCATTGAATACTTTTTTATTCATTTTAAACTTTTATAAACATTTATTTTTATATTTCCCCCTTGATTTACATCAGAGTCCGTGTTATCAGAGTTTTCGATTATCCAAGGTACTCTTGGTCCACATTACCTTGGATAAGCAAGGCTCTACTGTAATTTCAATAGCAATAAAAATTCCATAAACTAGAAAACTCAGATAAATAGTCTCAATATTTCCATTCATTACAATAATAAACTAATATAGATATTTGTAAAAACAGGGTCTAACAAAGCTATTGAATCTTAGAAATTTTACTTTTAGAAGATTTCATAGAGAACCAAGAATAATGTAAAGCAAGAGTTTTCTAACAAATTCAGTAACTATAATCTAGTTAAGTTAATACTCAAATTGAAGAATGATTTTGAAATTTAGATATGACGTATTTTAAAATTTACAGATTCCTATTGTTTTTTAGCAAAAATCTAATCAAAAATTAGCATTTTAATCCAATATTTTAAATGTTATGGTAGTGAATAAACCTAAATTATTCACTTGCCATATAACAATAGCAACATTAAAAGCAAAATAGCTTGCCTTTTTATTGAGCTACTTATTCAGGACACCTGTTAAATTTCCAGAAGTAATCAATTAACAGATATGAAAGAAAATTTAAAAGAGGGTTTCTATAGCAGGTTTGAAGAAAATTTGAGATAAAGGTTCCACTTCCAGTTTTCCAATTTATCCTAAAAGATAGCAATATCTCTGTAAACTGGCTTTGTCTTATAAGTTTCATCATTCAATCTTTTTCTGTTTTAGAGATACTATATTCTCAAAAGATTTCCCCTTTCCCCATGCACACTAACCAGTTTCCAAAAAACACTATTTTGGACTTAGGAGAGCCTTAAAACAGGTAAATCAGGAGAAAATTTTATATAAAATTTTTGAACAAACAGTATACTTCGATTAACTACAGCAGTTGGAATATGAATGTAAAAAAAGGGAGAGAGGGAGAAAATGAAGAAAATTAAAAAAAAAGAAAAACGTTAAATAAATTTTACCTGTTAATTAAAACTAAAACAGTTCTGACTTGGTAAAGAAATGCTTTTTAAAGCTGTTACAGGGGTCCCACCAAAGTAAAAAAAAATATAGGATTTTGAAATAGAAAAATATAGGATATTTACAGGCCATTTTATAAAAAAAACGTAAAATTACTGATGAATATATATATAGGATTCAGAATTGATAGTTCAAATACAGTAAAAAAGAAGGTAATAGAAAATGAAAACTGTTTCAAGTAGGAAAAAAATATGGGCAGAGAATCAAATGCATTTAATGTTAAAGAGGGTGCTGTTTATCTACAACTGACATTCAAGCATAAAACTATCAGACTAGTCATCATTTCAGAAGAAATAATATGAGTTGGCTTTAACTTATTCAGTCTGTGAGAGAATTATGGTGTTAAAAATACTTCTGTGAATGAAAAAAGCTTACTCAATAAAAAGGACATACACTATAAATCCAAGATTTATGGAATTTTTCTGTAGTAACAAGTGATGAAATAAGATCATCTGCTTAAGGAAATTATATTCCTTTCAAACAAAAAAAGAACTCTTCTCACTTTGCACCCACCAAATAAAGCAAAACACCACACCATCAAGCAATATCTGGTGTATTGAAACTTGGTTGGTCTTCAACAAACTGTAGGGCAGTTTCCCAACTGAAACTGCCCATACCGATTAGTGGATACCTCTATCAGGTTTGTGCCAGTCATTGATCTAGTTTTGCATTGTTGTTTAGATTTGCAAATGTTTTAAGTTATGGAATATATTGATTAGTGATTATTAAGTTCATGCCATCAATTCATACCAGTTCCTGTTATTCTATGGTGCCATCTTGTAGAATGATGATCAACTAAACTTTTCAGAGAGTTTGAGTATAAATAGAAGTTGTAGATACATAGCATACTACATTAACATTATGTAGTAAGTAAGGATGTAACATTATCCCTTTGTTTCCGCCCATACTTCTCTAAGGAGTTTTTAAAGACCTAAAAACAGCTATAAAAAGTAAGGAGCTTTTTCCTAGAATTTTTAAGCACCTGTACGAACCATGCTTTTTTGTACAAAAATTTGGAAACGGGTAAGTAAAAAAACATTCTATTTTATTTATATATATGTTTATTGAGTTATTTTGTTTTTTAATATTTAATATTTGTTAGTTTTTGTTTATGAAAATTGTGCAAAGTTTTAAAATTTGTATTTTCCTGTGTTGAAGTTCTTGAAAAGCTACTTTTTACGCTTTATTTTTAGGTAGTTGTTTTAAAACGCATAAAATCGACCATTTTGAAAAGGTTGGGAAACAAAAGCACAAAACTTTTTTCCAATTAGCATATTTTTTTAAAACTTGTCTAATTGCCAAGTTTGAAAAAAATTGCCAAGCAGTATCGTAAAGTACATTTTTCCCCATTATTAAACTATTCTCTGAGAAAATTTAATATCTGCAACAATAAAACTAACAAATGAACAATTGTTAGCCATAAACTTAAGATTAAGTGTATTAATCAGCCCAAAATTAATTTTAAAGCATTAAACCGATCAGGTTATCATGGGTCATTGGTGACCCAAGCCATTTTTCTTATGTCTCATCCATCAGAATCAACGTACAGAAGAAATACTTATCTATCGTGCCCATGACTTTTATTTTGTAAATGTACCATTCTTAAACTTTATTATGCAATTTGAATTTTTTAAATATCTCAATCTGTACAAAAGTTACAAATTTTTAGTAAATTGCACATTTTGTAGAAATGGGAGTATTTCTGATGAAAAATAAAATATTTGTTTAAATTTCTTTTGCAATATTCATAGTCTGCCCTTAAATTAGAAGTATTCAAGAGTGTTCAAGAATTTTATCACATTTCTTTTCATTAAAAATTACGGGTTCTAACATTGCTCGGGTCTTCAGCGACCCAAAATAAACTGACAAGGTGCCAAAGAAACCTGATCGGGTTAAATATAAAGCACTTACATCCATATCAAAAAGTTTAATGAAATAAGATCTCCGTTCACAATCTTTTACAAAGCATATTACTCCACAAAACTTCTTTATCCATGATGAATGATAAGGGTCTTCAGTGAGATATAGCTGGACAACAGTAGTTGATAATGTCTATAAGGGAAAAAAAAATAATGATAGTAATTAAACATTTTAAATACAGAAGTAAATTTTACAAAATTAAAGCATTTCAAAAAGTTAAATGCACTTACAGTACATTGTTTTCCAAGTGCTAAAAAGACTTTTTGGTTTTCCTCCTGAGTTAAGAGATGAGATGAAACATTTTGGGCTTTTTTTGTATCCACAGACATTTTTGGTGTCATCAGACTCTGCAAATAAAAATATGTTTAAGTAAAAAATGCAAAATAAAATTACTGACACAAATCAAAATAAAATTCTGTTTCGAATAAACGGTTAAAAATCTACTATTACATAAAATATGAAAGTTTAATGATATGCAATACTTTTTCAGTTGATGTAAAAAAATTCCAGTTAGGGAAAAAAATTCAAAATTATGGCTTTCATTGCACATTTTAAAGCATAAAATGATACAGTATATTTAAACTCAATAAAATTTTATTTACACAGTATATAGATACAAGCTAGTAAACAACTGGCTACATAATAATTCTTCAATTTAATAATTCAATTTAAAAATATATGTAGAACGATGTTGCTAAATCCTACGAAATAGTTCATTGACATCACAAAACATTTTATCGCTATATACATAAGAAGAAAGAGATCATTCATTCACTATCATAGCAATAAAATCAAATGAGATAAAAAAAAAACGCCTACTGTCAATCTAAAATTTTAACAGACGATATTTTCTAAAATTGAAGATGACCTGAGCTAAAAATGAAGTACAAACCAAGATTTCACTTTCACTGAAATAGCAAAACAAGCAGAAAAATACAGATTCACAAAATAGTTTAAATCAAAATAAAATTTAATACATATCACCTTTACAAAACCAAAATAAATCTAATAGGATACATGTTTTTTTTTCTTCCTATATATCCGTAAATCAATTAACTTCACTTCAATTCAAGTTTCAAGAAAATTATTTAAACATGGAGTATTGCCGTTGAGGTTGCATACGATTTTTAACTACGCACTGGAGCTACATAATCGTGGATCACCCAAAGGATTACAACACATTTGAAGCATAGACCCACGGACATGGACGTACACTATGGACCGCTCACGCTGTATTATCAGAATGGCCCCATTTTGGTCGCTTTTAGAAGATGGCGCTCGCATCGACTGCCTTTCCACTTCAGACTTGAAAGAGCGCTTTAACGCGAGAATTAAATGAAATAATGTTAAATATCTCGAACAAAAAAACATATATCCGTAACATTTTTGCTTTAAAATATAGCTAATACAAATGTCTAAAAATCGATTTCTGGAATTTTTGAAATTCGGTCCCCAAGAGGGGGGGGAGGGGGCGAAACGTGATTTCACATGCGTTAAACGTGATTTCACATAGTCCTATATAACTCAAACAAAAAAACAGATATACGTGAAATTTTTACTTTAAAATATAGCTAATACAAATGTCTAAAAATCGGTTTCAGGAATTTTTAAAATTCGGTCCCCAAGGGGGGCGGGTGGGCAAAACGTGATTTCGCATAATCCTATATATCTCAAACAAAAAAAAATAGATATACGTGAAATTTTTGCTCTAAAATATAGCTAATACAACTATCTAAAAACCAATTTCTGGAATTTTAGAAATTCAGCCCCCAGGTGGGGCAGCAGCAACGTGGGGGGGGAGCTATGGAGCAAAAACAAATAGAAATACATTTAGGCCGTTAAAATTGGTACAGATAGGTTTTAAAAGCCTGCAAGAAAGGTAACAATCCCACCAAATGGGGATATTTTCGATTGTGTAAAGTTATTAGGTGGGGCAAGAAGGGGGGGAAGGGGTGGAAGGGACAAAAAAATAAAAATAGTGTCAGATCGTTCAAAATTGGTACATAGAGGTTTTCGATACTTACAAATCGATTGTGGATATTTTTGAATTTGTAAAATTATTAGGAGGGGCGGTAAGGGGGGTGGGGTGGTAAGGGGGGCTATGGGGCAAAAACAAATAGAAATACAGTTAGGCCGTTCAAAATTGGTACAGATAGGTTTAAGAGGCCTGCAAGTCGAATGGGGATATTTTCGAAAGTGTAAAGTTGTTAGGAGGGGCGAGAAGGGGTGGGGAGAGAAGGGGGGGGGGCAAAAAAATAAAAAAAAGAGTTAGATCGTTTAAAATTGGCTTATACAGGTTTTCGATACTTACAAATCAATTGCGGATATTTTCGAATTTGTAAAATTATTGAAAAACCTATTCAGATATTTCACAGGAATAAAGAATATAGCTATGAAAAAATGTATTTATTTATTAATATATATATATTTTTTTTTAAATCCAAGTATGAAATTTTCCTACATTTCTTTTTTCTTTTTTTTTTTCGCCAAATATGTTACCTACACTGATACTCAAATATGTTATTAATATAAAATCATCCATATATTATCTTGTTGAAATTCTAAACTGCATCAAATTTTAAGTTTAAAATTCCAGCATTTATGATAAATTTCTCTTTAGTTATTCAAGCTGAAAAGTTTTGCATATGAGTATTTATTCAAAATTATATTTTCTAAATATTTCTGTTGCACTTTTAAATCTTTCATAATTATAAATGAAAACATATAATTGATATTAAACTATAACAAAAATTTCTTGAAATTTTTCTATAAAGAAAGCCGCAATAATAAAAATGCAACCCGGTGCATAACAATGCGACATTATGAAAAAAATCCAATATTAAAAATAAATTAAAAAGAAAACTGAAAATAAAACTAAAATTTCGTCTGCGCACAATGCTATTCTACGGAGGTAGTGGACAGTCAAAGAACAAATACGACCCCTAGCGGCGAACGAATAATAGCGACCATTTCGGGTCCATTTTTGAGGGAAGGCCGCCGTTGGAGAAAACGGTCCTTCTTCTCTAAGTCCGTGCCCACGGATTAAGAAATTCTACTCCTAATCCGTGCATAGACCTATCCGTGTTTGTAATAATCGATAAATGGCGCTTTTCCAACTTTTGTTAGTAAATATAATCAGAACAAAAACCCTTAACGGGTTAAAAGTTTGTCACGCAGCATTTTATTTGGATATAAATTGGAAATATGGGTCTTAAAAGTAATGATATCAAATTTGAGTGACGCTTTGCTATTAATTGAAATATATTATATAGATTTTCTTATTTCATCATGAGCGTGTTCAGTAGAGCGCCCGAGATGGATCAATGCGACCGGGCGATGACGTCACTGATCCTGGACCGGTCTTGGATCGGGCCAGGAATCTACTGAACGCTTTGGAACAATTTTGACGTGATAGGAGCAGCGCCATCTATCTAATTTGACCTGTATTAGCAGCAAGTTATTGTATTTCTGTTGTTTATTTTGTCTGGACTTTTAATACGTAATTCCATAAAATGCTAAACTATATTACGTTTTTTCTTAAAAAAAAAAAAAAAAAAAAAAAAAAAGAAAGAAAGATCTTTTATGTAATAACAGTTCTTATTAATGTAGAATTCTGCACTCTGCTAACAAAAAATAAGAAGCTATTAATTGATTGTACTGATAAATTACTAATATACATTACTTTGGTTATGATTTTTCTAAATTCACGTATAAATTTTAATCATGAAAATGTTAAGAATGTTACGTTACATTTATTTTTAAAGGAGCAGAGTAGATTTATCTTAAATGAGCACTTAAAACACCTTTCTTTCTCTTCGAATTTTATTATGAACAGAAATGTACAACAAAAACGTTTTTGAAAAAAAAATAAAATAAAATAAATAAATTATATAAAATATGAAATATGCTGTTCAGTTAATATAATGGATTTATATAAAAAATAATCTTATTTTCTTCTTCGATTTATGAATCAATATAAAGAGCTTTTTCTCTTATTACCGACTGAATATTAAAATAAACTAGCAATGTAAACAGCACTGCATAATTTTATAGCTACTTTTTTTACAGTCTGTTTTGTTTATTAAATTTAATAATTGACATCTTAAACTTATTTTTACCTAAATTAAAAATATGTGGAAGGATTTTAATTTATTTACTTATAGTTAACTTATTGTTTTAAAGATAAAAAATGCAATCGTTTACAAACTTTTCTATTTGTAAACAAAAAACAATCGCATGAATGAAAAGTTTTGTCTGAAAAAAAAGAAATATAATTTTTCCCAGCTTATTTTTATATATTAAATTAACAAAATATGATAGCGTCCGAATTAAAAAATATATATTTTTTTTTTGTTTCAATTAAAATTGTGTAAATTTTAATTTTAATTTTATGTTTGAATGTTACGTTCATCAATAAAAAAAAATTACGTATCGAAAATCGTTATTACGTAAAAAATCTTTTTTACACAATAAATAAACATAATATAGTTTAGCATTTTACGGAATTACTTACCTTATTTTCTACAGCACAAACAATGCATATAAATAGGTACATCTGTATTAATCCTCAGCTAATCAAACAAATAAACAATCATTGTCAAAAACAAATGTTCATTGTTCAGGTTTTCACTGCGTAATGTCAATCAGAGCCTGATTTTCAACCTATTGCGCATTTGATCCATCACGTGACCCAATGGATCAAGAAATTTTTCTGGGCTTTCTGATCCACGACCGGTCGAGATCGGTCCATTCCACTGAACGATGTGACTCTGGATCGGTCGACACCACTGAACGCTTTGGCTCGGAATCTTTCGACCGGTCGTGGATCGGGCGCTCTACTGAACACGCCCCATTTGTACCAAGGGCGTGTTCAGTAGAGCGCCCGATCCACGACCGGTCGAAAGATTCCGAGTCAAAGCGTTCAGTGGTGTCGACCGATCCAGAGTCACATCGTTCAGTGGGATGGACTGGTCTCGACCGGTCGTGGATCAGTAAGCCCAGAAAAATTTCTTGATCCATTGGGTCACGTGATGGATCAAATGCGCAATAGGTTGAAAATCAGGCTCTGATTGACATTACGCAGTGAAAACCTGAACAAAGAACATCTGTTTTTGACAATGATTGTTTATTTGTTTGATTAGCTGAGGATTAATACAGATGTACCTATTTATATGCATTGTTTGTGCTGTAGAAAATAAGGTAAGTAATTCCATAAAATGCTAAACTATATTATGTTTATTTATTTATTGTGTAAAAAAGATTTTTTACGTAATAACGATTTTCGATACGTAATTTTTTTTATTGATGAACGTAACATTCAAACATAAAATTAAAACAAAAATTTACACAATTTTAATTGAAACAAAAAAAAATATATATTTTTTTAATTCGGACGCTATCATATTTTGTTAATTTAATATATAAAAATAAGCTGGGAAAAATTATATTTCTTTTTTTTTCAGACAAAGCTTTTCATTCATGCGATTGTTTTTTGTTTACAAATAGAAAAGTTTGTAAACAATTGTATTTTTTACCTTTAAAACAATAAGTTAACTATAAGTAAATAAATTAAAATCCTTTCACATATTTTTAATTTAGGTAAAAATAAGTTTAAGATGTCAATTATTAAATTTAATAAACAAAACAGACTGTAAAAAAAGTAGCTATAAAATTATGCAGTGTTGTTTACATTGCTAGTTTATTTTAATATTCAGTCGGTAATAAGAGAAAAAGCTCTTTATATTGATTCATAAATCGAAGAAGAAAATAAGATTATTTTTTATATAAATCCATTACATTAACTGAACAGCATATTTTATATAATTTATTTATTTATTTTATTTTTTTCAAAAACGTTTTTGTTGTACATTTCTGTTCATAATAAAATTCGAAGAGAAAGAAAGGTGTTTTAAGTGCTCATTTAAGATAAATCTACTCTGCTCCTTTAAAAATAAATGTAACGTAACATTTTTAACATTTTCATGATTAAAATTTATACGTGAATTTAGAAAAATCATAACCAAAGTAATGTATATTAGTAATTTGTCAGTACAATCAATTAATAGCTTCTTATTTTTTGTTAGCAGAGTACAGAATTCTACATTAATAAGAAAGAAGTAAAACTGTTATTACATAAAAGATCTTTCTTTTTTTTTTTTTTTTTTTTTTTTTTTTTAAGAAAAAACGTAATATAGTTTAGCATTTTATGGAATTACGTATTAAAAGTCCAGACAAAATAAACAACAGAAATACAATAATTAACTTGCTAATACAGGTCAAATTAGATAGATGGCGCTGCTCCTATCACGTCAAAATTGTTCCAAAGCGTTCAGTAGATACCTGGCCCGATCCAAGACCGGTCCAGGATCAGTGACGTCATCGCCCGGTCGCATTGATCCATCTCGGGCGCTCTACTGAACACGCTCATAATATTTTCAACTTCAGCACGAAAAAATATATAGAATTTACTCCCTGTTACTTTTTCATTTGCACCTCGTGAATTCAAAATATGAGTTTTAAAAGAAATGATATAATTTCTGTGACGCCTTAGAGTTACTTTAAAAGATTTATTTTTAGATTTCATTACAATTACTTTTGTTTTGTTGAATAAAGTATATTTACACATTGAAATAATGCTTTTAATTTTCAAATATACTGTCAAATAATCACACTTTTACTGAATTTATATTATAAATTGAAATTATGTAGTTCAATAAATTGATTTGTCTATTGAGTCACGCTATCCAAAACCGTAAATAAAAATTATGTAAATGTTACTTTGTATCACAGTACTAAGTGAAAATGTGTGCAAAGAGATTGTGTGATGCAAAGAAAACATTTACATAATTTTTATTTACAGTTTTAGATAGCGTGACGCAATAGACAAATCAATTTATTGAACTAGATAATTTCAATTTATAATATAAATTCAGTAAAAGTGTGATTATTTGACAGTATATTTGAAAATTAAAAACATCATTTCAATATGTAAATATACTTTATTCAACAAAACAAAAGTAATTGTAATGAAATCTAAAAATAAATCTTTCAAAGTAACAACTCATATTTTGAATTCACGAGGTGCAGATGAAAAAGTATCAGGGAGTAAATTCTATATATTTTTTCGTGCTGAAGTTGAAAATATTATGTATACACTGTGATGTAAATAGAAGAAAAAAAAAAACAAATGATGAAATAAGGAAATCTATGTAATATATTTCAATTAATAGCAAAGCGTCACTCAAATTTGATATCATTACTTTTAAGACCCATATTTCCAACTCATATCGAAATAAATGCTGCGTCACAAACTTTTTAACCTGTTAAGAGTTTTTGTTCTGATATCATTACTTTTTAGGGGTTAATGATCAACTGATCTAAAGATTAAAACAAGTCTTTCCAGCTCATTCATGGGAAGGGTATACTCGGGGAACGCATAACTTGTCAGCATTGCAAAGGCTACAGAGACCTGTTTACGCACTTGGCGTTAATTGGGTTGCGGTATCTGGCGATTTAGCGATGATTTCGGAAAGTTTTTTCTTTTTCTTTTTTTCGACTAAAGTAAAAATATTTTTTCAGAGTATATTTTTTAGTTTCTTTAGAAATGAATTTACACTAAATTCATTACTTACAATTTATTGTAAATCCATATTACTGCAAATTATGTAATATACTACATTTTACCCTGAGAGAAAAAAAAAAAAAAAAAAAAAAGGTTAATACTTAAATATTTTGAAAAAGGAAAAAATTAAATAAAATATTATCTGTATGTACATTTTTTGTCTTTGTTTTCTTTAAAGAGAAACTGATTATTATATATATATATATTTTATAATTTAAAAATATACTTTTAAAATATTTCGACTATATTTTGGCAGAAAAATTATTTTATCATAAGATTTAAACTGTGATTTTTAAATGGCAGTATCTTCTGTGGAGAAAATGAACAAAAAGTTCTAAATGAACAAAACGTAATAGATTTTCAATTTGCATTATTATTTACCGGTTAATCAGTAAATGTTAAAAGCAGTAAAAAAATGAGAAAGTGGAAATAGTTTAAAGCTTTTATGAAAATATTTAAAAAATATTAATTTAAAATAAATAAATAAATATAGTGAATTTTCATATGCAGAGGCAATCTCTGTTTATAATTTGTTTATACATTCATTTTGTCTGTATCCCGATTTTTTATGCTAAATGTGAATATGAGAATTTTTCTATATTTATTTCTGAATAAAATTAAGAAACTCACAATTTATATGAAAGGGAAGCGAATTTTAATTTACTTGTAAATATGATTTGTCTTGATGTATTTATTTAATACTGATAAACACACACGTTTGCGACTGCTATTTTTAAAAACTGAGTTGAAACATTTATTTTCATAGCATTTTTAGGAGGTTGGAATGAGATTTTTACAGATGAGAAAGAGGGAAATGTTACGTTATTCGATTCTTTGGAATAGGAATGAAAGCATGTCATTTCACGCATTTTTCAATTTATTTTGATATATTGAATGGATAAGCATGCTTTGATATTAATGTGTGATATTAAATTTAAAAGCAATCTTAAAATTTTCAGAAACAATGTTTCCACACTTTTATTGAGGACTATTTCTTTCCGACAGCATAGACTAAATAAAAACGATTTATCTTTTTATTTTGTGATTTTGTTTTCCCTTTGGCACAGTTAAAAAAATATTAAAGGTAAAATTGAGAGATAATGTTCGACAGAAATTTTCAGAAATTTATATAGTAACCGTTTCAAAGGGCTACAATTTATAAACAAAGTTAAGAACCCCTCCCATTTTTTTAAGGATATTTGTATATTTAAATCGAAAAATAACTATTGTAGTAAATTATGTAGAGCAATTGCAGAAAATGAGTCAAAATTCCGTCATACACTTGATACTGAAAAACTTAGCAATTGAATGAATACCAATTTTGTAGCCATTTGGAATTATTTTAGATATCTGAAAATAAGTTTTTGACTTTTGGAAGAACTTCGAGGCATTTTTATGAATTTAGGATGCTCTTGGCTCTAAATTCAAATCTCAAAAGATAGATTTATAAGGACGAGAGAACTATTTCTTTCAAAGAGCCAATAATAATAATTGTGTCGTTAAAATTTTGCGGTAGACTACCTTGATTAAAGCAGGCAGTGTCAGGAGTACATTTTCATGCATACACAATAAATAAATAGGCTATTTTCACAAAATTATATTATGTGTAGGACAGAATTTAAATTTCATTTCAATTCACTTTACCACTATCAGCCTTTATTTATTTATTTATTTTTGTTAAATAATATAGTTTTTATTCACTTGATGAAATTATTTTACCAACTAAATCCACAGAATTAATTATAAGTAATAATTCTATTCAATGTAAGCTTTTTCTAATCAAAATTTTTTATAATGATATCTTTAAAAGTAAATATTTTAAACTGCAATATAGAAAATCCTACATAATTGCTCTACATATCTTTAAAATTTTGTAATTCCTCTCCAAGGTATCGATCAATTTGTTATAAAGTCTCAAACAGTATTTATTTCCCAATTAATTTTCTTTAAGTAAATATCCATTAAAATAAAATTTGTTTTACGATGTAATGCTTGCTAATTATGTAATTTCGGCTTTAAATAAATGATCTGTCTCCCATTTATATATAAATTTTACATATATAAGTCTGATATATATATATATATATGATAATTATTATTATTATTATTATTAAAGATAATTATGTTTTTCTTTTATTGTTCTGTTCCAGAAAAAAAAAAAAAAAAAAAAAAAAGTAAAATCTTTAGTATATAGTGCATAGTATAAATTAATGTAAACACTATTAGTTGTTTGTATTGGAAATAAAAATATTTTATATAACAATGCGTAAACGAATTGAAATTATATTATCAATGTAATAATAATAACGAAAAAGAAAAAGTATTTGTCGAAAAATATTTTTCCTTATTCCTGTTAGCTTGAATATTTCATTGACATATTTGGTGTGAATCTGGTGTGAAAATTTCCCAAAAGTTCAAATCCGTCAAAATTTTTACTCTATTTTTAACAGTTGTGAAATTAAAGAAGCGGACTGTGCATTAATTATCTTCAAATTTTCGAAAATAAAGTAATCTATTAGCCCCACCAAACTGTTTCGCACTCACAATAGGGGTTAAAAGGTTGCTTCCGGTATTCCCTCTTCCGCCAATATTTCGCCAACAGACTTTCTTTGCGAAACAATACATTGATATAAATTTTATGCTTATCTATTACAAAAAATTCCATGTGTTAACATAAATATGTTTAGTTTAAATAGTTAATCTTTTTTCAGTTTACCAGAATAAAAAAAAATCGAGAAAAAGTTTATTACACTTAAATATAGTAAAGAACTATTTTCTTTCGCGGATGTGTAATTTCTGCAGGCTAATACACACTGTCAAGTTATCCTTTCCCCGAGTATAGGTTGATTCTTTTTTTTTTTTTTTTCCTATCACATAGCCGCCATTGAGAATTTCACAAAAAACACTTTTTTTTCTAATGTATCTGGTAGCTTCCAAAAATTGGTTTTATATAATATTAAGAAATCTTTTAGTTATTTTATTTCATTTTATTTTATTTTATTAATAAATACAACATAGCAGTATTATGAAGTATTAAAATTCAATTTTATTAATGAATTTTCAGCTTTTTGTGAAAAAAAAGTAAACAAATTCTTCGCAGATTTAACGTTTTGAAAACTTTTGAATGTTGAGCAATTTTTTTGTAAATATATAGTAAAAATATTTATAAAAGACTATATATATATTTTTTCGTGCTGAAGTTGAAAATATTATGTATACACTGTGATGTAAATAGAAGAAAAAAATACAAATGATGAAATAAGAAAATCTATGTAATATATTTCAATTAATAGCAAAGCGTCACTCAAATTTGATATCATTACTTTTAAAACCCATATTTCCAACTCATATCGAAATAAATGCTGCGTCACAAACTTTTTAACCTGTTAAGGGTTTTTGTTCTGATATCATTACTTTTTAGGGGTTAATGATCAACTGATCTAAAGATTAAAACAAGTCTTTCCAGCTCATTCATGGGAAGGGTAGGTTGATTCTTTTTTTTTTTTTTTCTATCACATAGCCGCCATTGAGAATTTCACAAAAAACACTTTTTTTTCTAATGTATCTGGTAGCTTCCAAAAATTGGTTTTATACAATATTAAGAAATCTTTTAGTTATTTTATTTTATTAATAAATACAACATAGCAGTACTATGAAGTATTAAAATTCAATTTTATTAATGAATTTTCAGCTTTTTGTGAAAAAAAAGTAAACAAATTCTTCGCAGATTTAACGTTTTGAAAACTTTTGAATGTTGAGCAATTTTTTTGTAAATATATAGTAAAAATATTTATAAAAGACTTATCTGAGGTATAATTCATGATAGTTTAGCATCATTAAGATGAAATATGCAATAACACAGGTATTTTCATAGGAATTTCAAAAATAATACATTGTTTTCAACGCCGATATTGGGTAGCTTGCAAAAATGGATTTTTAGCCATTAGTGAGAAATTTTTTAGTTAAAAATAGATTTTGTTACTCATTTTTGAAATATATATAACATATAAAAATTTTATAAAGGATTAAAATTTAGTTTTATTTATGAATTTTCAGGTTTTTTTGTGAACAAAATGTAAACAGGAAACTTTACGATTTTTACATTTTGGAAAATTTTGATGTTGAGCAAATTTCTTCTAAAAATATAATAAAAATATTCATAATAAATTAATTTGAAATATAATTCATGATTGTTTAGCATCATTAAGATCAAATATGGAATAATACAGGGATTTTTATAGGAATTTAAAAAAATAGTACTTGGCGTTTTCAACACCAATAACCAACCCCTTCCAAAATTTGACTTTTAATATGAAAACATTTAGTTAAAAATAGATTTTATTACTAACTTTTTAAACTAATAACATATAACAGTATTATTAAGGATTAAAATACAGTTTTATTAATGAATTTTCAGTTTTTTATTTTATTTTATTTTATTTATTATTATTATTATTATTATTATTATTATTTTTATTTATTTATTTATTTATTTTTTTTTTTTTTGAAAAAAAAAAGTAAACAGTTACTTAACAATTTCTACATTTTGAAAATTTTTGAACGTTGAGCAGATTTTTTGGTAAATATACAGTAAAAATTGGAGATGGAATGAAGCCTTGGTAAGGTCAAAGCTTTGGCCGGCCTGGCTGATATATACTCAAAGTTTCGTGGAATATTCGTAATTTGCATTGGCAACTTTTTTCCTATATATTAATTTTATTTAAACCTACATACGTCTTTGTTTTATGATTTGTTAATTAAAAATAAAAAGTTTTCACTGCAGTTATAATACATACAGTAATAACATTGTAAGTAATTAGTACAAAACTTTGAAAAAAAAAAACTTTTCTTTTAATAGTATAATAACATGGCTCAAAATTAACAGAATTTTGTTGATCCAGAAATATCGGCGTTGAAAACAAAGTATTATTTTTGAAATTCTTATGAAAATCACTATACCTATTATTGCATATTTCATCTTAATGATGCTAAACAATCATGAATTATTTTTGAAATGAATATTTTTACTATATTTCGACAAGAAATTTGCTCACATTCAAAATTTTCTAAAACTTAAAAATTGTAAAATGTCTATTTACTTTCTTTTCACAAAAAACTGAAAATTCTTCAATAAAACTGAATTTCAGTCCTTTATAAAATTTTTATGTGTTATTTATTTTAAAAATAAGTAACAAAATCTATTTTTAACTGAAAGGTTTCTCACTAATGGCTAAAAATTAATTTTTGCAAGATATAGGATATTGGCATTGAAAACAAAGTGCTGTTTTATGAAATTCCTTTGAAAATCCCAGTATTATTAAATATTTCATCTTAATGATGCTGAACTATCATGAATTCAAATATTAAAAATTTACTTAGAACAAACTGTAGAGGAAAATTTTTAATTATCTGCTGGTTAACGTTAACTGATTTTTAAAATAAGTCAAATACCATGTATTTCATCTTCAAGCAAAATGAGAACTGCCATAAAATATCCATTTAAACTATTTATATATTTTCAGGTTCCATAAGCAAAAATTTGGTTCAAATTAATTCAGTATTTCATAAATTATCATGATGGCAAATTTTTTAGTTGCATACAAACTAAGTAATAGCTATAAGTTTTTTTTTTTTTTTGAAAATTTTCATAATTTGGAAAATTTTTCTACAAACATTTATGTATTTTTGTACTTGCTGGATTTTTTTTATTTTAAGTATATATGTTGAAACTGACAAAGTAAGAATTTTTTTAATATGATATATATATATATATATATATATATATATATAAAAGAGCATTTCGTAAATCAAAAAACTGACAAAATTGATTTTTTTAAATCTTGCCAAAAGTTAGGCGTAAAGTGATGATTGTGATTTTATGGATGTTACCGCTAAAGTGTTAGGGTAAACTAAAGCACTAAAGGTGCCTTATAGTGGCCGTTCCGTTCCGCTGTCCGCAAGCACTGAGCTAGAATATAAGGAGTGATAACTATCTACTGAATAAGAAATTGAATAGAATATAATTGAATATGAAGTTATCACTCCTTATATTCTAGCTCTGTTCTTGCGTACAGCGGAACGGAACGGCCACTATAAAGCCTGCTTTATGGATGTTACTACTAACGTGCTAGGGTAGGGTGACCAGATGTCCTCATTTTCTGAGGACAGTCCTCATTTTTCAAGTGCTGTCCTCAGTTGTTTTTAGAAGTTCTCATATCCTCATTTGTCCTCATTTTCGGATGTTTATTCTCATTTGTCCGCATTTTTCAGTAACTTTCTCCTTTACTTAAAATTTCAACATTAGAGATGCTGCTGACCTTGTTAATTTGCAATACTGATTCTACAACTCAACACAACGTAAAAAATAACTATTTCTTGATTCATTACATTTATTTTTAAATCATCTCCAACAGTATTACATCCCTCGTGGAGGATCAAAATTGTGATGGCATGTCTCTAAACCACCTCTTAGGGTGAGTCCCAGACCGTCGCCAATTGTCCATTGCACAGCACTTGTGCGACGTAAAAACCCACCTAACCCAACCCTATTACACAGAATATATTTTTATACTGAGAGTTGTTAGTCTTTGTAACATTATACTTTAGAATATAAAGATTTGAAAAAATAAAAAGCTGAATTTGCATTAAAAAAAATAAAAATTTAACATGAAGCTGAAAGTTATTTTATTACTAATTAGATTTTATAACTAACTAAATTTAAATAACTTTTTAAATGGAAAAGCATTTTTTAGTAAAATTGAAAACTGACTGCTAATCAGGGATAGGAGCTGAACACAGATTACCTTGTTAACTTCTCATGATTTTTTGCTCTCAAGTGAGTAAATAGTACTACTCGAAGGTCATCATAATAACTCAGTTTGTAGATCAATTCTTATTCCTAGCCTAGCCAGTTTTTGACATTCTTCAGATTGCCTTTTCCTTTTAAAATGTTATTTATTGGATCACTTCCCTCTGAAGTAGTTATGATTTCGTTTATACTAAAAACTTGGTCTATAAAACAGTAACAATTGTATTAAAACAGTTTATAAAAGTATTAATAGAATCAGATATAAAATAGTTTATTACTTTCGTGTCAGTGTCAATCACATATCAGAAATTAAAATTAACAGCATAGCAAGCCATTATATTATAGAAAGAGAAGTATAACGTGTATGAGTTTATGATAATGTTTATTATAAATTTAATAATGCTTATATAAATATTTTTTTATAATGTTTACCATATAAGTTCGTAAGTAGCATAAATTTATCATAGTGACGATTAATGGCTGCAAGTGGGGTTAATATAAGCTATTTTTGCGCTATATTTTATGAAATTTTATGTCCTCAGAAATGTCCTCATTTTTAAAGGAGACTGTCCTCATTTTTCTCATGGAAATGAGGACATTGCATAATTTGTCCTCATTTTGCATTAAAAAAAATCTGGTCACCCTATGCTAGGGGAAACTAGAGTGATCCGTTTCATTTCTCAAATTACCTAGGTAATCTGTGAATTACCAACTAGACACTCGTTAATCTGCACAGCACCACCGATCGGGATTTTGCTATGGTCAGAATTTCTAAAGATTAATAACACAGTGAGCATACAGACTGTTTCAGATAAACGGGAAGTGGGTACCTAGCGGGAATTTAGTACACTTAAAATAGCTATTTGCATTATAAGTCAAAAAGCTGTTATAGGTTTAGAAATGGCACCGCAGGCGCCACCAAACGAAAGTTTCACACGGTCGTATTTTTCAAGACACATGAAACAGCTGGTCGCTGAAGGCGACTAGTGAGAGATAAAATTAATCAGTGACACCAAACTAAATGTGGAGGGAGAGGGGTAATGAGTAGGGAAAGGAAATGAGAGAAACAAACTTTTGAACTTTAACGATACAGAAGCCGCTAATGTGCAGATTACCTAGTTAACATGCGTAAAATCTTGATTCCGCATTTTAAGGATCACCCTAGTTTGTATATACATAAGCAAGAAAAAATAGTTGTTTGTCAATGTAAAAAAACCTATGAGTCAAGGAATGTAAAATATAAATAAATAAAAATAAAATGTTAAAAAATTTCTGAAAACTTTAACAATGCAACACTGTAATCATTGTAGTGAGACGATAATTAAGAATATTTTTAATTACATTTAATATGAAAATTATTAAATGTGAAAAATTTAATAAACAGGGATGAAACTACCAAACGAAACCTGCAAAAACCCCGAAGTGGCTAATCAGACAGTCGGTGCGATTAGTGTACAGGCTATTCACATTCAGACCATCTTT
Organism: Salticus scenicus; assembly: GCA_963930645.1. NCBI lineage: Eukaryota > Metazoa > Arthropoda > Arachnida > Araneae > Salticidae > Salticus > Salticus scenicus. The sequence goes on from OZ005648.1 coordinate 299,769,378, forward strand.
TCGAAGGAGAATAAGTTAGCACGGATAAGAGTAAAATTTAGAAATAATATAATGTGTCTCATCCCCGTGCATGAAAAATTATCTTTTTTACTTTTTTTTTTTTGAGTGAGGGAATGGGGTAGAGATTAATTATTTTCACAGAAATTTTGTACTCTAAATGATGCTAAAATTCTTCGTAAAAGGGCAATAATAAAGAGTTTGAATATTGAATAATAAAAATAAAAAATGTAACATGAAAACAGATCTTAGTAAATGAGTATTTTTAATCTTTGAAAAAAATCTTTGCAATATGTTTGTTTATGAATATGAATAAATGTATAACATATGAATAAATCTGCATATTCAACTACATAGATGTCATTTGGTTTTTTATTTCTTTTCCTTCTTAAAAAAAAAAAAAAAAAAAAAAAAAAAAAAAATTAAACCGTTCCAATATAATTCGATGCAAACCAAACTAGTGCTGCACCGAGTAGCACTTTGGCCGAGTAACCGAGTACCGAGTACCGAATAGTTGTAAGAAAGAATGAATAATTGATGTATATATGAAGAATTTTGCACATGTTAAAATTTAAAAAAGGCCTTTTGAACACAAAATTAAGTTAAATGGCAAACAGCATGTTTTCATGAAATGTTTCAGAACTTTTGTAGTGTATAGTTTACACAATTAGGTTCATTGTTATATTTGATATGTCCAGCTTAGTGGATTATTGGATTATTAAAACCATAATAAGTGATAATTTCATTCTTTATTATATAGTCTTTCTCAGATGCGAACCATTCTTAGATAATTCTTAGAGAATATAGAAGTTCCTATACACTCAGGCTTAATTTAAGATGCATGAAAATTTACATATGAAATGAGAACATTAAAATAAATATTTTATCATTTCAAACATGATAGACTTCATTAATCTTCAAATTCTAGAAGAGTAAAAAAGATAGGTGGTTTGGGGCCATAATTTGCAAAACAACAAATTTGATTATTAAAATATATTTTTAATAACATTTCAGTATATTTACCTTTTTCATAATTATTATTTTTTAAATTAAAAATCAATCTTTTCTTACAGTTTTGAAAGTGTCTTACTTTTATTTACAAAAATATATAACTAATGCTTTATCTACTATTTTAGTATTATATAAGGGTTCTTTTTTCTAAAATATTTTATTTTTGTCTGTTTTACAGATACAATTTTATGTACTAAGTTTTTATTTAAAAAATTGCATATTACACACATACAAGATGGTTATACTTAAATTCTTGTAACTAAAAGGGATAAGATCATACCATGAATTGTCGCTATACCGAGTTTGGTGGTATACTCGCCCGTTTTAACTGTGAAAACTGTTTGCAGCAAAAGTTTAATGACTTTACATTTGTATTTTCATAATTTTTTAGTTTAGTTATTAATAAACAACTCTTATGAATGTTACATTTCTGTCAATAATATATAAAAATAATGAAATTCTTACAACTACTCGGTATTGGCCGAATACTTAGTCCAAATTCGGCCGAGTACCGAGTACTCGGTACAGCTCTAAACCAAACCCAATTTTCTATACAAATATATGTATTATTTTTTTGAAAATGTTTTTGTACTTATTTTGTTGTTGTTAACAGTTGTTTGCCAATGTAAAGAAAACTGTGTGACTCGAGGAATGTAAAATAAAAATAAATAAAAATAAAATGTAATGCATAACTTATTAGTATGATATATATAAACAAACACTTATCTGAAAAAAAGAAGAGTAGTGCAAAAAATATATATTTTAACTCACAGTGTGACTCCCGAATGCAGGATTTTATAATTGGTGACTGAAATAATATTGTCTTAGTATGTGACAAAATATTTAATAAACACATACGTCAAACAATATTTTTTCAGTCTAGTTAATCATCAAATAAACCGTTAAAAATTTAATCCACAATGCTTGTCTATAAACTATTGTATTGATTTTGAAAAAAAAAAAAAAGTATCATAACAAGCCACAAGCTGAGGGATACAGTGTGTAAACAAACCAAACGAGCTAGCCCTAGTCTTTAGCGAGCGTCGAAAGTTTTGGATCTGGATAAAGTACGCATGCGCTCCAAAGACCATGGACCATAGTATAAATTCGTGTGCATGAGTGATTTAAACTTTTTTGCTTCAATTTTTTTTTTTTTTTTATTATTATGAATAACGATAAAATAGAATATCTATAGAGCATTTCCTCGTGACGTCTGGTGGTTGGCAAAAAAGCGCGCTCGACTTTCCCGCGCCCCGCCCACCATTGATTTTCCGTTGGTAATCCGCCATCGCAATGCTTTTCCCAAGCCTTATTGCCAACCACTCATAAAAGTTGAGATGTTTGTTTACAAACAAGGAACTGCCCTATAATTAAAAAATACTTCTTTTATATTTAAAACAAACAATGAAGTTTCTTTTTCGCATTTAATAATAAAAAAAAAAAAAATAAATAAATATTTTATTGACTGCATTCAAATTGAACCAACCAACCACAGCCTCAGAAAACCGAATGACGCCTGTTCAAAATTCTCAGAATATGCAGAAGATTTGCGTGCATGGCGGAAGAAAAAATAGTTCAATTTTTAAGCTAAATTATTTAGGAAACAAGAGTTTTTTTGGGAAAAACGGAGCACGTCACGCTCCTCAGGCAAAATAAATTAATATCATATATCAATTTCATAAAATTTCTTCGAGCCGTTTTCGAGAAAAAAAAGTTACACGATAACACATTTTTCCTTTGAAGTCTTAAATTGCAACTCCAGATCTCAAAATATATACAATGTTGAAGTGTGAAACTTTCAGGATAGTATCAGGCAGAAGATAAAAGGTTATTCTGGAAACATCAGATCAAAATATCTCCTATTTACTGAGATATTAAATGTCGGCGTTTCTAAATTCTTTTGATGTAAAACTAGCTGTATAATAGAGTGTCGCTGCTAAGCTTTGTTTGAGCTTTGCTGCGTCACTCAAAAAACTGCCGTTTTTTATGATAGCAACATGTATTTATTAGTTGAATTTGTGTTACTACTTAATATTCGTGCGATAATTTCTCCGCCATTACATCATGGAAAATCGATTGCCTTTGGAAAAAATATTTCAGTTTATTCAAAGTTCGATCGGAAGTAGATGTTTAACTGAAGCTGAACAAATATTAGTTTCAAATATTCTTTACTTCCATTAGCCCTAGCCGAAGCAACTGAAATTTTAAATTTATCATTTGGAAATAAATGGAAGCTTAATTCCGGATTTCTTGATCCTTCGGAGTTATACTGTGGCACGCAGCAGTGTGTGCTATCTTTTTTACTGGATTTATTCATTTTTATTCAATAAATATATGTGAAACTAAAAATCGAATATACAGCAAGCAATGGCGTCTCGACGAAAGCTATCCGTGTATTGTTAATTTCACCTTAGCCCACCACAGGGCGAGCATTTTATGGAGCATTCCATTATTAAGGGAATATAAGTAAAGGTAGGGTGACCAAATTTTCAGATGCTGAAATGGGGACAGGACAGTCCCCATTTTTTACTTTGAAAATGGGGACACCGTGTATTTAATTCAAATACATATTTTTCATTCCAAGAGCTTCAAACATACATCTTTATCAGGATTATAACATCTTATTATAATGGAAAACACTTCAACATTTCCATGGTTCGAATAGTCAGAACATGAAGTTATGATTACAAATGATGCATGACGACTTACCTTCTGTCGTCATTCGACGTCATGATGAAATGTGACCTATAGGAGTCTTAATTTACCCCACAAATAAAGGACTATAGCCAATCATAGCGCAGCTTTTCCCCACAAACAAAAGGAAACTCCGCCTCGTTCTATTCGTCCAGGTTGCAAGAAAATGATTTTCTATGTTAATCGCTCATTGGATTTTTTGTAAAAAATTATTAAAAATCGAGGAAATTTATTTCCCGATTTTAATCCCCGTATTTTGGGCAACGGTATGTATTAGTTATCGTATGCATGTGTTAGATTGAGTTATTTTGCTGTCAAATTAAATAATTTTAATTTTAAATTTCAAAACTCTGTCATCCTTGGCGTTTTTTGTATTTGGCGATCAAAGACGTTGAAGGAAAGTGCGTGTTGCGGTAGGTTGTATTCAAACCGAGGATGTCTAGGTAGTAATCCAGAGACGTACCTCTGGACAAAAGGTTAACCCACTGTCCATTGATAAATTAGGATTATCTACATTAGAATGACGTTAATGGTGTCGCTACAGTACTCCCCCTCCAGTGAGTACACCGTCGTACGAGCGATATTACTGCTGTAGACGATAGCGATGACCAGGATTGTGCTGTCAGTTGCCCCGTTTTGCCAAGTTGAAGGAGCAGCGGCGAGTTGAAGGCGACGGGCGTGACATACTTTGTGCTGTGAGAACAGCGATTTACAGGCTTTGATGCTCGGAGGTTTTTTGTGGTGCTGCCATCTATTGCCAAAGAGCGGAGTTGATAGCTTGTTGCTTCGTCCGCGGTCACCAATGAAGGAAAGTGCGTGTTGCGGTAGGTTGTATTCGAACCAAGGATGTCTAGGTTGAAATCCAGAGACGTACCTCTGGACAAAAGGTTAATCCATTGTCTATCGTTAAATTAGGATTATCTACATTAGAATGACGTTAATGATGTCGCTACAACGTAATACGAATATATACATGCCAGATATATATTTTCGTAACATGCATTGTACGAAATTTTGTTTCATATTATTCATTACTCTCTTAATATAAGTTGTTAAAATAACCATGATTTTTGAAAAGAATTAAGTATGTTCGCCAGATTACTTGGGGATATTTTTTTCCCGCCAAGGATAACAGATATCAGATATGAAATCTATTCCGCTGCAACATATTGGTATCTTATATGAGACACTTTTTTTTAGACATTTGAAAACAAATTTGACTTCAAATTATGATAAAATATTTATCATTTTACTTTTAATTAGTATATTAGTTGGATATTTATTGTGTAAATATCACCATTTGAAATGAAATGTTTATGTTTTTTCAATCGAATATGGAAGTTTGCCATTTTTTTCTAGAAATTTGAAATTTAAAATTCAAATTTTATCAATTTTACAGTAAAAACATCTTAATCTAACGCATGCACACGATAACTAATACATATCTATCCCAAATCGGGAAATAATTTTTCTCGATTTTTAATAATTTTTTATAAAATCCCAACGGGCGATTAACGATACGATACGCCCCGACCACCGACCAACCCGAAGGTTTATGGCCAGCCGAAGCCCGAAGGGTGGCGGGAAAAAATGTCCCTGTCACTATCAGCCAAACCACAGCCAAAGGAACGAGCCCAGAAAAAACCAGACGGCATTTATTTAAGCAAAAAAACAAAATACAATTGAAGAAATATATTAGTCTAGACATAAAAACAAAGCAACTTTAACAATGTGTTGCTCAAATAAAATGCAACAAGAACAATGTGTTGCTAAATAAAAAAAATACTTACATTACTAAAATTTACAACAAACAAAATAATAACCATAACTACAAAATCCATACCAACGATAACTGCGATATGCTGCCAAAACAAACTAAATATATGTACAATTACATGACAATTTCTTATGAAATAACAAATAAAAACTGTATTTAACAACTGAATATATAACTGTTCAGAAAGTTTTCATGTGTGCATTGATCAACTTAGATCTAAAGATCCAATGAAGGTAGAAGTCCATTCATAAAAATCTGAGTGAGAATAGTTCATGAAGATAGTTTTCAAAGAGTACTTAGTGCAATAATATAAATTTATACAATGACAAGACAACTGCCTATGAAATAATTAACAAATTTATGTTTAAAAGCTGAATATATTACTGTACAAATGTTTTCGTGTGTGCATTGATCAACTTGGATCTTAAAGACCAATGAAGGTAGAAGTCTATTCACAAAAATCAGAGTGAATATAGTTCATGAAGACAGTTTATCAACAGAGTGAATAAAGTTCATGAAGAAAGTTTATCATCAGAGTGAATATAGTTCATGAAGAAAATTTTTCATGGAGTACTTAGTGCAATAAAAGTTCATGCGGAATAATATTCACTTCTAACACAAAAGTCCTTTAAAACTTTGTTTAAATGACTTTAAAAAGTATATTTTATAAGGTTAGAATATTTTTTAATGAGTTCATTGTAAATATTACAGACTCTTCTTATTAAGTAAGCTGAGTTATCAATACGTAAGATGTATTCATTCAAGGTCTCTCTTGTATATCTTTTTATATAATTTTTACTGTATGAACACTTGCTTTGCAGATAATGCATTGAATCTCCTAAATCACCACAGGGGCAGTTTGGATCGTTGGAACTATTGAATCTGGATAGGAATGCAGGGAAACTACCGTGTCCGGTTACGAAATAAATTAGGACTTGATTTTTGATGGCAAGATTAACAGTAACCTCCGGAAATATTTCATAGGTAATGCGTCCCTTGTCAGAAGACTCCCAGTGGTATTGCCACTTTTTAATGGCATCAGCTAATAGAATTCTATGCAGATATGAAACGGGGTAGGGTAAAGGATGTAAGATTCCAGAGTAGATAGCCTGTTTAGCGAAAGAGTCCACCAGCTCATTTCCTATAATACCCGAGTGTCCCTTGACCCAAGCGATGTTAAAGGTTCCATTAAATGAATTTACTCCATCCAGTAATTGTTTCACGAGGATTGAGCTTGGAACCAGATTATCGAGCGCCATGATAGCTGACAGGCTGTCAGTTCTGATTAGGATGTTCTTTAACTGTTTAGAGGAAGCCCATTCCAGCGCTTTTAAAATAGCGAGAACCTCAGCCTGAAAGACTGAATTACCAGTTTTAAGCTTGTACATCTCGTAATGAACCAAAAGATTTTTAAGTACGGCTACAAAGGCGCAGCCTGTTCCCTCTTCATTTTTACTACCGTCAGTGTAGAACTTATTCTCATAATGTATGAGATCTTCCGATTCGATAAAGTTGATGGTTCGATATTCACCAGCTGGATTAATATTACGTTTGAAATTCTTCTGCTCAAAATCGTTTTTGCTATAGTAGGTATGATCATGGTACCAGGACTTATTTTCTTGCATAATAATATATTTGTTTAAATATTTTTCCGCCTCGATATATATTGGAAAAATGCCGGTGATTTGACAGATGGCGTCAGTTGACACACTTCTGTAGAAATGATAAATAAACCTAATATATTGCCTTTGGCAGGAAGAAAGCTTGCGCTTACCGTGGACATTTATGCATGGGTACCAGACTTCACAGGCGTATAAAATAATGGGCTAACGGGCGATTAACGTAAGAAATCTTTTTCTTGCATCCACTGACGGCCAGTGACGTCATCACTTCGCTTGCGTATATTTCACTATCGTCTCCCCGCAGCGCCGGTTAACATGTGTATGGACTTCATATAATGGACGGCTAGAACGAGACGGGGTTTCCCTTTGTTTGTGGGGAAAAGCTGCGCTATGATTGGCTATAGTCCTCTATTTGTGGGTTAAATTTCATCATGACGTCGAATGACGACAGAAAGTCAAGTCGTCAATTTGTTGGATTCGTGCAAATTGAACAACGTTTAGCGAGCCCTTTTGGTACATTTTCTTAATTTATGTGTATTCTTTTAATGAAAAGATATTGTCGTAAAGTACGACATCGTATTTATTTAATTTTAATCATTTTTTATTAATTTTATCAAAATCAAACTATTAGTTAGCATTCTATCTAAATTTCCTTAAGTTTCATTAAGTTCCCACTTCACCCCTGTACGTTTGCTTCCCGTCAACGCGCAAAATTCTCTCTTCCGATCTTCTTTTCCGTCCCCCTTTTTCCTCCCGGTAATGTACACGTTCGACTCTCCCTCTCGCGAGCGTTCGCTCCTGATTGGCCGATCAGCGTCGTGACGTTTTGGAGGCTCGTCAGCGTCTGCCTTGAAATTTTTACACTTACACACTTGCTGGCTGACTCTTGAAGGAGACACATCGCTCGTGGCCGCGCTCGCGCGCGCCATGTGCGATTCGCGGAAATTGCCGCATGAGAATATATGCTAATAATATGATCGGTTTATAACTTTAAAATAAACTAAATTTTATAAAATAATTTAATATATTAGGTCAACTGACCGTAATAAAGTGCATTTCAAAGTGTACACTCTTATATTGGATAATGACTTGTCGATGCAATTGGATCACGCTACAGTGTTATGCTAATATATGTGAGCAACCCAAATGAAGAATGGGGCTGACGGAACTTAGATGCAAGTCATTATGCCCCATGATGATGGTATACATTAAAAAGAATGATATGAATATGTGACTCCTGTGTTCTTTAATCTCCAGACATTTGGTAAGACTTTTTAATTCCTTTATTTTGCATCGTGGCGCGTGCTTCCCTAGCGATGAATTATTTAGAACCTGGCTGACTCCACAGAACCTCAACTAGACATTCCTATCCATTTTAAGAAGTTAAGGCCAATACTGCTTTTTATGTTTCATTCAACTTTCAGTTTTAACATACATAGACAATATTACAGGGATGAGATTTTTCAGCTTTTCAGCTGATTTCAGCTTTTTTGTACATTTAGCTTTTCATCTTTTTTTATGTTTCTGATGTGTATGTGTTCTTTTTTTATACATTGAAGATAAAAATAAATATTTATTACTCTAATATAATAGATTTTGTCAACAAAATTCTAGTGTTTCATTTCAATGTCTTGTCTTTGTGTACAGTTTCAGCTTTTTTGGATTTTTGCTAATCTCATCCCTGATATTATAAGTCCCAATATTTTTACTATACGATACTTGGTGCCGTGTTTCTTTTCGCACGAGGCACCACGCGGCGATGTGTTATAAAAAGTAAAAATAAATCAATAGAAGAAAAAGACTAAAAACTTAGACCTATCACTTAGGAGAAGAAAGTGGAAATAAAATTGACTCCTTCCTTTTCAAATGGACTATTCTGCCAATATCCGTATTAGTTTTTAGAGCTACCAGTACTGCACTATTTTATTAGCCTGATAAATCTCTGAGACAGCCACATTTTGTTCATTCAATAGAAGTTCTGATTACCGGAAATTAAATTTTAAGATTCTCCGACGACCTATGTGAGTGGATTCACTGGTGATAGCTGTGCGCATCAGTTATATACCTATGGAATTCTCTATGAAATGTTTGGAACTGCTGGCCAGATCTTCAACATGTCTTGAGGAATTTTCCAACTGAGATTGTGTTGCCTAGGGAGACCTGTTTTTCCGAAATTTTAGTTTCACTAGTATCCTTTATAATATCATATAAATCAATTCATACGCATGTAAATTTTCACTATAATAGACTTTAAGAATAAGTTAAATACAGTTGTTGTGCAGCGTATGCATATTTTAGAATTTCAAGATAATAATTTATTATAAACATCTTACTTTATAGATGATTGCATTCCAGGTTATTTCTGACATAAATTGAAATGTGTAAGTGAACCGAATTATTTTTACATGTTGATAATTCATTAACATATACCATATTTTTTTATGCATTTATTGTATTTTTTTTAAGTTAGACGTTTCGCCAGAATTTTTATGTGTATCATATCTATGTTTTACTTATAAGTTTTTATTTATTTTTCCCCTTACTTTCATAGTTAATATCCATTTATTATTTTACGGTTCACGAGTTGTGAATGTATGTATATTTATCTATCAATACGTATATATTTGATACATAATACTTCATATAGTTTTTACATATCATTCATATAGACCTTTTTTTAATTTCTTTATTTTCATGTTTAATATATATGTGTTATTATTTTTTATCTCTATTTTGTGAATGTTATTTCACTTAAATATCAGAAACTATCACTAATGATATTTATGTATATATCTGAACAATAGATTTGCTTACACTATGTTTCAAATTTTTAGACGCTATTTTTATGTGGATATAAAGTTATCTGCGTAAGTTTATTTTATGTTGTTTCAAAATGCATAATAGTTATTTTAGATTCCTCATATACAAAGTTAGAGTTGATTAAGGGTCACACAAACACGTCTTTTTCCCTACTTGATATTTACAGTCGTAGAGTACAGTCGGCTGCAAAATTATTCGAGCACTAGCCAATAATTCCTATATTTAAAAAGTACACTTAAGACTGTTTTGCTAAGTAAATCCTTGTCGAATCATGTTCTTAGACTGATTAAGAACATGACTCGACAAGGATTTATTTAACAAAGCTGTATTAAGTGTACTTTTTTTGGCAAGGATTATTGCTAGTGCTCGAATAATTTTGCAGCCGACTGTAACTTTTCATTTTCATGCACCTATGTTGTCGCTCTATAACAAATTGATTAAACAACATGAAAATATATATATATATATATATATATATATATTTTTTTTTTTTTTTTTTTTTTTTACCTTCACTTAGATTTTTTTTTCGTGGTAATGTCATTCACTTGCATTCACAGATTTATTTTCATGTATGACTCAATAGAATCCTTTTTTTCGTTTTTTTTTTACACATGTGTTTTCCTATAATCTTTAGGTTTTTCATACATTAATATTTTTTAGTATTGTGTTTAGTGTCACATAATTTTAAAAAACTTCAATTTATTGTTTTTTATCTCCATTTAACCAGCACGTTCTGATTGATTTGGTTAGGAGTTCTTAATCAAACTTCCTGATTCACATTTATTTACATTCAATTTGCACTTTTTGTTTACTTGTTTATTCATTGATATACACTTTTGGGACTTAAGCATTTTGTGAACTGTGTTAGAATTTAAATTTCACCTTTTTCAACTACGTTTTTTTTAAACACTTTTTCACACACACATCCTTGGACAGTGTTTATTTTGGTGGGTTATAAACGTCTGTACCTTTCCACAATTTACACATATTCACTTTTCACATTTTCTCACATACACCAGTCGTTTGGTGGTCGGCATATGGTGGTGAGTTTGCATATGTTGTTACGAGTTAATTTTTTTCTTTCATTGCTCTTGATTTGCTTTTGTCTGTATTTATTCAATAGTTGAATTACATTTCATTAATTTTTCCTTACGCATCCTACACACACATCACAATAGTTACTTAATTTATTTGCTGTATGCAATTAAATTTTATCTTGTTTGATTCGTTGCAATGTTCAATTTTGTTTGTTTTTTACACACACATTTTCATTAGGTATTACACTCTTCCATAATTAAATATACACTTCCTATACATTTTTGTTCATTTGCATTTTCGCTGTTGAGTCAACTTGTTTTTTTTTAGTATTTCTATGTCATGTTCGGTAGTTATACTATCTTCACAAAATTTTCTAGTTACACTTACACGTTTCAATATTTTTTTTGGATTGGGTTAGTTACACGTCATAAGGTGTTACCCAATTTTATTTACTCATAATCAATAGCTTCCATTATTTTAACTATGTGACATATTTTTTTTATTTTTCATTACAAATTATTCAAGTGTATCTTATATTTATGTGTTTACATCTTGCTTAACAGATATATATGTTTACATTTTTTTGTCATTTTTTTTTTACACTTTACTTATCAAAACACAAGTTATCTTTTTCAAAGGTTTTTTTTTTTTGTTGTTGTTGTTTCTTTTTTCTCATTTACCTTTTGAACATTATTAAAATGATGTGTTTTTATTTATGTTTATCAATAGTCATATATAATAGTTTTTTTTTTTTTTTTTTTTTTTTTTTTTTTTGACTTTGTCAATCAGACATAACTAATCTACAAATATATACATTACCTCATTTTTTTTATGTGTTAGTTTGATTTACATTTGATATAATTTACACATTTTATTCTGATAAATATAAAATGTCATTTTGTGTTTTATTGCATATTATAATAATGTATATCTCAGAGGCCTCATCATGTATATAGATCACTATAGGACTTACATTGAAAATTAGTGATCTCAAACAAAGTCATTATTTTAGACACTATTATTAAAGAGACTTTCAGATAAAAATATTAAATGTGTACTAAAAGGGTTACTAGTTTATACATTTATTTTACTGCCAATGCACCATTTGTTGAGTGCTTACATTATAAGATTTTCAGTGAACCTTTTTAATGGCAGATTTATATTAAACAAAAACAAGGGACTGCCCTTATTGTTTTAAATGTTTAATAACAATATACGATGAAAATAAATTTAGCTTTAAAAAGCTCATCAAGATATATTGTTCTTGTGCTCATATAAGTATAGTCATGTGGTATATCTCATATCTTTTTGGTATTTATTCACATATCATATTCAACACTTGTTTTTATTTCTATATTTGTTTTTATTTCTATATTCTTATGTTTTTATTTCTATATTCTTTTCAACACTTGTTTTTATTTCTATTAACACTTGTTTTCTTTTGGCAACAGAATTCAATTTATTCCAGAAAAAAAAATAGTAATAGTTGTACTTACCTTTAATCCCTACTTGCGGAGCGGTTGTATCGGGATTGCATCTTCTGCAGGGATGTAGTCTTGATGTTCGCCGTCTTTTTGCATCCTCTCCAATATGGGAATATTCTAGACCCTATTCTTGAATTGAAGAGATGCCCTCCATAATTTTTTTTTTTTTTTTGTGCTTAGTATTTTTTTTCAGCTTAATATAGGTATGTTTGTTTTGGTTATCACAGATGAAGCGTTAAAATCTTGTACAATACCAGATTAAAAATATTTTAATAACATACTTACTTGTACAGGTTAACAATTTCGATCCCTCTCACATATACCATAGAAAATCCTGTGAATTTAGATAAGATTGTAGTTCTTATTCATGAACTTTAAAGATTCTACTGCAATCTCTATCAATTTGAAATGAATACCTAAAATTTCTTTTATATCAGTTTTTTTTTAAATGACGACACAAGACAATGTTATTAGAAAATAATTTTTATTGATTGTCAAGTCAAATGTATACTAAAAGGGTATACTTACCTATATGCTGTCATGTAGCAGCACATTTTGGTTGTCACATAGGATATGTCAAATTTTTAAGAGACACACTGTGTGTCTGTTTGTGACCCTCTGTAAGTGACTGATCTATGGCCGTCTGATCCATCTTCTCGGTTTCTCCCGCACTTTTACTTTTTCACCCTGTGCATTTATTTTTTTTTCAAACCCCTTTTTCGGGGAGAGTGTCGTAAAGAACGACATCGTATTTATTTAATTTTAATCATTTTTCATTAATTTTATCAAAATCAAACTATTAGTTAACATTCTATCTAAATTTCCTTAAGTTTCATTGTTCCCGTTTCACCCCTGTACGTTTGCTTCCCGGCAACGCGCAAAATTCTCTCTTCCGATCTTCATTTCCACCTCCCTTTTTCCTCCCGGTAATGTACACGTTCGACTCTCCCTCTCGCGAGCGTTCGCTCCTGATTGGCCGATCAGCGCCGTGACGTTTTGGAGGCTCGTCAGCGTCTGCCTTGAAATTTTTACACTTACACACTTGCTGGCTGACTCTTGAAGGAGACACATCGCTCGTGGCCGCGCTCACGTGCGCTTCGCGGAAATTGCCGCATGAGAATATATGCTAATAATATGATCGATTTATAACTTTAAAATAAACTAAATTATATAAAATAATTTAATATATTAGGTCAACTGACCATAATAAAGTGTATTTCAAAGCGTATACTCTTATACTGGATAATGACTTGTCGATGCAATTGGATCACGCTACAGTGTTATGCTAATATATGTGAGCAACCCAAATGAAGAATGGGGCTGACGGAACATAGATGCAAGCCATTATGCCCCCTGATGATGGTATACATTAAAAAAAAAATGATATGCATAGTTGACTCCTGTGTTCTTTAATCTCCAGACATTTGGTAAGACTTTTTAATTCCTTTATTTTGCATCGTGGCGCGTAGAAAAGCATTATTTAGAATCTGGCTGACTCCAGAGAACCTCAACTAGACATTCCTATCCATTTTAAGAAGTTAAGGCTAATACTGCTTTTTATGTTTCATTCAACTGTCAGTTTTAACATACATAGACAATATTGTAAGTCCCAATATTTTTACTATACGATAGATATTTCAAATGGGATAAACAATTTTTTTATCTCCCCCTCACCCACCCTCAAAAAAAAAAAAAAAAAAAAAAAAAAACAATCTTCCCATATTTTATTAAAATAACTGCAATTTATGAATTAATAGGGGTCCCTTGCTAATTTTTTTAATTACCTATTAACTAATTTTTCACAAAAAAAAAAAAAAAAAAAAAAAAAATTGATATTTTTTAATAAAACCTTTTACTTGGTCTAATTTTTAAATTCTCTATGTAGTCTGTTTTAAAGTAATAAGTACTGCATTTTATGGTGTTAATTCAAAGTTTTTTACTTATTACCATATCTTAGTTTCACATTAAAAAAAAGGTATGGAAACTGACACATCTTTAACAACTTATAGATTTAATCAATAGTAATTTAAGGTGATATAAACGCATTAATGAAAAGATGATAAACCATTTAAATGTGTCTCAAACGGTCATTTTGAGAAAACAATTGCAAAAATAATGGAATAATAATTTATTGAAAAAAAGTTTTTGCGAAAAGTTTAATGTAAACGTGTTTCACATCAGGAGTAAAATAAATGATTTAAATTATAGAACACAGCGCTCTTGAGTTCGTATATTAGAAATCAGGATTTGTGAATGTCACTTTCAATATTCGTGCTAGTTTTCTCAATGAGAATAATGCCCGATTCGGAGATCGCTCCTATGCTTTTCGAAACATGGTAGAGGTTTTGTCAGAATATCTGTTGTCATGTATTTAGTTGGACAGTATTAAATATACCGTCTTTCCTTTCGTAAGTTGTGATACCTTATACATACTTGCCAATATCCTAATTAATATTCCGTAGTGTAGGTAGTTCCGCCCTTTTTTTCACACCAGTAAATTTTTAGAGTAATATTCTCCAAATGCAATTACGATTAATTAAGAAAAAAAAGTGCTCTAAAAAGACACTGCTGTGAAAAAGAAGACGGGGCTAACAATACAACGGAATATTAATTAGTATATTGGCAAGTAAGCCTTATACGCACTTGCCAACATCCTAATTAATATTCCGTAGTGTTGTTAGTCCTGTCCTTTTTTTCACACCAGTAAATTTTTAGAGTAATATTTTCAAAATGCAATTACGATTAATTAAGAGAAAAAATATTCTAAAAAGATACTTGTGTGGAAAAGAAGGCGGGGATAACAATACTACAGAATATTAATTAGTATGTTGGCAAGTAGGCTTATATCAATGTGTTTTGTTTTTAGCAGAGTTTTCAGATTGCAACATCTTTTTACATGACTGGTTGTCTTTATACAGGATTACTGGTTTGTTTCTGGTGTAAATTCTGCGTATGCTTTTCTTCTGTCATAATACCCCACAAATATTCCCTTAACGCTTTCGCGACCACTGACGTAGATTCACGTCATTTGAAAATCTGTAACTCCGTCAGTGGGCGCTTCTTTCGCAACTTGTATGTTATTTAATTCTTAAGAATATACCCAATTCCAATATTCATATTTGTACAATCAAATATACTATGGATACAAATACCTTGATTAGAAAGAGTATAATTATAATGTATATCCATTTGTAATATGAATCTGAATAAGAAAATTTTGTTCTGAAATATTGTAACTACAGAGAATAACGCCAACGGGCGGACCTTACTGTCAAAAAAACAAAAACATGCGGTCGCGAAAGTGTTAACAGATGCATTTGCCAGACTGTTACTTTTTTTGTTTGTTTACATATGCATAAGCTGAGAAACCAAAAAATTTTGACTGTGACAAATTGGATTTTCGATTATTTCACAGTTCATATATAGTGTCTTCTTTGTTTTTGTTGGTAGGCGATTTTGTATGTAAATCACTGTCATTATTGATTGCTTATCCCCGAAAGCGATTAGGTAAACCAGCTTCTATAGCAGCATGCATCTAGTCATTTCGATGAGTGATCCCCCCCCCCCTCAATTGTACTGTTTTGATTCGGATGTAATGGAACCGAAGCGAAAGTTAGAGGTTTAATCCATCAAAAAAGAGATTTTCCATTCATTCACTTGTAAACTCACCTCAGTTGTCTGAACTAAGAGTTCGTATGCTTTTTCCGAAAATATCTGGACTGTGGCAATGTATTTTTTCATTATTTCAATAATTCACTCATCTTCTTGGAAGTGATGGGAATTTATGTGAATCTATATCGAATGTGAATCTACTTGAATCTACTTTTTTTAGGAGAATTTCAAGGATGAAAAATTTCTGACTTTTTTTGCTATCATTTTAAAGAGAAATTTTTATGGTATTTCCTTAGCAATGTGTCCTAATTAAACATGATAGATTTTATTATTTTTTTTAATATATATAAATAGTGGTAGTAAAAAAGTCGGAAATTTCTCATCCTTGTAAGTGCCTTAAAAAAGATTCGGAGAGTGCGGTCCTGTGTATGTCGGTAAGTGAAGACATTTGCAATTGTCTCGCGACATCTGAATGTATAATTTCTAACATGTTTTACGTTCTGTATTGTGCCTATTTTGGATATGGCATATCACATCAGTCATTTATCTTTTTAAACAGCTGTCGCAATAGTCATTGTGTCCACAATGATCTAGTTTTATTCAGGTAGCGAGTTGTGCCGATATAATTTGTCTTATGTCATTTGGATTTTTGTGATCAATCCTTTTGTGCCATATTTCAATGAAGTTTTTCTTATTGCAGTTTACACTGCGAGCTGAATTCCTATAATTTGTATTTTTGTACTCGTATTTATAATTTCCATAATCTTGTTTTCTGTAGTCGAAAATTTCATAATAAGGATACTTTGTGTTTACATTTCCATTGTCATGCATCGAACGTTGGAACTCATGAAGACTAGCTTTTCCTTTCGAGAATTTTATTTATTTCTCGAATTACACACACGATACAATACAGTCACATTTAACACAAATAAACACGTAAACAATTTAACATAATTTAAATCTGAACCGTAACTTTCCAGTCCACCAAATAAATAAAAATAAACGGCACTCAAGCCAGGCATCGCTATTCTCGGCGTTGCATCATTCCTTTTTCAAAAACAAAACTCAAAACTAAAGTCTCTCTTCAAGTCGAAAGTCTTTTCACCGTGCTGAACAAACAGCGCCCTCTCGTGAGTCTTAAAGTCATTAGTCTGAAGTCATTACAGACCTCCTCCCTTCAGGGGAGAAACTTTTCACTATTGTAGAGGGAAAAGTTTGGTTAAATGATACTTCATTAGGATAAGTCTATATTCAAAATCAATAGTCACAATGTTCAACATATTGGTCCATTTTCTTAATATCGTAATTAATTTAAAACAAGTAATAAATTAAAAAAAATACGAGCAAGCACCAATTCTATGCAGAAACAGTACCTGGTTATATTTAAATGTACCAGACTTATCCCTATTTCAGATTAAATACACTATTTAACTTATTTTAAAATATACAAAAAAATAAATACCAAATAGAAATTTAAATATTATTACACAATATACCTGTGACACTAAATAGATATGCAAAGTAAAATATAGATAGTGAAAACAAATATATACCATATATATATATATATATAGCAATTAAACAAATACGATATATATAGCAATAATTAAACAAATACAATATATATAGCAATAATTAAACAAATACGATTTATAGCAATAATTAAACAAATACATAAACTTTTTAAACTAAGGGATAAGACTTAATCTATCAGCATTCAGAGATTGTAATTCTATACACTCAACAACCTCCTAATTAAACAATCTGCATAGATTTCCCAAAGTAAAAGTCTGGGATTTGGTCTTTTTTTTTTTTCTTTTTCTCAGGATCATGAATGGTAGCCCTATACAATTATGACTAAATAAAATAGGATTTTGAGATAAATTCTCCTTTAGTTCTTCAAATACACTTTGGCAAGAGCTATTTGAGTCAATGGATTTTAGAGTCCAATCCTTTAGTAAGTCTGACAATAAAGCTGCGTTTTCAGAAAATTCAGGATTACATTTTCGATAGTATTCAGCTAAATTGGAAAAGGCTGTCACATGAGTCTTGGTAGTATGAGACGAAGAATCTTTTTTGTCTCGAACCTTCATTTCACTTGAAGTTCTCAATCTCTGGCCCACTAAATGTCCAGAAATTTTCACATGAGCTCGAGTAGGTTGACATTTAGAAGGTTTAATGTACAACTTAGTAACACTCATTTTGAAGGAAATGTCTTTTACATGTTTTTTTCTTGCTTTAGAAAAATTGACGACTTTCTCACTATATGGCACTGGACACTTTTCGCTATGTTTCAATGAATTTGCCATTAGTTGACTAGAATCTTTAGGTAGATTTTTCAAGGGACCCAAAGTAGTCGCAGAAAGTTCTTCCTTCGAGCAATTTTGTTCCTTCAATTGTTTTTCATAAATTGAGCATTTTACAGATAATTGCATAAGATCTAATTTACTCTTCTGCAATTCAGCTGTCAACTGATCCAATTTAGAATTAGAAATTTTTTCTTTCTCTTCAAGAATATTAAGCAGGTAATCTAATTTGAAATTAATTGTACTAATTTCATTTTTTTCTTCAACAAGCTTTTCATTTTTAAGACAAATTTCATTTTCTTTACCTTTCATTCTTAAGAGCTCTTCTTTAATTAAGTTAATTTCATTAGACAGCTTAAGATTTTCAATTTTAGTATTTTTCAGTTCTTGTTTGTAATTATTCTTTTCTACATTCAGAATTTCCAATTGATTTAGATAATTCTTTTTTTCACTTTGTGAATCAAGACGAAGAGTTTTTAACTGATTTTCAAACTTTTCTTTCTCTTGAATTTCTTCATTTATCTTCTTTTCATATTCTAAGCATTTTTTATTCAGATAAGCTTCCATTTCTGCTTTTAGTTTTTCCATCACAAAATTAGAGTCTTCATTTCTCTGTTTAAGGTCTTTTAAGGCATTATTTAGTTCCGAAATATTTTTCGTAGTATGTTCCAACTCTTCAGTAAGTTTTTTATTTTCAAGAGACAGTTCTTGTTCTTTAATTTTCTTTTCTTCCATCTCCCCTTTTAAACATATTATTTCATTTAACAATCTGAAATTTTCGGTTTTGAGATGGTCAAAATTTATTTTCTCTTTAAGAACAACTTCATTTTCTATTTTATTTTGATTATCTGTTATATCCTACAGTTTTTCAACAAACACTTTTGGAGAGGTTTTATTGATTTCTGGCCATGAAAATTCTGGTAGGATTTCTTCTACCTCTTCAGTTTTCTTTTCATGTTCAGATTTGCTCTCAATCAACTTTTGGTCAAAATGAGCAACATCTTTATTTTGAATATTTTTATTCATCTTTAAAAATTTCTTAGCATTTCTTGTTTGTACTGATTTTAGCTTATGCTCTTGTACATTTTCTTTTGATTTGCAATTTTTGAACATTGCAGCAGTTTTATTTCCTAACAAATACTTGTTACTATAAAAGGAATTTTGTAGGACAGCTGCTTTAGTTTTTATATGTCCCATTTTACAATCTAATTCAATTTCTGCAAGTGGTAAACAGATAGGATCCACTTCTAATGGATTTCTAATATACACTTTCTCATTTGTGTACATATGTGGTTTCACGTACTTGCTGCTTATCAGATCACATTAAGCACCTGTATCTCGAATTATTTTCATCTCAACACCATTCACTTTACCTATACTAGTATAAGGTGTCATTGATTCATCAGAACCTGCCTCAGCTATAATATGTGAGATAAATTCTTCCTTTTTCTTTAATTTATCACACTGAGGTCTAAGATGATTAGTAGAACCACATTCATAGCAACGAGTGATTTTTCTTTTATCAAACTCTTTGTTTCTTTGATTTTCTTATAATGTTTCGGATTTTGAATGAAATTTCGGCTTAACATCTTTGTTATTATCGTTAGACTTATCATCACAAAAGTTTCCACTTTGGTTTCGAAAGCTGGAAAATTTCTTTTTGGGCAATTCCCTCCTTTTGAAACTTTCCCTAATACTCTCAAACTCATCTAGTTTTTCAGCTAAGTCCATAGGTGTCATGAATGTAAGCCAGTTTTCTAAAAAATGATCTCTTACATCAGCAGGCACTCGAAACTTCAACTGCTGAGTCACTATTAGGTCTTTCAGCTGTTGAAAATTCTCTATCTTTAATTCTGTAAGCCACTCCGTAAAATAACTAGAAAGCTCTTGGGCATAATTTCTCCAAGATTTTTCGGACGATTTGTGGTGCTTATAAAAACATTGTTTCAATTTTTCACTATTTAATTTATATCTTTTCATAATGATATTTTTAACAAAATCATAATTTCTCGCATCGGTTGGCGACTCTCTGGCCAACATATTGGAAAGTTCTGGCGGTAAAACTGCTAACAGGTAGGCCACCCAATCCTTTTTTGGAACTCGTGCCATCTCTGCTCTTTATTAAATATAAACCCATTTCATCATGTTTTTCATCAAATCTTGGGGTAATTTGGGTTAACTGAATCTTTGGAACCGATTCAGCCAATGTTTCTGGTTCTAATATTCTTTCAGGATTTTCTTTTGAAATTTCCAATTTCTTTAGTTCAAGTTCATATTGTTGAGTTTCTCGGGTCCTTCTTTCCTCTCTTTCTTCTTGTCTTATTCTCTCTTCTTCTTGTAGTTTTTTATCTTCAAGAAGCCTTTCCAATATTAATTTTATTTCTTCCTCATTATAGGACTTGCTAGATAAAATTAATTTCTTGAAGTCAATAACTTTACTGGAAGTATCTACTTCGACACCGAGTTCCTCACAAGTTTGCATCAATTCATGTTTTCGAGCTTTAGCTAAAAATGCCATGTTTGTAAACCCCAAACAAAACCAGAATGCTCTCAAAATGATAATAAAATATAAACAAATAAAATTATCAGAAAAATTATTATTATTTTCTTTTTTTTTTCCTTCTATTACCCCTTTTTTTTCCAAAAATCAATCAAACACACAAATAAAATAAGATAATGAGGGTAATTAAGCTTTGTAATTAATTAAAAAATAATAATATCCAACCCAATTAATGGTATCTATAACTTATGAAAAATACCTTATTTTTCTCTATTCAAGAGAACACTTTTTTTAATATATATATATATATTTCTTTCATAAAAAAAACCACGTGTACAGTACTTTTCTTCTTAAAGAACAGAAAATATTAGAATTTTCAGTCACACAAATTTCTTTTATTACATAAATCGTATATTCAAAAAGAATACCCAAATAAAATTTTTAACCAAGTATGTTCTCATACCAAGAACTACTTGTTTCCTACACAATCATTATTTCAATTCAAAACAGAAATAAATAAATTTATTTGCAAAACTATTTGATTCTTTTTGCACACATATTTCTCAGGAAACAGAATAATTAATATTTTTCTTCACCCCCCCCCCCCCAAAAAAAAAAAAAAAAAAAAAAAAAAAAACAGTTTCGTTTTCAAATCGAAACTCTTTTGCTTTATCAAAAAAAGAGCAATTTCAACCAAATTAGATTTAAATAACATAAATTACCATAGTCATTAATATTAATAACTAAAATGAACATCTAATCATTAAACATTTCACTAAAATCAAAACGAAACCAAAATGTTTTATTCCAAACCAAAACAGATTTATTTTACATGAAATCAAAACTAAATTCTTTTCTCTCTCTATCCCTCATTCACTATATATATATTTTTTGTATTATTTAGCAAAGAAATATTAAATCAGTAAAAAGAGACAGAAAGAAAATAAATCCAATTCAATAAAATATCAGAATAAAAATGACCTGAAATACACATTAATACTTCATGAATCAATCAACATTTTTTTTTCTTCTTTTTAATTCGATAATAAATACATTCTTTTTTTATTTTTTTTTATTTCTCAAAGTCCTAAAAAAAAAAGAATATCTATTCTTTATTTAGCTTTAATTACAGAACAGACACTTTATTTCAACTTGTTCTCAAATTTGCAATTCCGTTTAAAACCGAAATTCTTTTCAAAATGTACTTATTCTACAGTAAGTTTTTATTATTATTATACCATTAAACAAAAGAAAAAACATATATATTCATTTATTTCTCACTGATTCATCAACTTTATTTTTTTTTTTTTTTCGAAATACATCGACAAAAAAAAAAAAAAAAAAAATTGAAAGATTTTCTTCTTTTTTTTTATTTCTTTTAACCAACGGATAAATCAGTTTAATATATATACATTTTCTCTACAAATAATAACTTCAAATAATCTTTTTATCAAATAGATAGGGATAAGCAGTGCTATTTATATTTCACGATTAAATACATAATGGGAATTTAAGTGCTTTAAAAAAAATATCTTCTCACGTCCTAATACAAGGACTGAGCTAATTTATTATATTATTTTTAAATCAAGGCACTGTTTCATACAGAAAATGGTACTTACCCCTTTAGTAGCGTGGATTCTTTATCCGCTAGCTGCCACCAACTTCTTAGACTGTCATGCATCGAACGCTGGAACTCATGAAGACTAGCTTTTCCTTTCGAGAATTTTATTTATTTCTCGAATTACACACACGATACAATACAGTCACATTTAACACAAATAAACACGTAAACAATTTAACATAATTTAAATCTGAACCGTAACTTTCCAGTCCACCAAATAAATAAAAATAAACGGCACTCAAGCCAGGCATCGCTATTCTCGGCGTTGCATCATTCCTTTTTCAAAAACAAAACTCAAAACTAAAGTCTCTCTTCAAGTCGAAAGTCTTTTCACCGTGCTGAACAAACAGCGCCCTCTCGTGAGTCTTAAAGTCATTAGTCTGAAGTCATTACATCATCTTTTGCTGTTTGTTGCTTCTAAGGCTGTTTTGCCCTTATTTGAGAATTTGTATTTATAATTTTTGAAGTTTGCAGTTAAACCGTTGCAAGGCGATTTGCAGCTGAGACCTTAGGATCAGAAATCAGCAGACACAGTTCTGGTCAAAAAGTTAACAGTTATTCAACGTTAAGCTCGGATGATCTGTATGACTTATGGCTACATCTACACTCTCTCTCCCCCTCTCCCCATTGAAAATCATAAAAAACGGCAGTTTTTCGAGTGACGCAAGCGGAAGGACAAACTGAACGCTGCGAACTCATATATACGGCTAGTTTGACATCAAAGTGATTTGTAAAAGCCGACACTTAATATCTCAGCAAATATGCCATATTTTGTTCTGATCTTTTCAAAATAGTCTTTTATCTTCGGTCTTAATCTATCATGAAAATTTTACATTTCTACATGCAGTATGTTTTGAGATCTGAATCTCAATTTACAGCCAAAAAGGGAAAACGATTGGTGTAATGTAATGGACTGAATTCTGAAAAATATCTCTAAAACGGCTCGAAGGATTTTCATATAATTAATATATGTTGTTAATAGGATCTTTCTAAATGTAGTAACGTTTTCGTTTTTTCCAGGAAAACTGTTGTTTTTTATAAAAGTTGTTTTAAAAATGGAACTATATTACTCCGCCAATTGCATGCTTTCCTTCGGCGAAAACGTCGTGATGTGGTTTTTACTAGCAAAGCTTGAGAAGGCCATGTTGGTTGGTTGACCAACGTGAATGCAGTCAATGAATTATTTAAACTTTCCTTTTTTTAACGCAAAAATACTTTATTACATTTTTTATATATTTATTGTATATATACTAAGTCAAATTCACTTAAATATATTTTCTCTTCTACTATGAAAAAGATATTTTTGATTTCAAAATTTCATATTTAGTCAAAAAATTATTTAGATAACATTTTAAATAAGGAAGTATTTTGTAATTTTAGATATTCCATTTTATCATAATAATGATGAATTTACAATTTTTTAAAGCAAAAAATTTGTAATCATTCATAAACATCGATTTTATAGTAGCTCAGTGGTTTGCGATTCCTATTCATGTATCTTTCCTCACAGGAAATGGGGAAAAACAGCAAATGGTGTTTTGGCGCCATCTTTTGTTTTTAATTTAAATTAAAACATACACTTTTGCAAATACACACACACACACACACACATATATATATATATATATATTTCTTTTTAAAAATTAAAAATCTCTTTTTAAAATACAGTTAGTTTATTCATATATTTACTTTTCAGACTTTAAAATGATACACATTTTAAATATTAGCATAATCAAACTAATTTTTTTATTATTATTTAAAGCTATAATGACTAGGGAATGAAAGAAGGGATAAATTCACTGTATATTAAAAAAAAAAAAAAGAAAATAGAATTAAAATTCATAAAAATGTGTCAAATAGCAATTATTGAAAAACACGTCAAAATAAATAAATAACATCTTTACTTTGAAACCCATGATTTATTTTAAAAATACAATTCTCTCTTTCTTCCTTTCTTTCTTTTTTTTTTTTTTCTTTTTTTTTTTTAATTAATTAATTTCTGCATGAAAAATTCCATTTCATAACTATATTTAAAACTACAATAAACAAAAAACCCTCCTTTAATTTTAAATATTTATTTCTACATGTTTCTAAGTAATTAAAAGTGTTTTTTTTTTTTTTTTTTTTAAGAAAAATAGCTTAAATATCGGAATGTATGGTTTTATCATGAAGGTAATAATTTGGCCATCTAGTGGCGCCATCTCGTAGCTTGTATTAAAACCATATACATTCCTATATTTAATTTATTTTTCTTAAAAAAAAAAAAAAAAAAAAAAAAAAAGACAATTTTAATTGCTTAGAAACATGTAGAAATAATTATTTAAAATTAAAGGAGGGTTTTTTTGCTTATTGTAGTTCTAAATATATTTATGAAATGGAATTTTTCATGCATAAATTAATTAATTAAAAAAAAAGAAAGAGAGAATTATACTTTTTAAATAAATTATTATGGGTTTCAAAATAAAGATGATATTTATTTATTTTGACGTGTTTTTCAATAATTGCTATTTGACACATTTTTCATGAATTTTAATTCTATTTTCATATATATATATATATAGCGTATTTATCCGATCTTTCATCTCCTATCCATTGTTGCTTTAAATAATAATAATAAAAATTAGTTTGATTATGCTAATATTTAAAATATGTATCATTTTAAAGTCTGAAAAGTAAATATATGAATAAACTCTAACTGTATTTTAAAAAGAGATTTTTAATTTTTAAAAAGAAATATATATATAACTTGTATTTTCTATAAAACTTAAACTTAACTTGTATTTTACTTATTAACTTGTATTAACTTTAGCTTAACTTGTATTTTCCATAATTTTTTTCTCCAAATGATTTTATCTTATTTTTAAAATTATAGAAATGTAGAGCTTAATTTATATTTTGTCTATTTTTTTCCACCAAATATTTTTATGAAATAATTTTTACCTGCACTTTTGATGAAAATTTAAATTGTGAATATTGGAGCTTAGCCTCAAAAGGGAAAAGAAAATAAATAAATTTCCATTTTTAACATTAACTTGATTTTTTTAAATTGTTTAATTTGCATTTGTAATTCTCTAAAAAGAAACTTGTAAAAAATGTAAATTACGTAATTCTAACTTAAATTTGAAATTTCCCGCTTTTTATTATTATTATTATTATTTTAAAGAGTTTGAGAATCCCACTCAATATTTTTTTTCTAGTGCGAAGCTTCTCCATTTTGTTTCCAAGTGGCAAGCTACTTGAAAATTTGTCGGCATGATAACGTTTGAAATACTGAATTAATTCAAACTAAATTTGTAGTGTGGATTTATCTCAGAAATGTATTTGTTATGTTCATTTGCCATTGCCAACTTAATCTACCCTCTTGTTTCCCTGTGCCAGCCCACTGAAAATTTCAAATTTGCATTAGAAAGGTTCTATGTTAAAACTCCATATATACAAGACTTCATTAGTAAATCCATCAAGTCCATTAATAAATTGTAGAATTGAAAAATTGTAGAATAGTAGAATTTTGAAAAAGAAAAAAAAAAAAAAAAAAAAAAAAAAAAAAAAAAAAATGGTGGCAACTTCATAATAAAAGATAAATCAGTTTACCCTTCCTAGGAGCCAGAAGGACTTGTTTTAATTTTTTGATCAATAACCCCTAAAAAGTAATGATATCAGTACAAAAAACCCTTAACGGGTTAAAAGTTTGTGACGCCGCTACTTTATGGCTATAAGAATTTGAAATATGAGTCTTAAAAATAATGATATCAAATTTTAAGTGACGCTTTGCAATTAGTTAAAATATACATAGATTTTCTTATTTGATCATTCACTTTTATCTTTTATTTATATTTATAATGCAAACGTAATATTTTTAACTTCAAGATCAGACAGATATTTAAAATACACTCACTGATGCTTTTTCATTCGCATTTCAAATTCAAAATAACAGTTTTAAAAGGAATGATATAAAAATTCCAGTGGCGCCTCGGTGTTATTTTAAAAGATTTGTTTTTAGATTCCATTAAAATTACTTTTGTTTTGTCTAATAAAGTATATTTACATATTGAAACAGTGCTTTTAATTTTCAAATATACTGTCAAATAATTATACTTTCACTGAGTTTGCATTATAAATTAAAATTATTTATTTCAATAAATTGATTTATCTTTTGCGTCACGCTATCCAAAACTGCAAGTAAAATCTGTGTAAATATTTTCCTTACGTCACACTACCTCTTTGCGCAAATTTTCACTCAGCTGGATACTATGATAATGATACTATGTTTTGGATAGCGTGATGCAAAAGATAAATCAATTTATTGAAATAAATAATTTTAATTTATAATGCAAACTCAGTGAAAGTATAATTATTTGACAGTATATTTGAAAATTAAAAGCACTGTTTCAATATGTAAATATACTTTATTAGACAAAACAAAAGTAATTTTAATGGAATCTAAAAACAAGTCTTTTAAAATAACACCGAGGCGCCACTGGAATTTTTATATCATTCCTTTTAAAACTGTTATTTTGAATTTGAAATGTGAATGAAAAAGCATCAGTGAGTGTATTTTATATATCTGTCTGATGTTGAAGCTAAAAATATTACGTTTGCATTATAAATATAAATAAAAGTAGAAAGTAAATGATCAAATAAGAAAATCTATGTATATTTTAACTAATTGCAAAGCGTCACTTAAAATTTGATATCATTATTTTTAAGACTCATATTTCAAATTCTTATAGCCATAAAGTAGCGGCGTCACAAACTTTTAACCCGTTAAGGGTTTTTTGTACTGATACTGTTATACGGGTAATATGGGACTCTTATTATTATGGTGGCATTCTGTTGGGCTGTCAGCGCGATGCCATCAAAGATGCGTAAAGCGTAACGAGGCATAATAAGCTTTGTGCTGTGAGCATTTCACAGACTTTCGCTGCAGGGAAAGTTTAATGCTGCAATTTGTTGCTTCGGAGGGACGATGAAAATATGTTCGTTGCGTTTTCAAGGCACGTTCAGGTCACCAAAATGTCGGATGTCATAATTAATGTAACAATTTTTATTTATCAAACATCACGACATAAAATCAAAACATCGAACATTTTTTAATATTCTTATTTCTACGGAAACAAAAGTTTTCGTTGCCATTCACTAATGGTATGAGTAATATTACAATATTGGTGATTCAATTAACTGCAGCTGCACCGTTTTTGGTAACTTTTCTAAGGGACATGGGGTTAGTTTCTAGTTCCGGTACGTAGCGAACATCTTTTAGGGTTATGTTAGTTCTCTTGCTATTTTTAGATGATTTTGCCTCTAACACGGTCCGTTGCCTTTAGTAAGTAGATTCATTGCTTTTTTTTTTTATTTTTTTTTTTTTTTTTTAAGTTTTCTTTGCATTTGGCATTTTTTTACTTGATTTATTCTCTACTAACTCTCACTTTTTTACTAGATATATTTGTTTTTTAGTTTCAAACAAATCGAAGTAGATTGTCTTTTTGAATAGTTCGACGAAATATTTCTAGAGCTTTCTCAGCTGGAATACTTATAATTTTAAGATGACAACATTTGGATTTGTTATGATTTTTGCGATGACAAAAAGCATAGAACTTTCCTTGCCGTTTAAAACTATTCACGTTGTTAGTTACGTGTTTTGAATGGTTTCGACTGGTCGTCGTAGTAGATATTTTCTAAACTGAGACCTTAGGATCAGAAATAAGAAGACACAGTTCTGGACAAAAATTAAAATTCGACGATTACTTTGCTTCGGATAAAGTTTTTTCGATTAACTCAGTATTGAGTTCAGTTTCAAGTCTTTATTAAAAATTGTTACCAGTGTATCATTGCCGTTGTTTTTGAGACCATCGGTGCGATTAGTGTGGAGGCTATTCAGGCAGTTTTCTTGTTGCGCATGCGCTGATAGCGCTTACGCGGACAGTATCTGAATAGGGTCTAAATGTAAATATCAGGATATTTGCGGATGTTTCTCTGTAACAAATTAATGATTTAGTTTGCTGAAGGTGAAAATTCGAAAAATTAACATTTTGAAAGTTCGTAATGTGATCGATCTATAATAGCCCATGTTTATTTTAAAATTATTGTTATAGAAAATATTACAAAATAAACACAAAAATAATTTTAATAAAAATCATATGCAGTCGAACCTCGTTAACGTGAACACTGTTAACGTGAATTATGTTTAACATGAACTGTTTCAACAAACAACGAAGATTAGTGTAATTATATGAAGATTAGTTACTGATAGCATGAACTACTGATAACATGATCAAATTTTTTATCCCCCTTGAAATTCACGTTAACGAGGTTTGACTGTATATATTTGGTAGACATTGGGTTTGTACCGAATTATATTGGAATTTGCAGCTTTATTTATACATATTTATAAACAAACATATTGCTAAGCTTTTTTCAAAGATTGAAAATACTTAGATTACTAAGATCAATTTTCAAGTTGCATTTAAAAATAGTTTTTTGGTTTTATTATTGAATTTTCGAAAGATTAATTATTTTCACTTTTGCTTTTTTGAATAATTATTTTGAGTAATTGGACTTTTATGAAGAAGTTTAGCATGATTTAGAATACAAAATTTCTCTGAAAGTAATTAATCTTTCCCTCATCCAAAATAAATAAATAAATAAATAAATAAATAAATAAATAAAAAGAAAAGAAAAAGAAAGCAAAATAGTATGAACTTTTATGCACGAGGGCGAAACACATTATTTTCTTTCTGAATTTTACTCTTTTATCCGTGCTAGCTCATTCTCCTTGGAAAAGGTGGTCCGAACCATAGACCTTGTTTGGACCACCTATTGGACTGACAATTACAGCAAATGTCTTCAATATGAGGGTGTAATCTGATACCAACATCCTTTGTTCAGAGCTCCGGAAGTCACGTGAACTGGACCTAGGGTGATTCCTCTGAAAATATAATCACGTACTTCTCTGACTGAAATAAGAATTCATATTCAAACGCAATTTTTTCGCTTGCAAAGTGATTTATCATATTTTTTTTTTATATATATAATTAATCTATGAGATTTTAGCTTTCCAACCATGTGTAAATCTAAATGCTAAAGTAACAAGAACGCTTACAGTAAAAATATTAAAAAACCTAAAATTCGTTCCTACGGAAAAATAACACAGTGATCATTCTTCGCTCTTTCTTTAGGTCCTTATCTCGTGACAATTTTTCTGGGAAGGTCGTCCATGTTTCGGACAGATAATAAGGGGGAGGGTTGGTCTATCTATATAAGGTCTGTGGTCCGAACAACCTGTACGCTAATTGCACGACGGCTCGATTAACCACTTCAGTATATCATAGCCAGCGCTGCCAGATTTGAGGAAATATTTTATTCAATAGCCACCACTAAATTTTAATTATAACGTTTGTCTAATCACTTCGAAGTGTAGTCGTCTATTACATAAATCATTAATGCATCAAATGTTATTCTTAAAAATTATTGATGACTATTGAATAAAAAATTCCCTCAAACTGGTAGCACTGATTATAACTGCTGGGAAATGAGCATAACAAGATCGTTGAAATATGAAAATCTTTTATTTCTTCTCCGATAGCTTTTAATTTGTCTGCTATTTTTACTATTTTTTCTACATGAGTATTCTTATTTGCTCCTTCAATAAGTTTATTAGCGTACAGTTTTATGAGTAAGGATAATTTATTTGAAAGTTTGGACAGCTCATGCATATTGTTAAATGTATATTTCCATGTAAAGTTTGCTGATTATTGATTATTAAAGTGAATAAAAACAAACAAACTGGTTAATTTATAGAGAAATATTAATTATAGCTCTTGCTTTATGATATTTTATCCTCCATTCTTCAATAATTTTGCATGGTGGATCTTCCGTAATCATATCAAGTATCATCTTCTTTTGTATATGTCATTTGCACTTTGAATTTCCAAATCACACAGCAATTTTGGTTTAGTTTTTCTATAAAACGGCATTCTTTATACTGAGTCATGACTACTTAGTTTCATTTAATTTCTTATCGATGTATGAAGATGTGTAAAATTTTTATTATTATTCATTATTCCAGGTAGAAGTCTGAGAAGTCTCATAATCTGTTGAAGTTTTAGTTTATAGGTTAGAAGGCGTATATGTTCTTTGCAGTGCACCAGTTAGCGATCATAATTTCACAGTGAAAATGTTCTGGGAATTGACACATCTTTAATATCTTATAGATTTAATCAATAATAATTTAAGGCTGTATAAATGCATAAGTACAAACGAATCATAAATATTTAAAAGTATTTCCAACGGTCATTTTGCGAGCAAAATAGTAACGGTAAAATAATAAAAAAACAATTTTTACAAAAAAAAAAAAAAAAAAAAAATCTAAAAATGTTTAATGTGAACATTTTCTCATCACCCATAAAACAAATAATAATTTAAGTTATAGATTAAGGGGTTCTTGAGTTCATAACAGAAAATAGAACTTTTGAATGTGATTTTTAACATGAAATTGATAAAACATTTATGAAATATTTTTATTATTTTACTAACAAACCTGTGCGAAATTTTTGCACTTTATTTCTTTTCTTATTTACCTTTAAAATTTGAAACTCGTAAATATTATACCAATTTCACCACCTAATTAAAATTTTAATTTATCAGAAGCGAAATTATTATTAGAACCAAATCAATATTGTACAATAGTAAAACCAAAATCATTCAAAGAAAGGTTTCAAAATAAAAATTCATGGTTCACGACTCAGTTTTCATACTTCTGCAGGCCGTACAGTTTTAGTATAGGACTCCCACGACAACTTTTAAATTTTTGTCGCCATGTTGGCAATGACTTTTTATTATTTTTGGTATAATTTTTTGTTTAAAAAAACTAATTTTTATTTTGATTATAATTTTTACGATTGTGTTTTTTAGTCAATTTATGATAAATAATTCGTATTCTGTATGTGTCTTTAAAGTATTACTAGGTTTAAAAAAATGGCGCTTGCAAATATTCTGAAAAAGAAATTTTTAAAGATGCATTTTTCCGCAAAATAATGTCATCAGACAAATGTCGCCATTTTTTCTTTTTAGTTCATTGAGCTGAGTTCGCGTGTTTAAATATTGTTCATTTTCAGATATTATTTTTCATTGCTAATATTGCAGACTAGAACATGCAAGTTTTTTATGTACTACATTCTACACGATATTACAGTAAAAATGGAAACAGATGACTTTCACACAGGTGGGCGTTGGCGGCAAATTTTGCGACTTGGAGTCAAATTAGGTAATTTGGCACTCAAATTTAGCGAAAAGTGGTAGTTTAGAATTTACAATGTTTGGAATATCTAACTTCAATTGGAGCTGAATTCTGGAATTTTCTAGAATGATTCTTTGGCTTCTAACGCAACACTACCCCGAAACTTTTATAAACTGCTGACAAGACTCTTAATTAATTCAAATTATTCTATTCAGACTTCGAACTGAGCGGTTGATCATTGTTCCTGAATTAGCAAAATTCTTGTTCTGTGGTGTTTTTAACTCTGTTTACTTGACTTTCGTAGTACTAATAACAGTTTTGTTGGATTGTTTAGAGCATATTCGTTGATTAGAGATTTTTGTGATACAAAAAAAAAAAAAAAAAAAAAAAAAATCAATTGTTTTCAAAATGTCTATTAAATAAAGCACATTCGTCCACTAGAAGCTGCTGATGTCTTTTACAAACTATTTTCTACACGCAAAAATGTCGAAAACCTTCATAAGGATATCATTACGGGTTCTACCGTTAGTTTCTGTCAGGGTTTTAATTAAATCCGGAGAAAATTAAAAAAATCCTATCCGGTGGATTTTATTGGTTTTAACCGGAGAAAATTGGAGGTTTTTGGAGATTTTTGGACTTTTTATTAATTGCTGATAAAATTTAATATTTGTTAATTTAGATATCAAAATTATTTTAGATTATGTTCAGAGATATATGCAGGATTTTTTCCTAGGATCTATTTAATTCTCCTATTTAATGTAAAAATATTTATATTGTGTGAATTTTTAAACAGAGTTAGAAAGAAAAAATAAGTCAAATAAATTGATAAAATGAAACAAATAGTTATTGTTATTTCATCCAATGAATTAAAAAAATATAATTTTTTTTATTCTTTGGAGATCATCTTATATAAATGCAAGTAATTTTTTGCCTTAATTAAATGCGTAACTAGTTATTTCCATAAGCTTTGCTAATAGAAATTCATGTTTCTTTCAATTATAAATCAAATATTTTCTCTCAGTCTCCATTCATTCTGTAATACAATACTAACACCCAGCAGTTTTTTCTTTTATTTTAATTATGCAGCAGCAATCAAAAAACAAAAATACTGTTTTTAAGATTGAATTAATTATAGATTCTTATCTTATACTATGTATTGAAATTCATTTATGTTCATTTTTAAACATTACGCTTTATAAACATCTATTTGTTTAAGGCAACTGTTTCTTTAATGTTATTAAAAAAAAATGTTTGTTTGTTTTTCCTTATTCAACAAAATTACAAATTCAAATGATTTCATTTTCATAAATAAATTAAGTCATAAAATTTGCTTCTCTTTGTATGCTGAATTAATATTATACTGTATACCATAATGGTTCATATTATTTTCCAGCTTTCTATTTAAAAAAAAGTTCAGATTCAATTTAAATGAACTTTTTTCATCTTATTTATCAGTTACTTATATATTTATATTTTCTCCAAAAATCTCCGGATTTTTTTAAATGGATTTATCCAAAAAAAAAAAAACCATCCAAATTTTTTTGGAGTGGATAAATCCGGCCAACACTGGTTTCTGTTGAAATCTCTATGACAGTAAGTCATATATATAATGGCCAAATATTTCATTTATTTATTATTATTATTAATTTTTTTTTTCATTATGAATATAATTTTCTCAAATATCTCCGAAACGAGAAGTCACAGAAAGACCAAAAGGGAAGCCACAACTTGACGTTATAACAAACCTACATACCAATTTGCAACGTTCTACGCCCAACCGTTTTTGAGTTATGCGAGATGCATACACATGTTCAAACATACATACAGACAGACGTCACGAAAAATCGTGTTAAAACGTAGCTATGTCTAAAAAAGGGGGCCCGTGTCAAGACCAAATTTAGAGGCGTACAATTATACGTCATGGTAGTCACAAATACAAATTAACAACATTCTACGACCATACAGTTTGGAGCTGTATGAGATACAAATACAAAAGAAACCGTTGTTTTGACAAATTTACGTTGGTATTCAGATGCAAATGATTATAGATAGCGTAAAGATCATGATAATTGAATGCTAGAGCAACAAAGATTTTCTAGCGTTGTTTTTACATGGTGATGTCAAACATTGCTTTTTTTTTACGGATCACAAATTATTTTTCAGATATCAAACCTTCACTGATATATACTGCATTCAACGTGTTCTTTACATCCGAAGAGAGAGAGCTACATAGAAGAGAATTTTTCTCCCACTAAACATATAGAATCGAAAGTGTAATTATTCTTGACTATGCAATGTTTACATATAACTTAAAATAGCTGTCTGAATTATTTCCTTTTAAGATATGTTTATGCATTTTATAATGACTATTTATTTAACATACATGAACGAATGTAGTCATATAAAATTTAACGAGACACTTGACCAGCAATGGGGGATTTGAACAAAATCCTATTTTTCTGGTAGTTTTAGGCCCATAAATTTCAAAAGGTTTATTAAAAATGCAAAAAAAAAACTTCTCATTTATTTAAAAAATAACTTTAAAATTAACCAAAAATCACGTGACTTCAAAACACTGCCTGACGTCACACTTTATGATACTTCAATGTTTACATTTTGTTAGCCTGGTTAGTAAGCAGCAATCCGTTTTAACTTTCATAACTATCAATTGTTTATGTGATTTCTGAGCATTTCTTTTTCATCTTATAATAATTTAATATCAATATCACCATTTTCCATTATCATTATTTTCAATTGTTTTCTTTTCATGGCGGTTTTCCAATGTTTTCGTTTAATAGGATCCTGTGGAACGCTAAAGAATAACTTTTGAAAAGCATTAGCCGTTGTATTAGTGCAAAATGGTACAATACAATATTTATACTTCGATTTTTTAATATCCGCCATTATTATAACGTACAAAACCTATTTCACTGATTCAAGAAGCAAAGCAAAGCACGCAATCGAATGTAAACAACGATTACTTCCGTTTGTTGTCATAAAGAGTGACGTCACGATATATTATACTACGTTTTCTCGATAGAGTAAATAGTACGATGTTAAAATTGTTATAAATAAGTCATTAGATTTCAAATAAAGAAAATGTATGTATTTATTGTCTTACCTTTTCATTTTCTATTATATAAGAATATAATCAGAAAACGTGCAAATTGTCTATTATCATTTACAATACAGGCAAGAATCAATAAACAAAGAGTAAAATAAGAGCAAAATAATTTTTATTTCAGTAATTTCTACAAAGTTTACATAAAGTTTTTCACATAATAATATAGAAGCGATTCATTATTGCATGTTGCCTTTTTTAAGAGAAATTATTTGTGTAGAACCTCCTAAGAATGCAGTCATGTCATTTTTACTGGTGGTTATCAGAGTTATGATCGTGACCATTCACTTTGTGAAAGCACTGTAAATACGAAATAAGGATGAGATTAGATATTTTTAAATCTCAATTTGTATACAAGATTTTTTTATTATTATTATTATTTACAAGAAAATAATCCGATAGAATAGAACTAATTACGAAAATTCAGTGCAACAACATACTTATTCATAGTTCTAAAAAAATCTTTTCCACATTTCAGAAATGATTTTGGGTAAAAATTAATCAAAAATTGTAATAAACAATAAGGTTTAAGGTTTACAGAAACGTTTTTAAAATTTGAAAAAATCATTTTGCTGTATTTGATGTCTAGTGAAGACGTTTCTACTAATTTTGGAAATTTGATTTCTCAGATTTCTGATTGATTCTTCTGAAATTTTCTGAAGATGAAGCAATATTTTTCAAAATCGTGAGTAGAAATTAAGATTAAAGGTTCTTACAAGATTTACAAGAATAAAGATTCTGGCATTTGTTATGTTTTCAAAATTAAATTTTATATGTAACTGTATAAAAATAACATTTAATAATACAAATAATATTTAATTTACATGAAAAAGAAAGATATTTATTCTTCAGGCAAGTACTCCTAGCTAAACAACAAAAAAAAGTCAAAAACAGTCCCACTGTATTTGCTTTTTGCATTAGAAAGTGCTCCTTATGATTTTATAGATAGAGTATAATGTGATTACGAAATAAAATTTATTCACTAGGTGAGAAAATGAATGTAACAAAAATCATTTTTAATCACACCGAGAGACATATATATATATATATAATTTCTTGAGTGTCTCTTTAAAAGGAATGTGGGTATTTGAAATAAAATTTTCAACAAAAAAAAAATATAGTGTAATTGTATAAGGTGTGCCCAAATGAAAAGGAGACCTTAGCTGTAGCGGCATTATATCAAATCCCAGTGACTTAATGTGTTGGCCGATATATGGCATGGTGGTATTGCTACATGCACATGCACAGTTAACGGCTTCGCATCAATATCCTCATTGCTGGAGAGTCATTTCTGCAGTTCGTTGCATGATGGATTCCTCCAGATCAGCACAAAAGGTGTGCCCGAATGAAAAGGAGACTAAAGTTATATGTGAAGAAATTTTAATAACAATATAGAGCAGTTGCAAACAGCTAATAACAGCATGGCAACGTGGACAGTTTGCCCTCCGACATTGGTTGCCATGCGCCGTTGCCATGGTGCTATGAGCTGTTTTCAACTGCCATTTGCTTACTGTGCTAAAAATGGATTCTATTTATTTTTACTTGGAGTTGATTGTCCTCCATCTACGTCACTTTGACGTCATATGAAACTTCTCTATTATAATTACAGTTCATGTGGTACAGTCGGTAACAAAAGTGTCCGAACAGTAGCAAAAATTCCTATGTAAAAAAAGTACACTTCATACGGTTTTATTAAATAAATCCTTGTCGAATCCTGTTCTTTGTCAGTGTAAGAACATGATTCGATAAGGATTTATTTAACAAAACCGTATGAAGTGTACTTTATTTACATAAGAATTTTTGCTAGTGTTCGGACACTTTTGTTACCGACTGTATAGTACAACTGTAAATAATAGCCATTTGATACACTGATCCCAGCGCGTAGGAAGGGAATGGATGTCTCAAGAGATGGGTCGGGCAAACATCCATTCTCTCCGTCTTCTGATTCTCTGACAGATGCTTGGGCATCCATTGTGCACAAACTTTGCCATAACCAAGCTTTTTGTGGATTATGTGATGCGCAGTTCTTTTGTTTATCGACAGTTCAACAGCAATTTCACGTGTGGTGATCCGGTGATTCTGCCGTATGAACTCATCCGCAGCCGGTCTTTTTGTGCTGATCTGGAGGAATCCATCATGCAACGAACTGCGGAAATGACTCTCCAGCAATGAGGATATTGATGCGAAGTCGTTAACTGCGCATGTGTATGTAGAAATACCCCCATGCCATATATCGGCCAACACATTAACTCCCTGGGATTTGATATAACGCCGCTACAGTTAAGGTCTCCTTTTTATTTGGACACACCTTACTTATACATCAATATTACCTACGTGTTTGCATTTGACATTTTCTATAGAAGCTGACGAAGTGTAGCTATAGGAGGAAAAAGCGTTTGCCTCCCCTTCCAGAAATGAACTGGTTGAGGTTGAATGGGTTTAAGGACGCACTAGAGCTGCGCAGTGAGCAAATAGAGACGGTCTATAATTTCCTTCTAATAAGGGTGGTCACGAGATATGCCATCACAATTTTGATCCTCTGTGGAGGCAATGTGTTCCCCTTGTAGTAAAATCAATTCCCTTTAGACGGCGCTGCGTCGCCAATGAAAGAAAAAAAGATATAACCTATATTTTGTTAATAGATTTTGGCAACAGCCAGTAAGTTTAGTTTTAGATTTTGGATTCTTCGACTGTGTTCGAAGATAGAATTTCGATCTCTCACTATGAGAGTTAATTAGATTCGGAACTATGTTCCTTTAAGTATTTCCTTTTTGTATATAATGTATTTAAAGTGTAAATAGATCTTTTATTTTATTATAATCATTAAATTTCAAGAAGAATAATGCATCGTTGTCCCTTTTTCATTCTCTTGCTTAAAGCAATCCGGCATTTTGATTCTGTTCCTTTTTTCTTAGATTTCAAAAACCACTGACCCCTCTTAGAATCTCTGGTAAGGTTTTA
The DNA here is from genome assembly GCA_963930645.1 of Salticus scenicus. NCBI lineage: Eukaryota > Metazoa > Arthropoda > Arachnida > Araneae > Salticidae > Salticus > Salticus scenicus. Next base: position 299,807,177 of record OZ005648.1, read on the forward strand.
CTTTCCGAACATAAATGTAAGGAAAGCATTGTAATCGTGTCAGAAATCGGACTTTGAGATTTTGGTGTTACTATACTTTTTGAGATCCCCTAAGTTCATTTTCGCTATGACAACGACATTTTTTTCTACAAGGTGGTATGTTTTTCTAATGTATTTTTGGATGCTGATTAAGGAAAAACTATTCACAAATTTCCATCACGTACAGTTTTGACAAAAAATGGGATTGTATGAGCCTACAGCTCCACTTTTACAATTCTCATGTAAGTTATTTCCCGGAAAATCTGGGAGATATGTGTGAAGAACAAGGAGAGCTATTTCATCAAGACACCAAAGAAATGTAGAGAAGGTATCAGGGACGATGGGGTGTTAACATGTTAGCAGATTATTGTTGGATGCAGCATACAGTATCCCCCCTCCCCCCACATGGCCTTCAAGCCGTGCACAAGGTAAAATGCTCTAAAAGGAGCTTCGGTGTAAAGAAACACATTTAATAGATAATGTGTAAATAATAGTCGATTTTTGTGTATTTTATACATAAACTGGTTCGAATTTGTTATAGTCTCTAGATGAATTCTTCCTATCTTCATCCTTACTTTTTGAAAATTCCTTACATGATAGGGAGAAACGACAATCATTTCTGAATTCAGCGCGTCAAAACACATTAGAAACACCCAACGCAGTGTTTAAGAAAAAAAAAAAAAGTACGATTTCGCCGTTTGTGTTATTGTACCTCAGACAGTAATTTTTCGTGTGAAAAATTTTCATAAGGAAATATGGTATTCAATTACAAATTTACAATACATGGTGCAGTAATTGACTTACGTTGTTCGTATAAACGATTTTCTTCCGAATTTTTTTTTTTTTTTTTTTTTGTGTGTGAGTTAATAAAATGATGGTTAAAAGTAAATTTTAAATGTAAATTTGAATGAATTAAATACTCACGCTACACATTTTATCAATAGCATCATGTTCTGCCTGAACCTGAAATTAAAAAAATTACACATATTAGCATTATTTAAATAGTAATGGTATGTTTTCATGTAGTTTCATTACATATTCATGTGCAGTTAAAGTAAATTTTCAGCGACTATTCTACTCTCTTAAAATGAAAGAATGAAAATAACTCAACTTGAGTGAATTTTCACTCATTTGCCTAGAAGAAACGCGCCTTCTCATCTTGAGCTAAATTCAATAAATTGAATGAGTTAACATAATGCACTCAAACTCGAGTTTGAGTAATTTATTTATTTTATTTATGATTTTAAATACAAATGATTTTAATAAACTGGATCACTTTATAAGGGCGTTGCCCGTTGCATTTGCGTGCTGCTGAAGAAATGTATTGCAGCGAGAGCGATGTTGCCACTTACAAGTTGCTGAATGAGCAGAAATAACTTAAGTATCGATAAATATCGATAACTCAAGTTCGCTTAAAGAAAACGCTACTAATTAGCTCAAAGAATTGCATTTTTAACTCAAGTCGATTTAAAAAAAACATGACTCCTATATGACGTAGTGAATCAACTCATTTATTTTAAGAGAGAAATAAAGGTGCGTTATTCCTCCAGCCTTATTAAAATTGCTTTTAATCCTGCAATAATAAATGGTTATAATTACGAATTATGTAATTATGTAATAGCAAATTAAAATGTTTAATACAAACTATCTATGTTTATAACAAAGTAAAAACTAATAAATATAAAAAGAGTTAAATTTACAAAAGTTGGCAAAATTCATAACCAATAAAATATTGAACGCTTGACACAAATGAATTTCAGCTGCTCATAACAATGCGGTTCATGTTATGCTAAAATACAGTATTTAAAATGCATTAAGCAAACCTGGACCTTGATTTTGAAGTATGTACTCCCAGTTTTCTATAATATTGGATTTGAATGGGAACGTTGCAAAATAGTGATTTAACAACAAATTGCTCTCATATTAGCGCTAAATTATATAAGGGTCTCCCAAATGAAAGTAGCACTGCTGTGATTGTGCAGGTCTGGTAAAGAAGAAATTCTGCAATATTCTTTGAGGGATTTAATTTAAAGTAGAAAAAGATTACTTACAGAATTATAGGAGCTCATGAGAATGGATAGGTAATTTTAACAATTTGAATCAAACAAACGTATTAGACGCCGTGTAGCAAGGTGCATTATCATCTTGAAATGCTGTTTGCGGAAAAGTCTGAGGTACCTTCAAAATACTCGGTCAGGTGCCACTTTTATAATAGTCGTCTTTTATTACGAGTTAATTAATCCCTTGAGCATGGAAATTTGCCCGACTGCTTGAAAAGTTATGCACCTCCGTACCATAATGTACAGATATTATGTCACTGTTTTAAGAGAGAAATTTTCATTATATCGGTCATATTTTCGCCGTCCTTCTAGTTTTTTTCAACAGCTAGAAATAAATTAAACTTGACTCATCAGAGAAAACCAGTTCAGCCAAATAATTAACTGATATATTTTTTAAATTTTTGGTCATCTGAAGACTTGTTTCTTTTAATACTTTTCCTTAATAATGTTTTTTTCTGCAGTTCTTCTGGTTTTTAACCTACTTTGTTTAACTGTTGCTGCACTGTTTTTGAAGAAAGTATTTTGCTAAATATATATATATATATTTTTTAATTTTTTCTAAGTTTTGAACATGATGCGAATCGATTTTTTAAACATTTGCATTTTAACTTGCGTCATCTCGCTTGGATGAGCAACGCGGCCGCCTAAAGTCAGTTCCCAGTTTAAGCAACCAAAAAAAAATGTTTATCTTGCTAAAAACCGTCTTACCAATATTTCGTTAACATTTAATTACTTTGCCATCTCACGTATTAAAATATTTTTTGATTTTCATTCTAAAATTAATACCTTTTGTGGTATCGTTAATTGCTTTATCCTTGCCATTTTTGAAATACTTTTTTAAATTACAATTTTCCTGACAACTGCATTTTGTTTTTAACACTAAGTTCAATCCTAAAGTGCATGTGGAGGACGAAGTAATAAAATCTGTTCGAAAATTTACTTTTAAAACTATAAAATTGGCGGTTGCAGAAGGAGAAAAGGAAAATATCCAAGTGAAGCTTTTTTTTTCTTTTTCTTTTTTCGTCCCTTATTGTGTATATATAACTATATTACACACACACCCTTCAGCAAATAATTAGCTTACACAATCAAACAATAATTTGCATCTTGAATAATGAAATTCTGTACTGATCGATATTTAAAAATTACCAAAGTTAAAACAAATAATTAGTATCATTTTAAAACAAAATTCACACAATTACAAAACAAACTTCAGAAACTACTTACATTGCCCATAGCCGCTTCATAATCCAGGTGGAAATTATGATGACACTAATGAAAGAAATGAAGAAATTAAATAATAAAAATAAGTATAAGAATAAGCATAAAAATAAATAAGAATCTTACATATTTTGTTAAAACATAAAAATATTTTACACAACTAAATATTTTTTGAATACTGTTGGTTCCAAAGGTAATGGAACATATACGAAATCCATATACATATATATCCGAATGTAGTTATCGAATTATTTAAAAACACTAAAATATTTACTAATTATTACTGTTTTTAGAGTAAACCATTCATAATTTCAACTCTGTTTCTTTTTTCTTTTTTTCCCCCCGCTATTTTTTCAATATAATTATTTAGTACACAATGTCATTTTAATTAGGACTTATAATAATAATAATAATAGTTATTTTCCAAAATGAAAATTCAAAAAAGTAAATCTGTTTGAACATTTTTAGAACTTTTATACAAAAAAATCTCGTAATTTTTAATGAAACGAGCTTCAAACTTCAGATTCTTCAACTTCGAAGATAATTCTAAACTAAATTAATAAACTACAATATAACATAAAAATACAGATATTTAAAATAAATATAGTTATATATTAAACATGAATTAAACAAAAACCAGTTAGGAATGAACCTGTACTAAATAAGTGCTAGTTATTTTTCAAGAATATTTCATGTTGTACAGTTGGCAGCAAAAGTGTCCGAGCACTAGCAAAAATTCTTATGTAAAAAAAGTACACTTAATACTTTTTTGTTAAATAAATCCTTGTCGAATCGTGTTCTTAGACTGAGTAAGTTACTAATGAACCGGTACTAAATAAGTACTAGTTATTTTTCAAGGATATTTCATGTTGTACAGTTGGCAGCTAAAGTATCCGAGCACTAGCAAAAATTCCTATCTGAAAAATGCACACTTAATACTGTTTTGTTAAATAAATCCTTGTCGAATCGTGTACTTAGACTTACTAAGAACAGAATTCGACAAGTATTTATTTAACAAAACTATATTAAGTGTACTTTTTTTTATATAGGAATATTTGCAAGTGCTCGGATACTTTTGCTGCCGACTGTACAAAAAATATTCATCTATTTCAAGGGTTCAAGGGAACATCAAGGTCAAATAACCAAAGAAAAGGTTAAATCATACATAATTTAAAAGAGATTGTATTGAAAAAGTAAAAATAGATAAATGGTATGATGTTATTTACATCATCTTATAACATTCATTGTTTGAGACGGTCGTATATCCACATTAATGGTACAGTCGGTAACAAAAGTCTCCGAACACTAGCAAAAATTCCTTTATAAAAAAAAGTAGAGTTAACACTGTTTTGTTAAATAAATCCTTGTCGAATCATGTACTTAGACTGAGTAAGAACATGATTGGACAAGGACTTATTTAACAAAGCAGTACTCTACTTTTTTTATATAGGAATTTTTGCTAGTGTTCGGAGACTTTTGTTACCGACTGTAACAGTAAAAAGGCATTGTAGTTTATTTTATCTGTACGTCAATACTTAACGGAAGGTAATATTGGGTGATTATACTTACAAACTTTGAATAAACACCATACAATGCAATATTACAATATGGAATGCAATATTACAATGCACCATACAATGCAATATTACATACAATGCAATATGGTGTTTATTCAAAGTTTGTAAGTATAATTTTTACAACGCCAGTTTATTGATGCTTCTTTATTAAATATTGGGTGAATTTAGCCAACACCTCCTGTAATAATGCCTCCGAGCTGAGCTCTACGTCATGGAAGATCGGCCGATTTTATCCAATCAACACTTCCTATGATACATGTTGGATAGTGGGAATTGGATTAAATCGGCCGATCTTTCGTGACGTAGAGCTCAGCTCGGAGGCATTATTACAGGTGGTGTTGATTTAGCCAAATTGCTTTACAAGTATAAAGACTTACACATTTGTGACATTCTTCTACATCTCCACAAAAGTCCTCATCACATCTTTCAAGCATTATCCACGGAGATCCTTCCTCATCGTGGTCGTGTCGGGATTCTTCTGCGTATTGGGCTGAAAAAAAAAAATAAATAAATAAATAAATAAAATAAAATAAATAAATAAATAAAATAAATAAATAAATAAATAAAATAAAATAAATAAATAAATAAATAAATAAATAAAATAAATAAATAAAAGATTTTAATAGTTATTTTGTTTTTAATTTTCATGATGTTATAGGATTTTAATCATCTGTAATTATTTTAATTATCCATTTAAACCCAGATTCTGTATCAAGTTGATTAACAAACTTAGTTGAGATCGGAATGTGAGCTAAATACCTAATTTCCAGTTTACATACCAAATTTCAAGCAAATCGGTTCATAAGTACATTTTTGCCGAAATGTCAATAGAGGCCACCAGGTGGAGACTCAAAAAGATATTGGGTTTTGTTTGTGTTTCTGTGTGTCTGTCTTGCGATAGCGGCCGCAAATATCACGCTATTGACTTGCAATTTGGTATACATGTTCATGAACCACAGAGAATTTTGAACGTATATTCTATTTCTAGTTCGTGTACAGGGACACAGCAGTCTTTCTTATTATTACGGCCTATGGACAGAATTTATATGTACCGATATAGCGGCCGCAAAAATACTCCGATTGACTTGGATATTGGTACACACGTTCAGTCTCTATATAGAAATAGCTATAAAAATTGTATACTTGTATTGTTTATGGATTGTGTACAAGGACACTCAAAAGTTTTTCTTATCATTACGGCCTAATGGGTAAATTTCGTTTAACATCGTTCCTCTAAACAAGGAAGTAAGACAAGAGTTTCAACAAAAAGGAAGTTTCAACAAAATGAAATTAGCGTACATCACTGAGATGTTTAAACTCATGCTTTCTGAAGAAAATATGTGTGCTTAGGCTTCATAATTAATATACAAAACCTTACAAAAGTGTTCCAACAATGCCCCGTAATCACCCAAATTATGTCAAATTTCGAACAAATATTCATGAAAAACATAAAATAAGTTACATAGTTTTTACTGGTGTATTCAATGTTTATGGTTCGTTTATAGAGATACACAAAAGAATTTCATGACATTAGAATCTACGGACAAATTTTTATTTAAGCGCATTTTAGCACGTTTATGCTGCATTCCACATTATGGAATTAACATATATGATAAAGAAGTTTAAAAGCATATTAACTCTTTTTTTTTTTTTTAAGTATGTATAGACTAAATAATTTATTTACAGGATCAACCAAGGGAATTCCGATGACATTCTGTAATCATCCAAATGATGTCAAAATAGGTTGAAACATTAATGAGCTATAATTAATTAGGTGTATTCTTTCTAATGGTGTATATAATAACTGTGGCTCCTTTTCAGAGTCACACAAAGGAATTCTTACCATTATGGTCTATAGATGGTATTTCTTAAAAGTGTATTTTGACATGGTTACACCCAATTAAATATAATAAAATGGTATTAGAATGTTCAAAAGCATGTTTTCCTGTGAGAAAATGCAGTCATATAGAATTGGTAATTAGTTTACAGGGTTACGCAGAATAATTCCGATATATTATGCAATAATTTTGCATGAAATCTGGTGCAAGCGTTTTTAAGTTACAAGGAATTAATACAAAGTTATCAGTTACTAGGAATATATATATATATTATATAGATACAGATAGATATAGAAAGAGAGGTAGAGCGGTGGGAGAGAACGTATCTGCTTATGTAGCGAGTCAACTGTCAATATATATATAATATTATATGGAATAAATAAAAATGGTCATTTGAATAATGTGTGATGCAAACAGCACGTTGAGGCCCGTGATCTGCAGTTAAACTAGTTGCCTGAACGTCAGTGGAGGACTCTATGTGGAGAATCAAAACATTTTGGTTTCTCTATGTATTTGCGTGTCTGTCTCGCGATAACGGCCGCAAAAGTTAACCTATTGACTTGTAACTTGGTACATATGTTTATGAGCCACACAGAATCAATTGTATAGTTTTGGGTGTGTATTCTGTTTGAAGTTGGTGTACAGGGACACACCAAAGTTTTTCTTATCATCATGGCCTACGGGTGAATTTCGTTTGAACAAATTTTAACATCCTTATTCTCAATTCAACAAAATGAAATTAGTATACATTATTGAGATGCTTGAACTCATATTTCCCATAGAAAATATGTGTGCGTAGGCTTCATAAGTAATGGACAAGACCTTACAAAAGTGGAGAAAAGAATTCAGATAACATTCTGTAATCATCCAAATTATATCAAATTAGGTTGAAATATTAATGAGTTAATATATATGAGCAATATAATGAGTAATATTACAGAGAGATATAGACAAAGAGATACAGAAGGGGTAGTAAAAATTCTTTGGTGGCGGCAGCCCCCGCAGAAACGTACCCGTTTATGTAGCGAGTCAAACATTTATATGTATGTATATATCTATGCATATATAATATGGAATTTAAAAAAATGATCTATTGAATAATAAGTGATGAAAGTAGGACGTTGAAACTCTTGATCTACAGATCCAATAGTTTACCTAAGTTTGAAAATTTCAAGTGGCTGCCATTTTAGAACAAGACAGCGATTTAAGCTGATTAATAAACTTTGTGGAGACCTTAATATAAGATATGTATATTAAAGATATGGTGGCGGATCAAGTTGGCCAATGTATTAATCCAATATACTTCTAAGATAAGCCCACTGTCCAATTTTTGTCTTTCCAGTAACGATTTAGTCACGACAGTGCTAAATTGAAAAAGAGGAAAAATATTTTGGATTACCCTACATTATAAAAAACTACAAGTGACTTGTAACTTTAACACATGATTTCACTACCTATTTACAATATTTGTGTGGTTTTTTTGCAGAAATAACACGAATAGTTAGACAGACTTATAACTTTATCTAAAATTATTAATTTTTTTTTTTTTTTTTTGTTCAAGTTTTTTTTTTTTTTTTTTATAATAAAAAAGGATTTTAATAACCAATGTTTACAAAACTCACAGAAAAATTGACAAATCATTAGAGAAACATTGTTCTGAAAAATAAAATGCATAAATTTCATTTTCGTCGAGATATGAGTATTTATTGTAAAATAAATAAATAAATAAATAAATAAATACTAATAATAAAATACTGTGCATGCGTGAAAGGTAGTCCTTTTTTTATAACATCGATTGAAAGCTAGATGTATAAGGTAAGTTATGTGAAAAGTTCAGTTGGACAGAATAATTAAAAAAAAAAAAACTAAGCTTATTTTTATTTTCTAAGAAATAGGTATAAAATACTGCGCAAAACATAATTTAATTTAGTACGACAGAACTTATTTTAATCTATTCTTCAGTATAAAGGTATGCAGTAACTGTGTTTCATTCCCCAGCATCACTTGTTATATTCATTTCGTAAAATGTGTTTGGTATAGCTTTAGCATAGGAGTTCCTTGGTGGCTTTTGAATCTTTTTTATAATTTTGGCAATTAATTAAAAGTGTATACTTCTGTGGGAATCAAGAAAAATTTCGAACCGCTAGATTGACGAGCACGACTGGGATCGTACCCGGCACTTCTTGTCTAACACGTTCGAGAGCATAACTTCTCGGGTACTGATGACTTTGTTTGCCCTGAAGAGAATATATGTTGTTCGGCACAAGGTGTATCTTAATTTGTATCGTATATGTTTTACAATGGATTCTAAAAAGGATAATCTTACTTTTCTTTATCATCTTACTTGTTTGTCAAAGTAATCAGTTTAAGGGGATACTATAAATTTTGTCGATGGCAGCCATAACCTATGTTATCCTATGATGAAATTTTTTAACAAAATTACTCATTGATTAAGAAAGGGCAATACCAAATACCGCGGATATACCAAAGTTATTCTATGGAAAATTTGTTTCCACCATTACTCATTACCTAATGTATATTTTTTAATTCTGTTTTTATAGTCAGAAAAGTCATAACTATCAAATGTGTACTCATTTTCGTTAAATTTAATTTAAAATTTTTACATTTTAAATTCAAAATTGCGATTTTTCACAAAGGGCATTTTTCGCATTTTTTTTAGTAGCAAAATTAAATACTAAAAATTTAAAAAGTCCATTTTTGGAAAAAAAACTACTAATTTCACACTTATGTTCTAAATGTGAAAACAGAATTTAAAAATATTCATTAGGTATACTGAGTACAGAGGGTGTTCGCACATTTTTTTGGCGATTTTGATGGAGTGTACTGAAAACATTACACTCATATTTTGTGTTATTTGACAAAAAATTCTGTATGAGAGGGTAACGTGCTTTTAAACCTCCTGTTCGAATATTGCATCTACAGTTATATAAAATTCAAAGCTGTCATTAAATTTAAAAGTTCAATCAAAGAAAAAAAAACAGCTTTTACCCGCACTATTTCTTGAAACTTATCAATCTTGATCAAATTTTTCAAGTAATACCCTTATATTAACTTCAAAACACAGCATTTGAACCACCTGAAATTATTTGTTTTTAAGTTACTCTGATAAGAGATATGGTCAGAGACCAAACGTTAAAATTTTGACTTCAGTCTTCAAGAAACCTCAAAATGTGGAAAAATATAAAAGACAAGCCCTGAAAAGACAAGCCTAGAGAAATACTTTATTTACCGTATGGGTATGAGGGATTAATTTGAATTTTTAAGAGGTTTTCGTGGACATAATAAAATATTATATTAAAGTACTTCCACTAATTACATTCAATAAAAGGGAATGTTTCCGCTATATTATTGGCAGCCCTGTATATCGTCTAAAAATTATGTACACACCACATTGTGCACTTAAATATAATCCCATATTAATAACCCACAGCATAACCAGAAATGCATTGCCATAAATTTCCACTATATTCTACTTCTAGAATAGAATATTGTCCCATTATATTCTAGTTTTTTTTTTTTTTTTTTTTAATAGCCCTGTAAACGAACAGTGAAGGATTTTCATACAATATTCTACATGAAATAGGCCTTTATACATATGAAAAATACATTTATTGTATCTGGTTTAGTGCAGTCCATAGATGTTAAACTCTACTTACCTGCAATTTCGCCCATAGACGTAATGTATTTGAATTCTCTTGGATGTCCCTGTACACGACCATTTGCTTGATCTTAACGAAAAGTTTAGTGTAGCATCTGATTTAGAATACCGAGTTTGAATTTCCTGCTGCTATTTGTTCTTGGGATATGCTGATAACAGACACACAGACCAAACACTAAAAATATGTTTTTCGAATTCAGGGGACCTCAAAACGTGTAAAGATAAAAAAAAAACACAATTTTGAAAATTTGACCCAAAAACTATACTTTTTCTGACATATAAGAGAAATATATACTGATTTAGAATACCGAGTTTGAACTTTCTGCTGCTATTTGTTCTTGAGATATGCTGATAACAGGCACACAGACGACACACACACACACAGACCAACCGCTAAAAATATGTTTTTCGGATTCAAGGAACCTCAAAACGTGTAAATATAACAAAAACTTAATTTTGAAAATTTGACCCAAAAACTATACTCTTTCTACCATATAAGAGAAATAAATATATACTGATTTAGAATACCGAGTTTGAACTTCCTGCTGCCATTTATTCTTGAGATATGCTGATAACAGACACACAGGCGAGACACACACACAGACTAACCGCTAAAAATATGTTTTTCGGATTCAGAGAACCTCAAAACGTGTAAATATAACAAAAACTCAATTTTGAAAATTTGACCCAAAAACTATACTCTTTCTACCATATAAGAGAAATATCATATAAGAGAATCGTGTAAGAGAAAGTAAAAAGCCACAGCCGTTAAATTTGTTCTTGTTTTCCAAGAACTTAGTTTTAAATTTATTTTTAATTTAATTTAATTTATTTATTGAACTGAAAAATACGAAAAGTTAACTAAATGCGTTTTTCCCGCTTATTAAATTTAAAAAAGGAATTTTTGGAAAGCAAGAACAAATTTAACAGTAAATTTTCTGTATGTGAATGCAGATTTAAACAAAAAATACATTAGTTAGTGCGTAATTCTGTTAAAGAAATTTTTTCTTATGGTAACTTTAAATTTGGCTGTTTGATGGAGACGTGGAAATAGTACGAAAAGCATATTAAGAAATATTGTTTAGCTTGTAAAACTCCCGTTAGATGTCAGCACTATAAATACTTAAGAGAAAACGATACTAAAAGTTTAAAACTATCAAAATAAACTGGTGTCACATTTTTTATTTTTATTATTTTTTTTAAATCCTGCATTTTTGTCAAAAAAATAAAAAGATAAATAAAACCTTATTAATAGTCCTACATTCTTATTTAAACCTTTCTGTGCTGGTGAAAACCTTTGTATTGATATTTTTTATGGATATTGTAAAATTTATTCAAACACTTCCATCAATTGCATCCAATGAAAAACGATATATTCGACTAATTTCGGGGAACTATGTATCTTGCCCATAAATTCTTATGTACTAAATATTATATATAAATATAGAACAATGGTAATAGCAATTCTAGAATTTTCAATTATACCTATATCCGATTTTTTTTTTATATGACTCTCGTACTTCCATACCCTAATCTACAAGAAGCATGTTTTTGTGCACATAAAATTATATGCTAATTTTAGTGCGCATGCGCTTTATAGATTTTAAAAATATAAACGAGACAAATGAGGGACAAGAATGAGACTTATACTTTCGTTCCACATGAGCTAATTTTCAAAAATATGCAAATTCTGCATGGATGCCATGGAAATGGTAATTCATTACATACAAAAACAAAATCAGTTTGAGTTTAATGTTAGGAATGGTTCTACAATGGCATTTAACAAAAACTGTTAAAAGTAAAATTGTAAGTTTTTTAATTTTTATGCTAACCGCAGCAAAATTTACTGTTTTTAAATATTTCAAAAATAGTCAAATATCTACAGCAACAATTTATCGAGTTTTAAAACGACATAATAAACAGAAGCGTGTTGATACCAATGAAAGTTTTGAAAAAGGAGCCAAAAGGTTATGAATATGGTTAAATGGAAATTTTTTGCAACACTTGTCATTTCTATCCGTTTGAAAACTGAATACATGTAAAACAATTGTTCACCGCGAAAAAATATATAAAAATATAAAATACAAAAATGGGGAAAATCTTTGAGCAAAGAAAAATTGCTTTAAAATTTATAACAAATTGATTCCATCTGGAGAGAGGAAGAAACCCATCATAGATGATGAGTGATATTTTAGGTTTGACCAATACCTGTGTAATGTTACTAAATATTATCATGCTATAAACCCTAACTTTGTCGCAATGCAATAGAAACGAAGACGGTATCGTTTCTTAACCAGTCTTTTTTATTCAGGTAACAGTAAGTAAATGGTTCTGTTAATTTAAATCAGTGTGTATTAAAAAATTTTTGATTCTTTTCATTAAACAACATCATCAAAATGTAAATATTTTGTTTTGGCCGGATCTGGCTACAACCCATTATAGGAAAGATGATGTCGATTACTTGAACACTGAGAAAATGAAGTCGGATAATGCTCCCAGCGTACCACAAGCTGAGACTATTGAAAGGTTTTGGGCCTTTATTAAAAGCATGTACTCTAATGGAAGAAGGGAGCCTAAAAATTTTCTTCAGTGCAAGAGGATTTACCTTAAATTATTGAAATCAATTTCTAAAGAAATGGTACAAGCATGCTTGCGGAGAGCTAGAAGAAATCGTCGTAAATTAGGCTTAAAATTAGTTTACACAGCTATTTAGGTGTGGATAGCGAAAAAGAACTTATTAAAAAAATATTCTGATCTAATTCAATTTGATTTGTATCTTTAATATTAATAAATATCGGAATTGTCTCATTCTTATCTGGGACGCTCCTTATATATATATATATATATATATATATTGCGTAATAATAATAATAATAATAATAATCCGTATCTTTTGCAGGGGAAAATGTTTCAAAAGAAAAAATATACTGAGAAAAACATATACCGCCTTTATCTAGAATGAATATGTAGTCATTTTCTGAATCCCTAAACTAGAAATATAGATATCTGAGTTATGCGTATAAGGTAAACAAATAAAATGGATAGACAAAATGATCGAGAATTTCTACTCTACATTTTTCAAGATGGTGAAACAATATTATGAATATTATGAATCTTGCGAGAAATTCTTGCTGGATTTCCTAGAATTGGGTCATAAAACAAAATTATAGTTATTATAACTCGCCTCCTGTGTTCGCATTTATTTTCAGAGATTTTTTAATGGGATTGACCACGAGAATATAGGAAAACACCCTAGAATTTTAAGAGGGGCTTTTAAAACTCGCTAGCAAATATAACTGGAGTTTATAAGGATGACATGGAACTATTTTTACTAGAGCCACAATTCAGTTTCTAGATGTCAGTCGCAGAATCTTTTTTCAGAGTACCTGTGATGATAATAGCTTTTCTTTTCTTCTTCTTCTTCTTCTTCTTCTTTTTTTTTTTTTTTTTAAGTTTAATCCCTGGTGGATAGCAAAGAACTTTAAATTGTAATCAAACTGATATTTTTACTGTATCACGCATACATAATTTTCTTCGAATCTCTCATGGTTTATAGCACGTATACCAATTATTTTAAATTACATGTGTCAAGCATATGTTGGTCACATTGCTACCAATACACATGCTGTAAATTCTGGGTCATTTTTAAGCGCAGTTAAAAAAAAAATAAAAGAAAGAAAAATAAAATTAATAAAACATATTACTTGCTTTCCGTATTTGCATAATTTTCCATGAGTATAATTATCCATATATTTGCATAATTATCCATTCTTCTTATAATTATTTTTGTCACAAATTAAAATATTTTGTACACAACTCTGTATTCTCTATTAAGCCGGTTTCTGGTCGTCATACGTGGTCCCAAAGATTTTTGATTAACGTGGTTCCGCTCAGCAGGGCCTGACTATCGCACAGGCACCCGGGGCTAGTGCCCTGGGCACGAAATTTTTGAGGGGCACAAAATTTTACTAATGGTTAAAATATATGATCTAAATCTTTCTTTTTCTTTTTCCTCGTTTTCTAACTTAACTGTGCTTTTACTTACATGAATAAATTTTTAAAATTAAATCTGTTATTAGGCTGACTGTGGGTAATTTCAACTCAAAACAAAAGCAGATTAATTTTTTGATAAAATAATTTTTTCGGTCTGCTTTTTCACCTGCGAAAAATTGTGGTTATTAACCGATCTTTTTTTTTTTTTTTTTTTTGAGGGGGGGGGGGGGGGGGGGAAGGGGAATGAGGGAGAACTCTTGCTCTTCTAAGGGGGCACGAAAAATTTAAAGTGCCCTGGGCACAAACATTTTTAGTCAGGCCCTACTCATGGGCCTTTCAACAAAAACTCAAACTATTCAAGAAATATTCCTCAATATTAAAAAAAAAAAAAAAAAAATTAAATATTATCTCACGCTAGACATATTCTGTTTTCTCTAAAAAATTTACTTAAAGAACTGAAAGTTTTGGTGTTATTGGGTACAGAACCATGTCAAGTCATCGGACCGTTGGATAAGTAACTAAAAATGAATATATAAAGCACGCCTTCATTATCGCAAGTTAACTTCACGGGCATCTTCTGGTGAAAGCACTAGTTTTGTTCTATGTAGACCATTGGTCACAGTCGATTGGTTATGACGGCCGGGTGAGAAGGAAGATGGTAGACATTTTGGTCGCATTCTAATAAGCGTGCAAGACGAATGTTCTATTTTGATTTATTTAAAAGACACTCCAATGAATAATATGTAGGTTAATCAATAGGGGTTATTTTCCTCTTCACTTTCTGCCTTTGCATGAAACGTGTAATGATGTGATTGTATGAAGTCTAATGGTATTCGAGTACATATGGAACAATTTAATGTTATTTATAATCGGTTTAATACTACTAAATAATGTGCTATCATTATGGGTCGATAGAAGTGTGTCAGTGATTAGGGGAAATGTCGACAAAGAAATCATCTTGCAAAATCGAAATAAAAATATTGTAATCGTGCAAGAAAAAATGGAATTCCAGTATAAACTTTAAAGTTGCATTTAACTTATTCTTTTAAATAAACTATGTATTTATTAGAAAGGTTGCTTATAAATATATTTTATTTTGTAGTAACCTTCTATTACTTAACGTTAAAAAAAAAGTTATTTACAGTCGACAGCAAAATTAATGAAGCCATCCACATTTTTCATATGCATATATTTTTTTTAGTTTGATCACTAATTTTTGTCATATTTTAAATAAACTATGTATTTATTAGAAAGGTTGCTTATAAAGATATTTTATTTTGTAGTAACCTTCTATTACTTAACGTTAAAAAAAAAAGAGTTATTTACAGTCGACAGCAAAATTAGCGAAGCCATCCACATTTTTCATATATATATATATTTTAGTTTGATCACTAATTTTTGTCATCAACTTACTTTATTATAAACAGCATGAGAAAAAGGTCATGACTCCACAAATATTTACTTAGCAAAACAGTATTAAGTGAAAATCTTTCAAAACTTCATCTTTCATAACTTTCATAATCTTTCATCACTTCAATAATTTTGTTGCCGACTGCATATTGAGGGGGGAAAAAAATTACGTTTCATTTCTTGCTCTCTCTTAAGGGAAAAAAAAAAATACATCCATATTTCAATTATAAGTTGTAACTAGCAACTTTGTAATACATATAAAATAAACATTGTCAAAAAATGACCTTTTCTGTAAGCATTAGACTCATTATAGGGCAGGGGCGTAGCACTTCAAAAATCATGAGAGGGGCTCAAAAAATTTCATTTTAAAAATGACACAAAATTATTCTCATGAAAATAAATTTATAATTAAATGTTAATTAATATTTAATAATTATTAGTATTAATTACAAAATATCCGTTTTTATGAACATATAAAACTTTAATTTTGGTTTTAAATAGGTGATATTTTTTATTTGGCATTAAGGGCCCGCTTCACTCACCGCCGCCGGAAGCTGAAGCTAATGTTATTCTATGGGAAATTTTTCTTTACATATAACTTATTAACTAATACACATTTTTAAATTCCGTTTTCACATTCTGAAAATTCCCAGCTGTTAAATTGACGGCCTTTTTTTAAAAAATTATTTTTTTTAATTTTCTATATTTTATTTTGAAGCTGAAAAATACGAATTTTCAATATGCGAATTTTTTTCATTTTGCAATCTCAAAATAAAATATTAAAAAAAAAAAAAAAAAAATGCATTTTTAAAAAAGGACCGTCAATTTAATAGTTGGGATTTTTCTGAATGTGAAAACAGAATTTAAAATTATGTATTAGTTAATAAGTTATTTGTAAAGAAAATTTCCCCATAGAATAACATTGGCTCGGGCTTCCGGTGACGGTAAGTGAAGAGGGCCGTTAAAAGAAAATTTTGTGATAACCAATAATGGGGCTGGGGCCCCCTCAGCCCCTTTCTTACGTCTATGTTGTAGGGATTCATAGTTATTATGAAACGCCAATTTGCCATAAGTGATACATTTAAATTACACTGGGGAGGGAAAAAAAAAAAAAAAAAAAAAAGAGAATTCTGTGACTGAAATCTAGATGATAAATTGTGACTCTAGTAAAAATAGTTCCATGTTATTCTTATAAATTCTAGTTCCCTCTGCCAGCAAGTTCTAGAAACCCCTGTTGGAATTCTACAGCGTTTTTCTAAATTATCGTGGTCGAACTTATTTAAAATTCTCTACAATTAAGTGCGAACACAAGAGACGAGTTTTAGTAACTATAATTTTGATTTATGATGGCCCAATTCTAGGAAATCAAACGAAAATTTCTCGCAATACAAAGGTTTTATAATACTCATAATATTCATAATATTGTTTCACGAACTAAACTTATTTATCTTATTTTATTTTATTTATTTATTTTATTTTATTTTATTTATTTTTTTTTTTTTTTTTTGTGGGGGTGGGGGGAGATTTTTAAAAGAATTCATTAATAGAAAATCTATTTTAATTTATGAATTAGCAGTAGAGCAGTCAAAAATTTATGACTATACATAAATAAGAATCATAATAAGAATAAATAATAATTCTAATAATATTTATTAATAATAAACCGTACGATATCTCTAGTTACCATAACCAGTATTTTCATTCCGAAGACTCAGAAAGAATTTATAAATTTTTAATGTACTATTCAAAGATGTCAAATTACAAGTTTCGTGAACTCCGATGCGGGCCGTATAACAGTGCACGACGGATTACATAAGGTTCGAGAGCCTCTGGTTGACCATCTCTGGCCTAATTAAATGCAATACTAAGGAAACAGAGAAATTCTCAACGCAGGCAGTGATTAACGTTTTTGCAGACGTTTTACATGGAGGTTTTTAAGGCATGCTCTCACAGTGAACTAAGTTATACAGAAACGCGTCGCATCGAATAATTTTAGACGATTCCTTTCTACATAATGATTAAACATATTATACTTACAATGTACGGCCATCAATATGAAACAGAACGAAAGGAGAGCAAATAATTTAGACATTTTGACTAGGTTGCAGACCGATTCAATTTTCGAAAAACTGGACGGAGGCAGAATTTTATATAGAAAAAATTCCAGCTTATCTACAGCTGCCAGAAAAGAAAAAATAATAATATATATGTATATATAAAGAATGAATTGACGTTTTACACCATCCAAATGTCACGAAGGGTAGAAATCTCAATTAAGACAAGTGTTCGTTTATCCCGAATAAATGAAATAATAAACCATGAATAATCAAAAAACATTCTACACCTGTTCGTATTTAGGACTTAATGACTTCTTTTCAGAGTAGTTCATTTTGATTAAGGAAGAAATAGGAAAATCGAAATTTCCTTTTTGATAAACACCTGCCTTCGAAAGATGGTAATTATTCGGAAGCTTGAAAAAAAAATTTTTTTTTTTTAAATAGTTTTTTTAATACACTCTGTGCATTAATTAGAGAAGTAAGCCGAATCATCTTCTGGCTAATATTAGTCATTTAGTCATTAGTCATACATATATAACTTAGCTGTCACAAGTTATATATATGTTCTAAATGTTAATATACGAAATGAAACAAATAATTTGGAATTCTTGAGACCACGACGATTTCGACGTTTTCGGGTTTATTTTCATCAGTCTATTAAAAGCTTTAAGAAAACCGTAATTCATATAAAAATACATATATATATATATATATATATATATATAATATTCAACTTGATAATATTGGTCTAAGAAGGTATTAGTAAATACCTTCTTAAAAATTGCAAAAATGTTGTCCAGAATAAATTTCCGGTGTCAGATGTTTAGTTCATTACGACAGAACTTTCCCGCCAATCTTATATATAGTTGGTATTATTATTTTCTATAACGTCAATTTGCCAGAATTATAAAATCATAGTTAATTATTTATCAGAATAATTTATCTTGTCAAACGCTTATATTACATTATATTTTTATAGGTGAAATTATTTTTTAACTGATTTATACCTCTATCTGTTGTATATTTTTTGACGGCTATGATAAAGGCGTAAAATATCGCCTTTTATTACATCGTTCATAAGCTTCACTAATTTAATGAAACAAGTAAAATTAAACTGAAACAAGTAAAGAACTCGAAATTTTCAATAGTTAAAAAATTAAATTTTATACATTTATAAATTTCAATTTCATCAAAAGGGAAAAAAAAAAAAAAAAAAAAAACCTGGATTGCTTAGTTTAACTAAAAAAAAAAGAAAAGCCAGGACTGTTCTTCTTCTTCTTTTTTTTTCTTTCTTTCTTTAATAAAACATAGTTATCACAGTATTCAAAGAAAAAAGTTATTTATGATGTGGAGTATTAATACAACCAAAAATGCTATATTTTTTTCTCTCTATTTCTTTTCTGTCAATTTCGTTTTTTTTTTTTTTTTTTTTTTTTTTTTTTAAAATTATTGTACTTGATTTAAAAAGTATTTCATATTTCTAAAAATACATATTAACTAGCTACTAAACTGCATTATAAGGATTATTAACTACGTATATATGTGGATGTTATGAAATTTTTTAATGCCTCCAAAACAAATGCGATTAAAATGCTCGGTGAAAAAACCAAAATGACCAGTCCGTTTGTTTAATCTAAACAAGTAACTTTCAATCGATGTGTGTGATAGGATTTCAAGCGGGTCATTAAAATGATAAATTCTGGCAAAATTTTAGATAAAATAGAATTATCATTTTTAAGGCAATATCCTTAGAAGATGCTTGTATCGTATGACAAATGACATTGGACACTTAAAACTGTAAATTGCCAAAAAATCCTTTACTTTAGTTCAATCAAAACTACATTCGCTATCCATTGCATATATAATGTAAATGACATTGATGTAGGTGGGAAAAAAGGATAGGCAAATATGTGTTGACAACCTTTACACTAAATGTTAGTATGGAAAACTATTTTTTCTGTATAAGAATTGCCGAAAACTTAATGCTAACCCTGACTTCTAAAACAAGTCATTGTTTCATGGCAGTTTCCTCTTTCCTCTTTTTCGCTTTTGCAAACCTTAGTTTTCACAATACAATTACATAATAAGTGATTTCATGTAATTTTTCCGGTATTTGCTTTTCAATTTGCTTTTTTAACAAATGTTTACATACAATTTTATTGAAAAATCATTAAAAATATACATATAAAGTAAGTGGGTAAAATAAAAAATGTCAATCTCTAATTTAATATATCTTATTGTAGATGCACATGACGAGATAGAGATCAGTGTAGATTAGCATACATTCAAGCGAATACCATTGAGATGTGCTGCACGAGATAGTGAAAGCATTGTTTTTTATATGAAGGAAAAAGGTAACGAACTTTATAAAGATCTAATATGTAAGGTGGATGAAGATTGGTTAACAAAGGGTAGCACTGAGATGAGGGGAAACCTCTTAAAATCAGGATTAACGAATTTACACCAAAATACAAATATATAATAACCAACCTGCGAACAGTGTTTCGGAATTATTGAAAAAGTTATAAAAAATTAAAATGGTAATTAGACACACACACGCACACACACACGCACACACACACGCACGCACACACGCACGCACACACACACACACACAAAAAAAAAAAAAAAAAGGCAGCGCTTTATTTAAAAAATTTTAGTAAAAAGCAGATTTGGCTCATTTTTGTCCCAACATCCATGAAAGGGTAAGGTAAAACGCCAGTTTTACAGTTGATTTTCAGTTTGAATCTAATTTGGACTTTTATGCAGAAAGGTATTTTTAAATAGTTAAACAGTTGAATATATGGGAAATACATCAATTTTCTATCCTTTTGTTTTCTAGTTGAGTTTCGATTGTCTCTGGTTAAATATATAGTATAGTTTTTTTTTTTTTTTTCTTTTATGTTCACCTCTATTCAAGGGTCACCGCTCTTTAGGACCAGCCAGTTTTTAATGGCTCTAAGTTTCTCTTAAAGTATGTAATACTAATTTACCTCCATTAAAGGACCGTGTACAATGGGTGCAAGAGTTTCCGTTTTAAGACGGAACTCTGACATCAGTACTTTTTAACAATAATTTCTATCATATTCAATCGCAATAAATCACTGCACAAATATGATAGAAACAAGAACGAAAAATCATGCGGTATGCATTGATTATTAACACTTTCCAGCAGTACGTACTCGTTGTATCTTAATTTTCAATGTTCTTTGCCTACGTATACACAACTGACAGACAGAAGCATTGAAAGGCCTACAGATTGACTAATTGAATTCATAATCACTCTTAAACATTGTTGGAAAGTGTTAAAAATGCTTAACGCTAACGAAAATGCATCCCTTAGATTCTAATTGCTGCCCTTAATGTATCGGAATATTTTAGTGTAACCCTGTAAATCTTAAAGATACCCGTGTAGTGTTCTATATAAAACATTATTTTAACATATTAACAATAAATTTCACTTTCTTTATGACTTTTGCTGTAGAATGTTATTTAAATGTGATTTACTGAAATGTCTGTTTAAAACGGAATACATTGACATTTTTTTGGGGTGTCTCTATACGCAAACCAGTTGTACAGAACCTATTAAAGCTCTTTTAAATAGGAAACATTCCATAGTGAACTTGAATAACATACATAATTTTTAAGAAATTCTAAAAATATTTAAGGACGCGGGAGATAGACAGATAGACAGGTGGATTGGACAGACAGACAGATACACTAAGTGAAACCACATTCACTCTTAAACATTGTTAGAAATTGTTAAAAACGCTTAATGTAAGTGAAAATGAAATTCTAGTAAATTTCTAGTAATAGCCATTAATGTAACTGAATATTTTTGTGTGGCCCTGCAAATTTTAATGTTAATCATGCTATATTCTATAGAAAACATTCTTTTGTGCATATGAATAACATATTTCAATATTATTAAAATTTGTGCACAGTAAAGTTATTAAAATTTGGTTCATAGTAATGCCTCTCATAGAACGCAATGCTATGGAATATTTTTGGGTGTCTCTGTACGCAAACCGGTTTTGGTATTTACTCTATTTTCTATAGAAAACCTCTGATGATGAAATTGAATGACATATTTCGATAAAGAATTTCGTTAAGATTTGTAGAAAGTAAAGGTGCGAAAACATGGTTTATCGAAATAACTCTCATAGAACAGAATGCTTTGGAATACTTTCGGATGTCCCTGTACGCAAACCTGTAGAGGTATTTACTCCATTCTCAATAGGGAACATACGACAATGAACTCGAATAATATATATCAGTTTCAAGAAATTCCATGAATATTTACAGGAGTTAGAGTGCGGACAGACAGACGGACAGACAAACGGAAGTCATTAACACTTTTCAACCTTGTTAAAAAGTGTTAATTATAAAAAAAAAAAAAAAAAAAAAAAAAAAAAACTGGTGTAAGAGAACCGTCTCAAGAATTAAACTCTTGCACCCTTGCCATGTACAATTGTGTAGTGCCTCCCATTTTATGAGAGGAAATGACTTTATTTTTACCTCGACTTGATTTCTGCACCATGCATGCAATCAGGGTTCCCGCAAAAAGAAATTTGGATACTACATTTTTTATACAATAATTTATATTAAATGTGTCAACAATTATTTAAGTCTAAAATTACTATATAAAAAGAGTGGTATTCTAATTTCCCTTTGTGAGAACTCTCCATATAACTGAGGTTAATCTCCATGTATGTGATAATAGTGTGTACGTGTGGGAAAACAGAAGCACTTTATATATTATAATATATAAATATATTACAATATATAAATAAAAATTTTACTTATAAATAAAAGAGTATTTTTAAATAAAAGACATTTATAATTCTAATAATAATAATATATTTATTATTAAAGTACATTTATGAATATTGCAAGTTCAATTTAAAAATATTAAATGAAAATGTAAGCTTTTATAAAAGGGATGCAGAACACTGTAGCTTTTTTTTTTTTTTTTTAATACTAATTGTTTTTACATTTTTAACTTATTAAAAATATCGATCTAAAATTTAGAATTTCGTATTCAATCAAATTCTTCAATTTCCATTATCTTTAGGGGGGTGGTGAACATTACAACCGTTTTGGCAAATTACTATTTTTTTTTTTTTCTAAATTTTGAATTATTATAAAATACTAGTGGATCTGCAGATCAGGAGCCTCAACGTCCTATTTGCATCAGACATTTTTCAATAGGTCATTTTTATTTATTCCTTATTATATAATAGTATATATTGATGCGATCGACTTTTTACCATATTCAGATACATTCCTGAGGGGGGCTGCCGCCACCCTCAACCCCCCGCTCTATCTCTCTTTGTATACCTATTTGTATATTCTATATCATATAAAGTGTTACGGAATTGTAAATAATTGCATTTATTTTTGTATAAATTTTTTCAAAGAGGCTTAGTAAGTCGATAAAATGCTAATTTTGTGCATTTCTAGTCGTTTTAGCGTCAAAATAACCTAATTTTTCTTTAAAAACGCATTAAAAAGCAGCTTATAAGGGAAGAAATGGATTTGGCGCCAAATTTTGCGACTGTTTCCCTCCTTGACGATTTTTTGGCGACCTTGGCAAGAAAATCCTTATTAGGGATATACCAAATATGGAAGCTCTAATCTCATTGGCTGATGAGATACGATAATTTTCCAGAACAGTCTGTGTACGATAGAATAGTATAAAAGAAGCATTTTTTTTTTAGCCAAGGCGGCCAATCTCAGATCAGTATCAGATTCGTCAAATGCTTGCTTTGCTTTGAGCCTCTTTGAATGAGACTTGCTTTATGTGTTATTGCTAAACAGTTTGTACTGTTGTTTTGCTGTTAACGGCTGTTGTTTAAGCTACGTTTACTGGTTGAATTGAAGCTGATACTTGGTTTATAGACCTGTATTTTTCTGGAACTTTCTGTGAATAAATCACTGAATTTTTGCAAGTTTCGCCTTTCATTCTCGGACAACTTACGAACCCCCAAGTACGCAACAATATGTATTCTTAATAAACGACGGTCTTGTATTATTTCCCTGAAATTCATAAATACCAAATTTCATACAAAAAAAAATTACATAGCATATCGGAAATATTTTGCGTAACCTTTAAACTAATTATCAATTCTATGCCTACAATTTTCAACAGGAAAACATGCTTTTAAAATTCTAATAAAATTTCATTATATTTGATGGGGTGTAACCATGTTAAAATACACTTTTAAGAAATACCGACTATAGACCGTAATATTACGAAATTCCTTTATGTATCCCGGAAAAGTAGCCACAGTCATTATAAACGCCAATAATAAGAATAAACCAAATTAATTATAACTCATTAATTTTTCAAACTAATTTGACATCATTTGGATGATTACAGTACATACTCGGAATTATTTTGTGTGGTCCCATATAACCTTTTTAAAGAGAAAACATGATTTTAAGCATCGTTATAATGTATGTTAACTTTATTAAGTTCAATTTAGCATAAACGCATTAAAGTGCGCGCTTAAATTAAAAATTTGTCCATAGGCTCTAATGTTACGAAATTCTTTCGTGTGTCTTTGTAAACGAACCATAAACATTGTATACACCAGTAAAAACTATTCAGCTTATTTTGCGTTTAAAATTAATAATTGTTCCAAATTTAACATCGTTTGGATGACTAAGTGACCTTGTCAGAACACTTTTGTAAAGTCCTGTACATTAATTAGAAAGCTTAAGAGCACATATTTTCTTCAAACAACATAAGTTTAAGCATCTTACTCACGTACTCTAGTTTCATTTTCTTCATTGCAAAGTAATGATATTAAAATACGTTTAAACGAAATTCACCCCATACGCCGTAATGTTAAGAATTTTGGCGTGTCCTTGTACACAGTTTATAAAAAACATAGCAATAAAAATTATACAGCTACTTATATGCAAAGCTGGAACGTGTGCGCCAATTGGCAAGTCAATCGAAGGATATTTGCGGCCGCTATTTCGGTACATACGAATTCTTCCCATAGGCCGAAAGGAAAAGATAAATTTTGGCGTGTCCCTGTACACGAACAACAAATGGAATACACACCTAACACTTTACAGCTAATTCCGTTGGGCTCATGAATATGTGTACAAAATTTCAAGTCGCGTTATTTTTGGGGCCGCTATCGCGGTACATACAAATTCTTCCCATAGGCCGTAATGATAAAAAAAACTCTGGCGTGTCCCTGTACACGAACTACAAATGGAATGCACACCCAAAACTATACAGCTAATTTCGTGGGGATCACGAACATGTGTACAAAATTTCAAGTCAATAGCGTGATTTTTGCGGCCGCTATCGCACGACAGACAGACAGACAGACGGACGGACAGACGGAACCCAAAATCCTTTTGAGTCTCAACAGAGGGCCTCCACTGACGTTTCGGCAAAAATTGGAAGTCAATAGCTTGATTTTTGCGGTGGCTATCGCGGTACATACAGATTCTTCCCATAGGCCGTAATGATAGAAAATCTTTGGCGTGTCCCTGTACACGAACTACAAATGGAATACACACCTAAAACTATACAGCTGATTCCGTTGGGCTCATGAATTTGTGTACCAAATTTCAGGTCAATAGCGCTATTTTTGCGGCCGCTATCGCGCGACAGACAGACAGACACAGCCCAAAACCGTTTTGAGTCTCAACAGAGGGCCTCCACTGACGTTTCGGCAATTACTCTAAAAGTGAAAGTTTACGTATTCTACAAAAATTTTTAATTTTGAAGTTCGTTTTACTTTACTTAAATAGTTTTTTTTTTTTTTTTTTTTTTCTTCCTGAAATTTTAATATATTTATTATTGTTATATTTCAATGCACCTGTATGCAAAATTTAATAAATCTAAGGCAGCAAATTAAAAAAAAAAAAAAAAAATCTTTTTATAACATCCTTATTTAAAATATTAATAATAATAATAAATAAATAAATAAAATGGGGGCCGTTATATGTTGACTGCCCATTTTCTCAGAATGAAATTAAAAACAAATAAAAGCAAATTCTACACATTTCATTATCTTTAAACCAGGGTTGGGTTTCTTCCGGAAGAAACTAGTTTCTTCCAGGACAGTGGAAGAAACTGGAAAAAACCGGAAGAAACTGGAAGAAATGGAAGAAACCGGAAGAAATGGAAGAAACCAACCAAAAGACAAAACAGATGTTCAAAATTAAAATTTATGAACTATATAAACTCAAAGTATAAATATAATGCCAAATCGAAACTATAATTCAATTAATATTAAAAATATTTTTAGAAAAATAAGTTATTTGATAACAAACACTAAATATATACAGGTGATGGGTTTTTACTTTTCAGTGCTAATATTTTTAGAACTTTTTGCATAGATACTATCTCATAATATTATTATACGTTCACACAGTACAAGTGATAATAATTATGGAATTTTTAGCCATAATATTTGCACTATTTTTTTTTTTTTTTTTAAGGATACAATTTTTTGTATAAAATCAAAGCTGGTACCCAATGAACTGTATCAATACGTAAGATACCTACTTTTCTGTCCTGCAAGCTCTCTAGGATCGAAAAAAAAAAATAAATAAATAAATCCATAGTTTGTATTTACCTATAAGTTGAAAAATAAAGTGCAGTATTGAACTACGAAAAAACTTTTCATTTCTTTTACAGTCAACTCCCTCTAACTCTCAAAAGTTTTGTCCAGAAGTTGTGCAGATAATAGGAATTTGCAAATTAGAGATCATTGCCTTTGTTTACAGTTTTCTTTTGCAGATACAAAGTCAGTTATTGTTAATTAAATAGACATCAAAATGGAAAGAGGATTTTTAATAAATTTTAGAATAAATATTTCTTCAATATTAATAAAACTAATCTATCACATTCATATATGATGGTAAATAATTTAAGCATATTCAAATAATAGGTACCTATAAAATGTAAACAAACATAATTAAAAAATACAAAACAAAATATTTTTAAAAGTCTGAAAATAATATTCATTGCTGATTAATTTTGTTGAACATTCATGTAATAGTTGTTTATTTTCAGCGCTAGTCTGTATGAATTGCAGGATAATAAATATAAGAATGTTACTCCCCCCCCCCTACCCCATTTGTATTTTAAAGTAAGGATTATGCTGAAAGTTTGATAAAAAATAATTATAAGATAAAAAAAAAAACTTTATATACCATATTTTTTTAATTTTCTGATGAGTCATTAATAAAATACGTGAGGCTAAAAAATAATATTTAAGCACGCGGAATCAGTTCAGTGAAATAATAAATAATAATAGTGAAAAAAAAAAAAGAATTGGTTTTAAAAATAAAATATTACTCTTTTTAGAACAACGTATATTAGCATCGTACATTAGCACTTATCAGTGTGTATAAAATTTTAAAATTGATAATCATGTCAATTTTTGTGAAATGCATAATTTAACTTTTTATGATTTTTTCAAATTCACGTTAAATTAAATGTATTTATTTTTATGTTGAAAGAAAATGAACTCGTAAATTTTTTTTTTTCGCAACAATTAAATTATAGCTAATTTTTTAATGGCTATTTTATTGCTATTAAGAGCTTATTATTTTCATATTTTAATTAATTAAAAGAAAACTATTCGAAAATCTGACTTCGAAGTATTGTGTTGTCACCGGGTTCTGAGTTACTGTGAAAGTTTCAAATGTCTAGCTCGTAGGGAAATTAGTTAAAAATAGATTGCAAGATTTGTACCGAACAAATCGAAGTTAATAAAAACATGGTAATAAAGAGTAAAAATGTGAGAAATGTGAATTTTTTTGAAATATGAGATGTAAATTTCTTTTAGATTAAAAAATCAATTACGGATTAGAAGGATTTGCAGATTATAAATCTGCAGATTAAAGGGAGTTGACTGTACTGTATGTGACTATAAGGAAAATAAAGTTTTTGATGACATTTTGTAATACAGTAAAAGTAATTACTACATACTGGTTCTTTTAATTAACTGGATTACATTAACAGCTGTTTTATCAAAAAGTATAAACAAGTGATCCAAATTATTATTTATTACCAGTTAAAGAAATAAAATTGTCTAAATTATAAAACTTTATACTGTTTAAATTGAAATTGATTTTTTTTTACTGGATTTTGAGTATTTTCGAACGTGATCATCAGAAACCAAGGCTCATTAGCTCATTTTCATTAAAAAAAAAAAAAAAAACTCATAATTATTAACTAAATATGTTATTAAATTTGTATAGGTATATTTAAAGTAGAGATGGAACGAAGCTTCGGCAAGGCCGAAGCTTCGGCCACTTTGCCGAAGCTTTGGCCTGGCCGAATAATGAGCGTGATTCGGCCGATTCGGCTTATAACAATTTATGTTGTGAATATTCTTTTAACAATTATTATCATATAAAATATTGCCATTTAAGTTATGCACAATGGTACCTTATAATAAAACATAGTAAAATTTATGTTTAATTTAAAAGTTTGTGTGCATTGACTCTTTTGAACCATAAATCATACAACATTTAATAATATATTCTATTTAAATAGGAAGTTGCTAAGAAATAAGTTACATTACATTATATTTAGTTAACAATTTAATTATACGAATAACTTTAGTTGCTTTAAAATGAAGCTATTAAAATATTGCATGAAACATTCTTTAAATATTTCTAGCTTTGAAACTTAGTCATAGTCATGTATAGTCAATAATCAAAATTAACAATATAGTCAATAATCAAGATTAACAATAACCTAGGATTATAAAACATGCAGAGAATTGTTGAAAAATAAATAAAAGCTGATTTTTTATTTATTTTTTATAAACCAGAATATGAGGAGGATGCCCATCACTTGCACATCCACCCTAGATCTAAATTCTAAATATTTATTCCAGATAATTAAAGTTATAAAATTTATTCTAGATTATTTATTATCACATGATAAAATGTTTTCTAGGTTAATAACTGGCATACTGTAAATTGTTTTTTATGTTTATTTTCATCATATTACATACAAGGTTAATTAACCTTACTTCATTTTATCATTTATCGCACAATTTTAAATTATGAAGCAAAAAAATCAATGTTTTTGCATTTTTAGGAAGAATTCTATTCCTTTTTTCCTCATACGCATTTTCAGCTTCAGAAAATAACCTTTCACTATATATACTGCTACTTGGAGCAGATAAATAACGTTTGACCGAATCAGATAATCTTTTTTTATTCTCTCTCCATCTCCACCAATTTCAACAGACAATGTGTTCTATTTAAAAGCGGATTGTTTATATATACTTCCAGCTCTTTAGCCGATGAATTTTCAGAGTGTTCTGTGAGTAATTCATTGTGTATGACTTCTGCAAAACAATCCCACAATGATGCCGGAGCTTCGGCCGAAGCTTCGGCGGTTATTTGGCCGAAGCTTCGGTATTCGGCGCTTCGGCCAAACTGTGCTTCGTGCCATCACTAATTTAAAGTTACTTAAAGTTGTTTATAAGATCAATGCATCCATTGTATCTTACAAATCTGCAATTTATAGGATAAATTTTTAAGAAAAACAGTTTCTTCCATTTCTTCCACTTGGAAGAAACCTATTTCTTCCGGCCGGTTTTTTCCATGGTTTTTTCCGCGGTTTTTTCCACCTTGGAAGAAACTTGCCAACCCTGCTTTAAACAGATGGCGAATGTTATATATATAATAACTCATGTATATATTTTTAAAATATTATTCATATATATATAATATACATATATGTGCGGTAAATTACTAATCGTTTTCTAAATTTTAAACTATTATAAAAAATGAATCTAAAATTTTAAGTTTCGTACTCAAGCTGTTTTTATTATCTTTGAAAAATGGGGAACGTTATAACTTGTTTTGTAAATCATTTCTTAAGATTTGTGAAATTTTGCATACATATACATTGAAAATGTATGAATATTAAGAATATAAACAATTCTCAAAAGTATTTACATTAAAAAAAAAAAAGTGAAATTTTAAATCGTAAACATTTTTAAAAGTTTTAAAGGGCTGCATGCTAACTATGTATACTAACATTTAAATCTAATTAAAATATTAGCTATACAGTTTTAAGAAATCTTGCATATGCTGATAGAAATGCAAGTTTCCTGATGAGTGAACATTTCAATTTTTCAGCATTTAAAATTCCAATTTTCAATTCATGAATTCCCTTTTTTTCCCCCTTTTAACGGAACTCTTTAATAATTTTATCTTTTTTTCTAAAATGTTGACTGCTACTATTATTTAATGGTTTTTGCAAATTATCTCATCGTTAGGCTTATGTGTTATGTTAGTGCCCTTTCTCTTCTGTATAAGTACTTAACATACTTTTACTAATCACTGGTACTCAAATTAAATTATTACCGTGACAATTTTATTCGAAATAAATCTCAATTAAAATTTAATTGTATGTTGGTATCTTCATCTATCTTTTATCTGTGAGTGTTACAATGGTATTAAATTATTCAAATTATATATATATATATATATATATATATATATAGCCTTTTTTATTTGAAATTTTTTATCCTTTTCTCATTTCCGATTAACTTTTTCACAATGTTGTTCGTTTCAGTAAGATAACTTTAATGGATTTTGCAAAAATTTCTCTCATCGTTAGGCTTATGTGTTATGGTTAGAGCAGTTTACTTATGAATTAACTTAAGTAATTTAAAATGATTTACTATTCATTGGTATTGAAATTAAATTATAAAAAAATCTGTGAAAACATTTAAAATTGAACTGCAATCTCTTTTAATTTTCTAATGTTGGTATTTTCGTTTAATTTTGAACTGTTGGTATTTTCATTTATCTTTTGATTGCTGAGTATTATAATGGTATTAAATATTTAATTTATGTACACTAAGCGACAAAAAAAAAAAAGCCGCACTGCAGAAAAAATGACTTATACCTTTTTTATTTGTAATAACTTTAAAATTAATGTTTGAAACAAATAAAACTGTCTTGTTTGCATAATACCAAAGGTATGAAATGATACCTATGTATATTTTCGATTTAATAATTCGCTTTATTGCACTTTACGAAGTACTTTTTAAAAAACTGCATAAAACTTTCTTTTTGAACATAATGCAATAACTATACACTTTGCATTCTATTATGATTTATTATATGAAATAAACAAGTTATATTTTAATATATGAAATAAAACTATTTATTTGTTAGATCTAAGCAATTTTTTGTTAAAAATATGTATTCTGCATTGGGTTAATTCCACCTTTTTATGGAATTACTGCATTAATGCGCAATGGCATAGTTTTATACAGTGTTTTAATATAAATCTCAGAAATTTCAATGTGCCAAATATCACAAATAAATTTTTCTAGTTCTGGCAGAGTTATAGGCTGCAAATTCCGAATCCTCTCCCCTCTCTTCCGCCTTTTTATAGACGAAACATTTTCGAGCGGATAGCGATTTTGACCATTTCCATATCTGGTAAAGAAGAAATTCTACTATATCCTTTGTGGTATTTAACTTAAAGTGGAAAAAAGTATGATTACTTACAGAATTATAGGTTCTCATGGGAATGTATAAGAAATTTTGACAATTTGAAGTGAATAAACTTACCACAGACGCCGTGTAGTAAGGTGCCTTATTATCTTCAAATGCTGTTTAAGGAAATGTCTAAGATACCTCCAAAATAGTCGATCAGGCACCACTTTTATGCAGATTGTGTTTTATTTCGAGTTAATTGATCCCTTGAGCATAAAAATTTCCCCTAGTGTTTGAAATGTTATGCACTTCCGTACCATAATGTACGGAGAATGTGTCACTGTTTTAAAAGTGCGATTTTCATTAAGTCGGTCACATTTTCGTCTTCATTCTAGCTTTTTTCAACTGCACGAAATAAAGAAAACTTGATTCATCAGAGAAAACCAGTTCAGCCTAATAATTAACTGATAATGTTTTTAAATTTTGGTGAACTAAAGTATTGTTTTTTCTAATTCTTTTCCTTAATAATGGTTTTTTTCGCATATGGCTGAATATCACATAAATGTGCATTTTAGTGTTTCAGGTCTTTATTATTAATTTTAAGCAAATAAATTGTAAAATTTTATTATTATTATTTAGAAGTACCTTTTTAAAAAAGCATCAAATCATAAAATGTGAGTTTATAGCAATTTCAGTATTTTTTAGAAAAGTTTAAACCTTATAACCGTCATTTTCGTGACTGTCTCCAAGACCAAATGTTTACATACAAAGTATGTTTTTTACTAAAAAAATAAAATGATAATTATAATAATTGTTAATTCTTGTAAAAAAAACTATTTGTTTTCAAAGGAATTTTTTTTTTTCTTTTTAATTACGTTAATTTTCATGCATGTGTAATTAAAATGCTTGTATGCAAGTCTACACGTCATTTTCGTGACACGTGAAAATAACTTCATATATCATCAAGGGATGGTGCCACCATTCACTTTTTTTAAAGTTTAAGATCAGAAATCAACATTGACGATATGTGGGGAAAAAAAATCTCAAGAAAATTGAAAACAGGTAAGAGTTAACATTATTTTTATTGTTTACATGCTGTGCGTACTTTTATTGCTTGTCATTTTCGAGATGCATAAAAAATAAAAAAATATTATTATAAAATTTAGAACAAAGTTTTATTTTAATATAGAATGACGACCAGAAGAAGAAAATGTGACGATATCGGCTTAGTGAAAGCATGTTTTTCAGTACAGAACGAATTATTGACGATTTGTCATTTTCGTGACGGTCATTTTTGTGACGTCACGAAAATGACATTTGTTGGAGATTTACTATTTTGTAAGCCCTGGATTTAAATAATTTTTTATTTTGAATTAAAAGATTTGTTGGTGTAGGATAAGCTTTATATTTAAATATTTAAAGTACTTTCCGGTATCCAGGTAAATATAAAAAAATTACATACGACATTAATATTAAGATACAATTAAAAAAGCAAACTTTTATTTATTTATTTAATTTTATTTATTTAATTTTTTATTTTTTATTTTTTTGCCCCCTTTAAGGTGTCATTGAGAATGTTACTCAAAATATTTTACTTGTGTTATTTATGGCAAGATGCAGAAAAAATAATTTGCATGGCTTGACAAAGAGGATGTCCATGAAATTCAAGTGCCACATATTCTGTGCAAAATTAGGAATTCTCCTGAACCTGCTTCAAATAGATATTTTAAACTTCAGGATGAAGATTTTAATAATGTTCAAAATGCTTTTTCTGAATTTATTATTATTATTATTATTATTATTGAAACATAAAACAATTTTTGAAAAATAAATTTATCAATGATTCCATAAATTACCAGATCTGTTGAAAATGTGTTGTTAAACTATAATAAAATTAAGAGGGTGAAAACTGAAAACTATTTAGCATGAAACACTTAAAAAAAAAAAAAAACTTTAAAATTTTGAATTTATAATTTCATTTTTTTTTTTTTTTTAAGTTTTCGAGAAAATTTATATTCTTAACATAATATTATTATATTTCAATGCATATGTATGCAAAATGTAATAACTGCAAGAAAGTAATTTTTAAAAGTTTCAAGTATGTTTTAAACTATAATAATATAAAATTGAGGAGGACAAATTAAAAACTAGTTAGCATTTAAACATTTAAAAAAAAAAAAAATTCAAAAATTTATTTATTATTATTATTTTTTTTTTTTTAATTTAAAAAAGTTTTTGTGAAAATTTAACTCTTAAGAAAGTAATTAAAAAAATTTCAAGTATGTTGTTAAGTTATAATATAAAATCGAAGGGCACAAAATAAAAACTAGTTCGCACTAAACATTTTAAACTTTTTCAAAAAAATTTAAAATTAATTAATTTTTTCTTTATTTAAAAAGTTTTTGTGAAAATTTAATTTATTTCATATAATATTATCATATGTCAGTTCATATGAAAGCAAAATTTAATAACTCTATGACAGTAAATTAAAAGAAATCAATTGATAAAGTTCAAATCCCCTTAAAAAGACATTTAAAATTGGAGGAAATTTTTTGGGGGAAATTAATCAGTCTAAACATCAACTGTCCATTTTCTCATGATGAAATTGGATTTTGAGATATTTATTATTAATCATGGTTTTTAATTTTTACTTTCGATAACCCATAATATATAGTAAAAATAATAATAATCATAATAATAATAAATAAGATAAATAAATAAATATGTATCATTTCAAAAACTTTTTTTTTCAAAACTGATATATCGTTTACACGTTCTGAGAATCCTCTAAATCTCAAAATCGGATTTTTAGCGAATCATCTGTGTAGCTGTGAGTCTATTATCAGCATAATTCAAGAAAAAATATAA
Source organism: Salticus scenicus (assembly GCA_963930645.1). Classification (NCBI taxonomy): domain Eukaryota; kingdom Metazoa; phylum Arthropoda; class Arachnida; order Araneae; family Salticidae; genus Salticus; species Salticus scenicus. Next base: position 299,841,356 of record OZ005648.1, read on the forward strand.
AATTTTGTATTTATTCTAAATCTGTATCATATAAGGATGCTATTTTAAAGATTTTACTGAAATTCAACAAATTTTCGTGTACAGCAACATAAAAAAGATTTTCTGGTAGATACAACTTTACATATTTACATTGTACTAAAGAAAAGAAAATTGTCATAGATTTTGTATAAACGCAAAAATATGTTTCATATAAAATATTGTATGAAAAATATCCTTCGTTTACAGGATCACATAAAAATGTTTTATATGTTAGTGCTGTGTTTGAGTGTGTGTGTGTTCAAGGGTTGAGGCCAATTGTCTACAATAGGGACCTGGCCTAAGAGCGGATGCTCTCTGTGGGGGCTTTCTAATGCGCTGTGTTTGGAAATGGCTCAATGTGCATTTCAAATTGCGTTATGCTTTTTACTTTCTTCTATATGTATATATAGAGAAAGTATTGGATTCGTGAAAATTTTCGAACTCTAGTTTTCGATGGATTTACACTTTTTGGGATGTCCTGAAAAGGATTTGACTGTTTTTAGAAAATGTCTGTCTGTGTGTATCACAAATTTTGTCGACGCTGTATCTCACAAACCAATGAACGAAATTTAATCTAACTTGGTATTTAGTTGGACTCTGACATAAACTGGTGCTGATTAGATTTGTGGAGCAATTGCTTAACAGGTGGCGCTGTAATCGCATTTTTTCTAAATTTTTAACATGACAGTATACGACAAAATTTCGTATAAATGTACATAATGAGAGTTATTTTAATAGTGTGATTGTAAAATTAACATGAATTATTGATAATAGTAATAGTTAAATAGGAAAAAAATGTGCATGTGGGAGCATCGCTTCCCTCTGGGGGGTGGGGGGGGGGATTTTCAATATGGGTATCTTTCGAAAGATCGCATCAATACCTTTAAAACGAATGGTTGAACTATAGATCTGTGATAATTTAAAACAAAGTTATCAATTTTTTTTTTATCTTTTAACAAAAAAAAAAAAAAAAAAAAAAATTCTTCTGATTTGCAATAAAATTGACATCTTTCAGCATTTAGTGATAATATAATTCTGTCAGATAAAAATCGTCTGCATTTATAATGGAAAATAATTTGATAATTTAATAAATAATTTGTATTGAATAAATTTTGTGTAAAATTATATAGAAGAAAGTCATGTAGTGGCCACATCATACTAGTTTTCTTGTTGTTGCTATCGCTTTGGCTGTGCAAAGTTTAAGTACATTGTTTAGTACTTATAGGGCTACTCAAAATCAATTCAATAAGTTTCAGACAAAAGTTTAATCTGCAATTTTCTGAATAATTTTAAATTAATTTTAAAGTTTAATAAAGGGATTAAATGTTTTTATCAATGTAGCTACAATATTCAAACAGGGGGTTGAGGGGAGCGACAGTCCCCTAATGTAGAAATTTTTATCAAATAAATCTTTTTGTAAAACTGCTTTGGAGTGTTGTTTAAAATGCACTAGAAATGTTTAGATATTCGGTACTTCATATCTTCCACTTTAATAACGTACAATACCTAATCTCGCCAACAGTCAAGGCTCATGTTATTCTATGGGAAAATTTGTTTCCACACTTACTCATTTCCTAATATATATATGTGTGTGTGTGTTTTCTTTTTTTCCTTCTTATATTATTATATTCTGTTTTCACATTCAGAAAATCACAAATTCACCCCGCTAAATTTGTACTCGTTTTTTTTATTTTATTTTTAAATTTTTAATATTTTATTTATGAGTTTTTTTTTTTTTCAAACGAGTATCAATTTTACGATTGTGAATTTTAGGAATCTGAAAACGGAATTAAAAACACATTAGGCAATTAATAACTGAAGAAACAAATTTCCCCCGGATGCGCTTTGACTGTCGTCGTGATGACGTATTTTACGCTCTTAAACTATAATAGTAGTATGTGGTACAGTAATGTAGTATGAGAGAAAGTAGTGTGAGTATCACACCAGATTATTTCATAAGTAAGCATGGGATTTTACTGCAGTAAAAAGCCCCAAAATGCTACAAGTAGATTTTTTTTTTTTTTTCCAACAGACATCTATAAAATTCACAAACAAGTGACAATTGCATACGCTCCAAATTTAGCTTAATCAAAAGATTTTAAAAAAAGAAAAGAAAAAGAGTGATACTTTTTTTATTATTATTTTTTTTTTATCTGAAACAGTTGTCGCACATTTGTAAAATTTATAGATGTCTGCTTGCAAATTTTATATTCTTCAACACAATACCCTATTTAAATACATCTTCAACATCATCGCCATATCAGTTCCGAAGTAAAATAATTCCAATTTGGACCAAATCTTCAGGATATTTCAGTCTTGGGAAAAGTCGTTCAAGCTAAAAAGACAACACAAGTACGCGACAATTTCTTAAGCGCAAAATAATTTAGCTTAACCAAGGTACAAAAAATATGAAGAGTTATGTTTATTTATTTATTATTATTATTATGAGAAACAGTTTTCGCATACATTTGAACTTTACTGATGTTTGTTTATTCCCATTCTTTATTCTTCAACAAAATACCCTATTGATATACACATAGCTATATCAGTTCCGAAGTAGACTAATTCCAATTTACACTAAACCTTCATGATATTTTATTCTTGGGAAAAGTTCAAGTTAAAAAGAATACAAGTGACAAATAAATTTCACAGTTTACGAATTGTTTAACGTGATATGATAATAAAGTTTAAAAAAGGTACTTATGGTATATTAGAAAGATAATTTTACATATGATGTTCTGCTTCGATGTTTCACTTTAACCGTAGTGATGAACACAATAACGGATTATTAACCTTCAAAATTTTTGTAGGTTAATTCCAAATTACTAATTGCTAAATGCAACTTATCACTTAGAATGGGAACTAATGCCGCATAATAATGCGCTACTTGAAAAGTGCAAATTTTGTAATCGAACACCATATGAAGAAAAAACATGTAATAATTGTTTTGGGTTGAAATGAACAATAACAACCGTTCACCTGAAAAAAAAAAAAAGCACAACTACGAGGGCAGCATGAAAACAACAAAACATCAATACTGCAATCATGCCATTTTTCTTTTTTTTTTTTTTTTTAGGTGTGTGTGTGTTTTACGAAGATAATTGTTGCATGTTCCTGCAATTTATGGTGTTTTCTAAAAAACACTCTTATACATTATCATTCTATACAACTTTTTCAGTACATTTCACTGCGATATACTATTAGCCAAAATACATTGGGAATTGAACAGTTTTTTTTTTTTTTTTTCCGATTCTTTAAGAGCATATACAATAGGTACCCTCACCGACAGCCAATGTCCATGTTATTCTACGGGGAAATTTATTCATAGAATTATTTATTACCTAATGTTTTTTTTTTTTTTTTTTTTTCCGTTTTCACACTTAAAAAATGTCACCGCCGTTAAATTTGCTCTTGTTTTGCAAATTTTAAATATTCCATTTCGAAGCAGTTAAGTGAGAAACATTAACTTTCTGAAGCTGTCAGCAAGAATAGATATTGTACGCGGATCGAGGATGTATATATATATGTGTGTGTGTGTGTATTCTTACATTAAACTAAAATAAAATACTCTTTGCAACTATAGTTTCAATTCTTTCTTTTATACTGCAATGGTTCAGTCTGTTTTTGCACTCACTGCGACTTTACGTAATAAAACGTTATAACCCTTTCAAATATTCATTTTATATTTTACTAAATATAGCAACAAACCCACAATTATATTAGAATTGTTTATTACCATGTTTTTATTAGCTTCGATTTTTGTTTGTTTGTTTGTATGATTGTTTGCCCTGCCCAGTACAAATCTTGCAATCGATTTTTAACTAACTTCTCGACTAGCTAGATATTTGAAACTTTCAGGACAGCTCAGAACACGGTGACAATACATTTTTTTAATACTTTTAGTCAACTGTTTCAGGTCACGCTGCCTTCGGCAGCGTTTATATGATTCGACCGAAAATTTATTTAACTAACTTTCCAACTAGCTAGATATTTGAAACTTTCAGAATAATTCAGAACACGGTGAAACTGTATTTTTTTAATACCTTTAGCCAATTTTTCGGGTTCCTGCTGCCTTCGGCAGCGTTATCAGTACAAAGCTTGCAATCGATTTTTCACTAACTTTCCGACTAGCTAGATATTTAAAACTTTCAGGATAGCTCAAAACACGGCGACAATACATTTTTTTAAATATTTTTAGTCAACTGTCTCAGGTCCCTACTGCCTTCGGCAGCGTTTATATGATTCAACAGAAAATTTATTTAACTAACTTCCCGACTAGCTAGACGTTTGAAACTTCCAGAATAGTTCAGAATACGGTGAAAATGCATTTTAAAAATATTTTTAATCAATTGCTTCGAGACCCTGCTGCCTTCGGCAGAGTTACTAGAAAGCTTGCAATCAATTTTTAACTTCCCGGCTAGATAGCTATTTGAAACTTTTATAATAGCTCAAAATATGATAGCAATGAATTTTTTTAATACTTTTATCCAATTGCTCCAGGTTTCCGCTGCCTTCGGTAGCGTTTATATGATTCAACAGAAAATTTAAAAACATGGTATATAAAAAGTTCTTTTTATCTTGTAATTATTTTTGCATGAAAGTTAAGATCTTCTTGTAATTAAAATGAAAGCTATAGTCTCTTGCCAAAGTGTTTTAGATAGTTTGCTTACAATTGATTGTTGCCGTTTATCGTAATGCAAATAACGCCAATTATGGTGATTAATGTTCTATAAGAGTTTATCATATAGTGTCTCAATGATAAAATAAAAAATTTAAGTATTTTTTTTTTTTTTAAACAGTAAAAGCTTTTTATTATGAAGCCCTAAAAAGCATAAAATAAAAATTTATTCTTACAAAGACATGTTATAAAGAAATGAAAGTTTCAACACGAAAATAATTCTAGAGAAGGATAGATATTTCACTTTTGCAAGAGATGGAAATTTTTTAAATATTCAAAATATTTTAAAAAGTATTCATACCATATTCTTAGTTATTTGTATTATATAAAAATTCGTTAAGCCATAAATTTGAAAGATCTCGAAACCTTTTTTTAAATATTTTAAATATTTAAAAAATTTCATCCCTTGCAAAAGTGAAATATCTATCTTTCTCTAGAACTTTCTTAGTGTTGAAACTTTCATTTCTTTATAGCATGTCTTTGCAAGAATAAATTTTTAATTTATGCTTTTTAGGGCTCTACAATAAAAAGTTTCTGCAGTTAAAAAATGCTTTTTTTTTTTTTTACTTAAATTTCTATTTTTTGATTTTAGTTACAAAATAAATAAATAAATAAATAAATAAATAAATAAAAATAAATAAATAAATAAAAAACTTACGATACTGTGTAGGTATTGAAAGATTATATATATAATTTGACACTTTTTCTGTTAATTATCTCCAAAACTTAACTCATCGGACCTTGGAGGATCGAATCAACAATCATCGCATTATCAGTATGACACTCTAGCCAAAGGTAATAGAACATGCCATAAAAATGTAATATATACATATATAAAAAGAATATTGTTTTCGAATACTTTTTTAAAATATTTTGAATACTTAAGACTTTTCATCTCTTGTAAAAGTGAAATATCTATATTTCTTTAAAATTTTCTTATTGTTGGAACTTTTATTTATTTATTTATTACAGCATGTAAAAATAAATTTGTACTTTAAGCCTTTTAGAGCTCCACAATGAGAAAAAAGCTTCTTAAAGAAAATTAACGAAACATTCTTAGAATACTGTGTAGAAATTGAAAGTTTTTTTTTTTTTTTTTTTTTAATCAGTTGGCATCTTTTTCATTAATTATTTGCAACAAAGTAATATCGGCCTTCGCAGATCGAACCCACGACCATCGCGTTATGAATATGACGCTCTAACCAACCAACTGAGATAACGAATGATGGAAAAAGCTGCTTACATTTGTATTAGAGGGAAGGCGCCTTGTTTTTCAGCGTGACGAAAACACAAAGACGCGCTGAGGAAAATCTAATTTCAAAAAAAAAGTTTCTAATATATATATATATATATATATTAACTTAAATTTTTATTTTGTGCTTTTTAATAACTAAAAACGAGTTTCTTAAAATCTCTTAAGGTATTGTGTAGATAATGAAAAATTCTTTTAACAACTGACAACTTTTCTATTAATTATCTGCAAAATTCCCTAACAACACAGTTGTCCACAATACATCCCGATGATATCCATAGGGTGTCCGTAGACGTCTCTTTCATCCGTATGACATCCTAAAGATGTCATTTGGAGAAGATGTGCTGTTAGAGTTGCCACATCGCCCCTGCGAGAATCGAAGGCGCCTTTTTTTTTTTTTTTTTTTTGCGTGTGTGTGTGTGTGTGACACGAAGACTCGATGTCACAATCCAATTTTAATAAAAAGCTTCTAATTAAAAATCTATTTATTTTTGTAACACATATCGCACTCCAACAAGAAGTGTTACACAACTAAAAAATTCGGTATTCGAGAAAATAACTTAAATATTCTATATGAAGATGTTACACCTTTTGTGAACGTTAAGATACTTCATACGCATTTTTTAATAACAAACACGAAATTGGGATTTTTTTTTTTTTTTTTTACTTGTATCACTTTTCTTGCCTTGCTACATACAATATCAGACAATTATTTATTGTGCTCTAATTGCAAATTCTTATTTGTTGTTCCATATGAAGCTGCTGACAATTAGAAACATAAAAAGAACTTTAAAATTTATTTACTCTACATATGTCAATCAATTTATCATTAGACTGATAAATACATGAAATGCAATTAAAAGTGAATTTATTTGTGGAATAAATGAGGCATTTTATCTTTAGAACGCATAATAATCAAAATTTAAATATTACAGTGAAAAACATTTAAGTGAACCTGGCAACTTTAACTTGGCAATACTCAAGTAGGTTTATGTAAAAACTTATATTTTATTCAGGCAACAATTCTTATGGTTTTTTTACATTGTTCTACAGATTTGAAATCTTTAAATTGCGTTTTTTCGGTTCATATTTTTCTTAATGAATTCATGAACTTCAAAATTCTAAAACTTCTACAGATATTTAAGAAAAACTTTATTTATTTTAAATGTTTTATAGAACTTATTTAAAAGAGTTAGGGGTGGAATTTGAAATTTATTAATTAGTTTTTGGAAAAAAAAAAAAAGAGTTAAAAAGTGCAGGTCCATGTGTAAAAAATTTGCAGAAAACATTATTTTTGTTGAATTATACATTTGTATAATATAATTATATAATAGTTTATTTTATTTTTTAATATTTCTTCTTTTTAAAGATAACGCATAACTCATAACCCATCCCTAATTCTCTTAAGAGTAAATTCTGTTAAACATTCATTAAAAGTAAATAGATAAATAAATAAATGATGAAGTCTTTTCTTAAATATCTGTAAACGTTTTATCATTTTGAAGATCACGAATTCATGAAAAAATGCAAACTGAGAAAACGCAATTCAGTTCTATAAAAAACATATGAAAAACCATAAGAATTGTTGCCTGAATATATATTTAATTAAACAAACCCAATATAGTTCAGTTTATAAATATTGTATGGGAATATAAGCTTTTATATAAAACCTACTTCGATGGCGCCAAGACAAAGGTGGCAGGTCCCCTTAACTGAAAACCGCAGCAGACGATGTTTTGATGTGTTTTTTATTGCTCAAAGAGCATGTGTTTGAAAGTTGTGATTTTAAATAAAGATTTAAAAAAATATTTCTTTTGAATAATACCTTTTTATTTAACAGTAAATAATGTATCTTATACAGACAGAACTGATCTGGAAGAACACTATGATACAATACAGCATTTTGGTCCACCGTTATATGAAACATAATTATCAAATATCTGTACAATTTATGCTAATTTTTGCTGTCTGTACAAAAAAGAAAAATAAACAACCCAAGAAATGAGCAAATTAGAGAGGATTAACAAAACCAACTTTTCTTTCCTAAATTTATAAATTACACAAACAAATGAAAAAAAAAATTAACATATTCATTAATTAATGTAATTAATAAATAATAACATTTCTTTTTTTAACATAACATCTATGCTTAAATATATTAATCTGATAATGACGAAACAAATGTATCATTATTTATTTAAAATGTTGGTTTTGCGATCCATGATGGTTAAGAAATATAAAACCATCAGATGGGGGGTACTTTGAAAACAGGAAAAACCTGAGAGAAACTAACAAAGAAATGGTATTTGTATTATTGCACAGAGATACAATGGAGAGCATTTCACATAACAAGTTAACCAGCATGTTAGGTTACATGATTCACAAAAAGGTTTTGGTGCATTTTTAATGAAATCTACAATGATAATATGAAGGTAAAGGATAGTATTGCTTATACAAAAATAAGTTCACAATTAAAGTTCATCTACATCAATAGAATTCACATTAAAGGAGGGAGAGGGATAATGAAAATAAGCATTGATTTTTCTGCTTAGAATTGCTAGAAATAGAATGTATATATATTAGCCATACAAAATATCTAAATGCAAATATGTTACTTTTATATAAACAAAGAAATAGCTAAGGGAAAAAAAAATGGATGGTAGAAATTCTGGGTGAAGTAGCAAAAATACAGTCTCTTCTACTTGTTATATAAATGTATATTTACCAGGCACTTCCTGATTAACATACTTTCTAGTATTATTTCTGTTGAGCAAAAAGATTTTTTTTTTTAATTGGAAGCCTTACATATGATTTGAGGTAGAAGACTTAGTTGGGCTCCATATGTGACCAGACAATCAAATCGTGAAATGTGACCTATTGCTTGAGCACAGAATATTACCAAGCTTTACATGTCTTTAAAGAAAAAATATAGATATCATAACAAAACTGTTATCTAGATGACTTTACTTTATAACGTTTTGCACATTGTAAAAATAAATTCAAAATTCTTTCAAATACAATGGACAAGAAATTTTCTTTATCTCCATATTATTAATATTTATCTCGATGTACGACTAGTATCAGACATTTTAGAAGAAAACGTTACAATGTTCATCAAGATGAAAACAGTTTTTTAGTTTCCATAAAAGTCTTTTATAAACAAATATCAGTATTCAAAATTCCTCTCCTGAACTTTTACTTTTTATCACAGCACAAGATTGTTTTTTTTATCCATAAAGGATTATTCAGATTGAGGAGAAGTTCAATTTAAAATCAATAAAGAGTTAATTTTTATCAATAATTACATATCTTGACAAGCTCAGCTTAGTATAACATTTCAGTAATGTACAAAATATAAAGATATGTATTTAACTTCACCCTTGTGTCAAACTGACACTTTGACAGATGAAAAGTTTTGCATTTGACATTTTTTTTTACAAAAGTCATGGGAGTTAGAGGCACATTTTGAAGCAAGAAATATGAAGATAGTGAAGAAAAGAGATCGATTGAGAAAAACATTTCTCTAGATAGAGAAGATGAAAGTTGTATCCATTAATAATTCTGTTTAAGACACTGGGATAGGAACAGTGGGAAGACCACCACAGGCACATTTGATTATCAATTGCAAAATGAGTAAAAGATGCATATTTGTATAACATACAAACCCGCCATAAAAATATGGATTTATCCTATCAAAACAGGCACTTCCACTGTAATCTTGTTTGTAATGTAAAGTGTCTAAAACATGATTTATCTTGTCGTAAACAAAAAATTCACTGAAGAACAGGTATTGATTTCGCCGGCGACAGAAGTAATTGTGGATCAAATGGTGAATAAGGGTGTCCTAGAAATGGGCTTAGAGGCGGGAAAGATGTAAGACCCATGTGCGTACTGGGAAATTGAAAGTGAGTTCCACTGCTGCCAGATGCTGAGTAACTCCTGGGACTTGGTAAAGCGAAAGGACTCCAAAATGGTAAAGTCATAAGAGGTGTCTTACTCTGAGGCAAGAATGGACTGGTGAATGTCACAATTGGAGTCTGAAGTGACCCAAGAGCTGCTGCAGCTGATGTACAGATGGGTCCGATCGGCGGAGGTTTGGGCTTAGGTCTTGAAATAGAAATTGTAGTACCAGAACCAGTACTGCCTCCACCGATGGATGGAGCCGGACTACCACTACCAGACGAAGCAGAGGGCGAGTGGCAAGAATCACTCGCTTCTGACTCGGACTTTATTCTTTTAGAAGCTCCAGTTGTGGACAGATCTCGAGGGCTGTCATTTGAACCCTCATCATGATCCTGAGCAGATGAACCAAGCTCGTCATCGTCATCACTAAAGGATCGCTTAGTCTCTCTTCTAACTTCTGAATGAAGATGTCTCGGCGACAACAGCCAAAGACCATTTGTACGACTCTCATACAGTTCTTGGTGCCTTTTAGGTGATAAAGGTTCTGGTTTTGGTAGACCATAAGGAGGGTTTTGATGTGCATGTTGAGGAGGCGGCGTCGATGGAGACTGCCGACTGTAAGGTTGCTGAGCTTTGTTGATTGTTTCCATTTTCACATGAAAAGGAATTTTATTTTCAGTCTTAACGATCTCAGGAAAGGAAACAAATCGATACACAAACTTCTGACCAAGAACTTTCCTAATGATATTCTTGTCGTAATAGTACCGAAGAGCTCGGGATAGTTTGTCATAGTTCATATTGTGCTTGTTCTTCCGTAGACCCCATAATCGTGCCACTTCTTCCGCATTCAGAAGCTTGAACTCACCATCATTATTGGTCCACGTAATAATATGAGTATACTGGTTACTAAGAAGTAACTCTAAAAGGAACTGCCATAGTGTGATGTTAGTCTCCATGCCTAAAAAAAGAAGAAAAGGAAATTAGTAAATTAACGCATTCAAAGATATTTAAAATACATATATTATCAGTAAGCTCTGTAAATGACAGAAATTTTTATTACAGAATAACAATTAATTGCAGAAGTGATAAAATCAAGTGCTTATAACACACAAAAATTTGCAACAGGTCATTTATAATGCACTCTAAAGTTTGTATTTTACTATTATTTTCATTTCCCGTAAAAATGTGCTTTAGAATATCGATTAAAGTAGTTACAATAGCGATACTTCCTTAATAACGCCAGTTAATATAATCCAAGAAACACCAAAGTTAAACTCCCCCCCCCCCCCCCCCCCAATAAAATAAGAAAACTAATGCGCACATATAAAAAGTTTTATCAGTTAAATTAATATAAATATGAATTAAAAACGTAGTTTATTCTGGCTATAAGCAATTATATTTTCAAAGAATGCACAATATTTCAAATCATAAATTGCTGTAATTTTAAATCAAGAATTTTTAAAACTTAAATACTTTTTCCGACGGAAAAATTCCGTAGTCGAACGGATCTGATATTTATTATGTACATGCAAACAAACATTAACAAAATCAAAAAGTCCAATTATTCAATTCCCACACTCACCAGGCTTAATCCACCACATTTTCCTTGTACATTTCAATTTTTTAAATGAATAAATTCATTCATATGCTAACAGGGGAAAAAAAAAAATGCATATCACGAGTTCTCTAGGGGGAGAAAAAGAGAGAGAGACCGAAGATAATTTTCCCTGGACGGGTTAAGTACCACGCCCTTTCTCATCTCCTGGCACGCTCGGGGTAGACTTATGACATTGTCTAATAAGGAGGGGGGCAAGGGGTGCGTTTATGAGAAACGTAGTTAATAAATGAAGCATAAATGATCATAAAAATCAGGGTCGCAAACGAACAGAGAGAGGAAACAGTAATGAAATGCACTTCCTGTTGAAGTCCGAGAGGAAGCCAGAAACAGGAGAAAGGAAGAACCCCATTACCACTGGGATGCACCCAATTGGAGCATCCTTCCCGGACAAGCAGCAATTACAAACAAGAGAGAAAAGAAATTGGTAACTGCAAATTTTCGAGCACGTGATTTGCGAATTACGCCCCAAAGGACCGTCCAAAACATATGCAACGCGCGAAAGACCAATTGAAGAGGTCAAACAAGAAGGCACCTGCATCCTATTTGAAGAGCGAGAAATGACTTAAAGAGTCCGATTTAATTTGATAACCCCTTTTTATGATGGGTATTTTACGGCGGCAGTTCTTAAAAAGGGCCCAAATCTTTTCGCTAATTCACTTTAAGCATGGAAGGCATGAAAGAATTATTGTGTTGATGATATGGATGTGAAATTTCAACGAGAAATATTGACTGAATTTATCGTCACGATTAACAGGAAATTGTATTATTTGTTTATTTTATTATTCATTCTCTCTCTCTCTTTTCAGTATACACTGTCTTTCATTCATACATAAAAATTCAATTTTTAATGTTCTTTATACTTAATGATTTAGTCAATGATAAAAATTATCAGCGAAATAGTTTCAAATAAGAAGTATAACTTCCTTATTAATAACACAGACAGTTGACACCAATTTTTAATTTCCTTGCCACAACAAAATTTAAATAACATTCGTATTTCTTTCTCGGCTGTTCATAAAAGTTTATGCAATATAGTGATTATTAATATTATTAAGTAATGTAACTTTATTTTTTTAAGAGGGAGTAAAGAGAAAATAATATAAAAAATGAAAGATGAAATTGAAATTCATAATAATAATAATAATAATAAATTGTATGTTTAAATTTAAATTAAAAATAATATTTATTATTATTAATATTATTGTTTTATAATAAGTAACAAGCATGTACAAGTATATATCAGAGTTATATAAACAACATTTTTATTAGAATCTGTCCTAAATGTGCTAAAAAAAAATTTGTAGTTCGATCGACTCTGAATCTGATGGTCCTTTTACCTTACTACTCCATATCTATGTTAAATTATAGGTACACGGGAATGAGAGTTAATTCACATCCTTCAACCAAAGTAACAAAGTTAGAATTATTTTTTAATATCATTCAACTTATTTAGGTGTTTAAAAAAAAAAAGAAAAGGGAAGAAATATTTAAAATTAGTTAATTCGCAATTCCATGATCAAAAGTATATTAAAGTTGGTTATTTTGGTGCTGCCATCTCTCATCAAATAAAGAAGTTAACTCTGTATGATTACAAAAGGAAGCATGTGTATGAAGGCCAATTATCTACCTAAAGGACCTAAAGCTAATTCCTTCCATAAGAGAGACAGGGGGTGGGGGGAGGAGGAAGAGATCCTCTTTCTAAAAGAGTCTAGCTCATAGAGAAAACCACGAAAAACTCTGAACTGTTAGATAAACGAGTGCGAGAGGAGAGCTGGGTTCAGTTCGGACATATCACTTCCCTTTTACAAAAACAAAGAAAACAATTTTTGAGCTAATATTTTATGTATCTACCTAAGCAATGAAATTGGAACAAGAAAACTGGGTTTGAAAAATAAAAAATACATAAATTAAGAAAAAAAAAATATCTTTGGAAAATAAAAACTCATTTAAGGGTCGTGATTTTTTTTTTTTTTTTAAATGTGAAAATGGAACTTGAAAATATGAATTATAATGGGAATTATTTAGGATTATTTATCCATAAATTAAGTAAATTGGTCTTTGGTTGACCTAGACACGTTAAAGACATCTCCTTAAAGCCCACTTTCTACTCTAGGAACCTAGACTCAGACTGACTGGGATGCTCTCTGTGAAAAGTCCAACGTAAAACAGAGAAAGATAAAGATAAACTTACCCTGTAGCTTTTAATAAGACATTGTAAAATAATTTCTATCTTAAAAAACTATAAACTGTTTTCTTACATGAGATAACATATGATTTTGTTTGGCATAGCTGCTCAAAAATTAATGCAACATAATTTCGCCAAATTTATCAGTTATTTTACATGTATTAAATAAATTTATAAATAAGTCCTAAGGATTTCATAATTGGGTTCCTTCATAATCCATAATAATCCAGTGCAATTTGAAAAAAACTGAAAAATAGAGGTTCAAATATTTGTAATTTAATATGCATAATACATTGTTGCCGTTGTGAAACAGATAAAAATAAAATTCTATACGTTTCATCCCCTCCCCCCCCCCCCCCCCACGTCCGCAATATAGTATTCTCCTCTCTCATGTGCACTCATTGGGGAATAGTTAGCGCTCTGACCTTCAGTTGCTAGGTGCCGAGTTCCAGTCTCAGTTCAGGCATGGATGTTCGGGTTTCTGTGTTGATGTACTTTAATGTGCTTGTCCACACAAGGAATCTAAGCATGGGTGGAAGACCTCTGTGGGGATCTTTCTGAGAGGCTCTAGCCCGTATTCAAGCTAACCGTAGTGGTCCAGGATCCAATTTAAGCCGTAAATCTCAATTTAGTGAGTCTTCGTGCGAAAAAAAAAAAAAAAAAAAAAAAAAATGACCGCAGCGCCTCCTCCTTCACTATTTTCTGCTGCATTTGTATATTGGTACCAAAAGATCAAATAAGAATCACTGCAATTCATACAATTAGAATAAATAGATCATAAACCATACACATATGTAACACACACGTACATATGCATTCATTGATATATTTTTACAATAAAGTAAATAGATTTTGGCATGCTTCCGATTGCATCAATTCTCAGTGTACTTTAGTTACAAAAATCAGAAAACGTATGTGAGTTAGCTTTTTTTCCTCTTGTCGGTGTATTATTGCATCCTTCCGGAGGCACTCAACAATATCCGGTTGCGAAAACGGAAAAATTCGATTGTTCTTCGTTATTACAGAATCGCACTCTTAACGGAAAATACAAAAAAAAAATTCTCTGTTAGTAAAAGAAAGGTAAATGTCGGCAGAAAAGAAAAAAAAAAAAAAAAAAATTAGTATCGTCTGCCGGATGTCAATCACGAAATTTTGAAATAATAAAGGGTACAGCATAGAAGGGGGAAGGGGGAAAAAGGGGGGGGGGGGGAATTAAATGAAATACAAGAAAAAGGAGGTCCAAAAGACAGATGTTTTGGAAAATGCAGGCATGCTTAATTTATGTAAAGTAAAGGGTAGCATTTCAAAATTAAGTGCGAATGAAAATCGATGAGAATTGTATCGTAATAATGATTTCCTTAGTAGGTATATAAATGAAATGATTAATTGGATAATGTGTTTGCTTATATCAAAATAATGACACAGTACGCAAACTTAATGGACTGAATCGTACAAATTGTATGCCCAGGAAAAAGATGTATTAGCTACAAATGAGTAAATAATTATATTTTGAATGTCAGACTTCTGACGTTTTAGGCTAAAGGGTACTTATGTAGTCAATCTTGATTTGCTATCGTTAGAGGGGATGAAAGAATGGGGAAAGATGTAAAGTTGCAGTATAGAGAAGAATAGGTTACTTATGCAGTCAATCGATAAAAGATTAAACTTAACATCTTCCTAAAATAGTTGAAAGAAAAAAATGTACACCCTACCATTCTTTTTTCTATAAATTTGTTACATTTTCCTACTTATAAAATAAGCATTTTGTTCCTTTTTTTTTTTTTTTTTTAATAACTACGTATTTTTAAAAATGCGTTGTTCTAAAATGACGCTGTTTGTATTTTAATAATATTTCCTGAATTTTGGAGATTTTTTAACGGTATATCAAGAATGCATTCTTAGGCTTAAAACCATTCCTAATTTTAATTTCCGACCGACTTTAATTAAAAAGAAAGGAAAAACGAAAATAAAATGTATAGGATATATTTCATTAAAATACTTATTAAATGCAGAATACCAGAGAAAACATAAATAAATAATTGACGAACGATGCATAATATTGCTAGATAATTCTTTCTTGAGTTGTGTGTATCATCTATAACTTTTTCATTTCGATAAGTTTAATTATTATCTTCATCTAATGAAATCATGTAAAATGGGACACAATGTATATTATTTAAAGAGAAATGTTTAAATAATAAAGCAGATAAAAATAAAGGAGGCGAAAAATTGCTTGTTTTCTTTTTTAACTTATTCTAGGCATACCCCATCATCGTCCGAATACTATTTAGTGTGTCCTTTTTTGCAAGTTTTTCTTAGTATGTTATTAATTTATTCGGGGTGGCTACAGATATTCTGAAAAATATTTCCTGATTTTTCCCTGATTTCGCAGACTAATTTTGGCAGATTTCCATGATTTCCGTTACCTAGTATATGTTCCATAATTTTGTGTATATCACACTCTTGTGTAACATGCATGCTCACTAAACCACTGCAATTGAAAAATATATACTGATGAACAAAAATATCTTGAATTAAAAAAAATAATAATAATGTTAACTTGGCAAGATTCGACTAAAAAGCAGCCAATCCTGTGCAATCATCGACAAGATAATACCTGTTCGGCGATCTTTCAGTAATGTTTTCAGGGCAAAAATGATAATATCTATGATTTCTAGGAGTTTTTATAAAAATTCCCTGATATTTCCAGACTGATAAAGTACCTTGATTTTTCTATGATTTCTCTGTTTTCCCTGATTGTCGCCACCTTGTTATTATTTATGTGTCTGGGGGTCGAATCTAAGAGCTGAATTTTTACCGACTGAGCTGAAATTTTGTATACATACTCGCATGCATGACAGGACAAGCTCAACTCAAGTAGTAACGTATATAGGGATGGGGCTCTTTTTCAAAATTTAATCCGCTTTCTATCGTCTTATTAAGTTACAATTTTGCATATATGTATAACTTCGATGACAATACATGCCTATGTAGTAACAGAATTAATTGGACTCTGGGCCCTAACTTTAGTTCAAACACACTTCTTTAAAACTTTTGATTTAGCTGAAACTTTGCATACATGTATGATTCCAATGACATGCTCATCTGATCACCCAAATCCAGTTGAACATTTTTTTTTTTTTTCCAATTTTAACCCAATTCCTATCGTTTGATTAAGCTGAAATTTTGCATAAATGTATAATTTCGACGATAATACCTGTTTAAGCAGTAACGAAACTCCAGTTCAACATTTCTTTTAGAATTTTAAGCCACTTTCTATCATCCAATTGAGCTGAAGTTTTGCGTGAATATGCATTATCCACATCCGCTGATTTGGAGTTTTTAGTACATCTTGAAATAAAAGGCCTGTCTTTAATTTTTTTAAGTGTATTTATGTATTATTTTTACTATTATTATTTTATTTAAGAATAAATACATGAACAGTTAAAAATTACAACATATGAATAATATTGATGTTTCAAGCACGAGAAGAAATCCCAGTTTGTTTGATCAAAAGTACCTGAATCTGTCTCACATTCTAGAAAGTTAAAATAAGAATCTCACATTACAGAGGAAATAAACATATCCACTTCACTCTCCCTCTCTCTTTTAGCTACCACAATCTTAATTGCGCACATTCAATATTTAATCGACTGCCGATCTCAGCACCTTCCGTTTGAGAAAAAATCTTTTTTCTTTCCCTCCATTCTCCTCGTCCCCCTCAATACCTCCTTCCATTTTTCAATTTCGACATCTCAATGTGTACACAGCTAGCTACATAGATTCTTCATCTCTTCTCCCACCCCCACCCCTGCAGCCGTCCCGGGTTCAGAGCCGGAACTCCTTCTCGTGGAATCCCGGGGCGCGCGTGACCTTGCCCGGGATTCCCTCCTCCTCCTCTGTCTCTACTCCTCACACATCAGACTTTTTTTTTCCTTGCTCACTCGTATCTTCTTTGCAAAACCGAGTATCATTACTACTTCGCAGCGAAAATGTATCAACTTCATCTTTCTTCTCTACTCAAGTGGCTCGCCTGAGTAGGTAAATTTCAATTTCGGTAGGATTAACAAGTTTTCATGGTGTAGTTGCTCTAATCTTTTTGTGATGAAATCGCAATCGCGATTCATTTCTGTCAATATGGAATAAAAAAATAGGCCAGTCCTGTCTGACTCGGGCAAAGGGCTCCGTATTTTTATTTTTATTGTTATTATTATTATTTTACGATATTTTTTTTTTATACATGTATGCACGTACGATAGATCTATGCACATGCATATTTTAATGAATTAGTGCGTTCAAAAAGAGCTTCAGTCAGGATTATTTTAACTGTTAAATATCTTCTGAGGGAGGCGAAAAATTCTGAAACATGAACATCTGTAGCAAGAGGGAAATTTAGGGGGAGGGGGATTCGCCAATAAAATTAGAAATTACATTTGTTACATTATTATTTTTATTATTCATTATACCTTATATATTTTTTGTATTTAACAGTTAAAATAATCATTGTCTGCACTGCCCTTTAGATAAAATTCATGGCTTTAAAATTGTCGAAAAGTGATAAAGATTTCGGGAGGGGAGTGGCGTCCCGCAAAAACGGTGGGTGATTGGGCAAAATGGAGGTCATTTTACATAAGAATCAGCAAGAATGATATCAGGGCTCGAAAAAAAATTTCTTTCTGCAGCCCAGTGTCATTAGACTAGAGTTTTACTTATCTATATGCTTTGATAGGTGCATCATATCAAACATACAGAAACCACTGTATTTCTATTTAAAAGAGAGAGAGAACGAGACTGGCGCCCTTTCTCCAGGCACTGATTCATGTAATACAATATGGTTTTTGATTATTTCAGCCATTTATCGTTTGTTAAAAATGATTGAAAATCATTAAATAAATATATTTCAAAAATAAATGGACAAATGAGAGTTTTAATTAATTTATTTATTTGAAATTCAAATTCTTAAGATGACAGATTTTGTGAATGGACCCAGATTTGTCCTAAACAGAAATGTTTCACAGTATGGTGCCTTCCGAAAGCAAATTCTCGGGAAAACAGCATCTTAGCACAGTCTTTTCTCTTTGAACTATGTACCACTTTCCACCATAATATTGTATTCATAAAAGAAAAATAAGCAAGTGTGTTGCTAAATAGAAATTTAACAATTCCTGTATTAAAGAAGCCTCGTCAACTGAGTTGTGCATGTAATCTACAATTATCTAGACTGGGCCCTACAGATAAACGCAAGAAATAAATAAATAATAATAATTGGATAGGCGCCCGAATCCAACATATATTCATTGTAATATTAACACTAAATTATTCTATTTGTTTTTAATGTTTATTAATTACTCAATACCCCTACAATAAAATGAACCGAAAAATTAATGCTGAAAGATGAAGAATAAAAAAATGGTACTTAAACGTGTGCTTTAGAACTGCAGTCTTGCCTGCCTTTTTTCCTGCCTGATGAAAGGCTGTATTCAATTATATCAACCCGAAACAATTTATATGTTGTAAGTTAGAATGTTGGTTAAAAAAAAAAAAAAACTTATTATTCATTTAAGTACACTTTATTTAAATACAGCCACATCTGTTCTCAAGTTTTAAAATGTACTTTAAAAAAAGTAGAATAATTCCAATTAGGATTAAATTGAATGACAATTTACCACCCCGAAATTTAAACTTTTGTTACCCATTTTTGTGAAATTTTCGTTTATTTTTGTGAAAAGTAAAATTTTATGTATTTTTCTGGGGGGGGGGGGGAATCGTGCAAAACGTTTTATTTTAACAGTGATTCTATATAATGTTTACTATCCAATTAATACAGTTTCGTTTCGCCAAATAAATGTATAACATTAATTAAAAGTAATGCATGGAAAAAATGTATAAAAGAATCATTTTTATATTAATAAAATTTTGTGAAGGGGCAGTTTTTAAGAATTTGAGTTTTGTGAAGGAGCCCATTTTGGGGATTTGAATTTTGCGAAAGGGCAGCCAAAGGACCCCAATTTTTCCCTTGATCGACATTACAATTTTAAACATTTCAATTAGATTAACATCTTTGGCACTGACTTTCATATGTACCCTGTTCATAAAAGTTATAATTTATAATATTGATTGTGAACTTACACCGATATTCCAAACACTCACTGATCAAGTTTCAAAAGGACTATTAACTACTTCGATACCACAAATCAATAACAGGATAAAGTCAGAATCAATATTTCTCTAAACATTTTCACACAAAATTTACAACTTCTAATAATTATTTGTTTCCGTTCAGGAAATTTAGTAATTAATAATGTAATTATTAATGTAATAATATGTGGTGGCGCAAAATTTTCAAATATATATTTAAATGAAATTTCATTTCTTAAATTTGTGTAATTCAGGCAAAATTAGAAGAAACAAACAAAAAAAAAAAAAAAAGAAAAAGAAAAAGAAAAGAAAAGACATAATTTTTGGGATCCGGACATAATATCCCGGGACAAAATCTCACTGGAACCGGACAAAATATCGCATTAAAAAATCAATATGATCTGTTTGAAAATTTTATTTTGTGTCACGTGTGATCTCTGGTGGGGGCCACAGGGCCTTATAAATATTAATTAATTAATTAAAATAAATAAATAAATAATAGAGTTGAATTTCATTATTTTATCTATGATTATTTTTAAGTTGTTTTATCTTTTGCTTTTCACTATTCAAAATATATTTTAAAAACAGTGTACATCACTGCTGACATCAAATCTGAACACTATTCACAAACTTCAATTAAAAATTTTAAAATTGATAAGCACGATTGAATTCATTATGACTAATCTTTACAAAAGTTACAACTCATTTTTCCTTTCTATTCATTTACATAAGCTGGGATAACTATCTAAATATTTTTAATTTAATTGATTTTGACAATTTTCTACATGTTGTCCTCTTAACCCTTTCAGGGGCGCCGTTTGCACAGTGCAAACGCAAATTTTAATTCCCAGCTGCAAAAACTGGCCCAGGATTTTTCTTTTTCTTTTATAACTTGAAGGAGAAACTTCATTTATTTCTTCTGTTCTAACATTGTTGGTAAATTCTGGTGGTTTTATTTTAAATGGGAAAATTTGCTTGTACCGCAAAGGATTAAATGTTAAATGCAATGCCATGACTTAAAAGATGTAGACGAAAAAGTATTTAAAAAAAAAAAAATGATCATCGAAAGCAACAAACTTTTCCGATAATTCGTACATATATATTTTTTTTTCTTTTTCCATCAGACCTTGGAAAAAAAAAATAAATAAATAAATAAAAAACGCTAATATTTTGCAGTTAAAAAAAAAAAAAAAAAAAAAAAAAAAAAGCAACAGCAGCAATTTCCGATATTTTTCAAAAGGTATAAGCACGCTACTACTATTATGTAAACAGCTGTATAAAATATTTAGAATCACGCATATGCAACTCAATGAAGTGACAATACAATAAAAATATATACTACACTTTGGTTTCCTTTTTATCAAAAATATAAACATATAAACCAATCGTATCATAACCATAGGAAAATCAAGCATATTAATCTTTCAGCATTGCAAATGTAAAAGGGTGTTTTATTGAATATGGAATTTATTTTATTTTCCCGAATTTATAGGACATACAACAGTTAATATTACTTTATTTATTTCAAAAGTTTCAAAATGATGTTATGTAATAATTAATATTGTGATTCGACAGATATAATATATGTTACAAAATATAAAAGTATGCAAATACAGTGCAACCTGATGAATATATATATGTACAATATATATAAAAGCACAGCTATGCAATTTAATGTTAAACATACATGCGTTACTAATTAAACAGTGTGCGAACGTTCTCATTCAGTCTAAGATTTTGCATGCATTTACATTTATCTTTTCAGAATCAGAATTAAGCATCACTGACAATTTTGAGGATTCTCTCCTCCAGAGTTCACAGTTTACACTGTAGGCCAAATTTTAAAAGGCAAAATCCATTGTTTAATGTAGTGTTTGTTTAAACGGGGGTGGGGGGAATGCAATGCGAAATTGCAAAAGTACAATTTAAAGTGATATAATGCACACATACAAAATAATAATAATAATATGGGGGCTTACAGCAATACACATAAAGTGGTATTATTCCCTTTCAAGAAAAAAAAATGTACGAACTAAAGTGATATAAAATATTTTTGTTATCAAAGATAACCTAAGAAACTGAAACGATCCTAATTGCCCAACTAAAAAATCATAAACTAAGAAGGGGGAAACCCTTAGATAAATAATGAATTTATTATTTATCTAAGGGGAAACTTCATTCATTCCAGTGCTCTTTTATACCCCACTTTCAGCAAACACACGGTGGTTGATAAAATAAATATAAAAAGCAAATATAGAAAAATATTTTTGATATCTCCATCCTCCGAACTCGGGCGATAAATCGCCAAGAACTAGAAAGAATCCAATTCCTGCCCGGGGCCTAACCGGAACAGAGCTCTTTCCCCCTCACAACTATTTCCGTTACTTCCGTCTCCCGTCGGCCACCACAATTACAGCCGTCGGCTAATAGATGGAGGAATACCTCCTCATTTCATTAACGCGGGGTACCCACAAATAGAGCTCTAATCGACAGAAGAAAAAGATAAATGCTCATCAAGTGGACGGCTCGACGAAAGATAAGACAGGAATAAAAATAAAGAGTGTTTATTGAGTGTTTCAACACAAGTTGTAGAGAAAAGTTACAGGTGGTGGTTAGAAGAGCTCTAAAAAGGGTAAAGAAAGTATCCCCCCCCCCCATAATTGACTTAATTGGCTGAGCCGCAATATTTGAATTATCTCTTTTGTGTTTAGAGCATGTTGAAGAAAATCCAACAAAATTATTAAATATTTTTAACCGTTGCATTTGTTTTTGTTGGAAGAGTACCGATAAATATATTATTTTTATTATTTTTAATGCTAACAGCAGAAGTTTTTTTTTTTTTTTTTCCCCTGCTGATTTTCATAATTACGAAGTATTGGCTGATGAAAAACGTACTGTAGTTGAATATTTTTATTTATTTTTTCTCCCCTTCCAAAACAGTTTTTGAAAATTTTACAAGTTTTGACTTTTTTTTAAAAAAGCGCGAACATAAAAAAAAAAAAAAAATTATAATGATTTTTTTAAATCAATATTTCACTATATACATTTAAGTATTTAAGTATGAGAATATAAAATTACATATGTGTCTATATGTTTAGTAACAAAAAAAAAAAGTGTTTTTAATATAATAGTTTCCCCCCTCCCGCCAGAAATCTCATAGTTTGATTTTTCATAGCAAACTATTTTTTGGTATAAATTAAATGTCATTGTAGAAACTAAATTTATTGTGTGAATTTCAAAATAAAGCACTGGACAATTTTTAAAGCTAGAATACAGCATTAATCATAAATTGCCTAGCTACTGGATCCAGTTTTTAAATTTTAAAGAGTCCGGTACTTTTTTCAATATCATTGAACACAAGTACAAGTTTTGTAGCCTGTTTTAAGAAATATTAATTTTAACAAAACTTCAAACTATTTTTAAAACTTCTCTCTTTTCAATTATTATTATTATTATTATTATTTTAAAGTCATGTTAGATCTAAAATGACATATTTCTTCGGCATACAATGCTATGGCTGCAATTTAAAAATTAAAATTCAAAACTGAATGGCATTTTAATTTTTCTATAAATGCAATAACAATAATAATAATAATAATAAAAGTAGTCAACTTTGGTATTTTCAGTTTTTTTCCTTCTAATGATGTTAACATTCCGGCGCTTATTTTATTTTGAAAACATTACTATTTTTGCAAATGCGTACAATTCATAAGCATTCTAGATTTTAAAATCGAATAAAAGGTTTCATTAAAAAAAAAAAAAAAAAAAAAAAAAAAAGGTTTTAAAATATTTTGTTAAACAATTAGAAAACAATAATAAATTAAAATGATATACATGCTCAAAACTTGTTTCTTTTTTTTTTTTTTTTTTTTTTCTTTTTTTTTATCATAATAATAATAATTTAAAAATATCACACAAAAGTCAAAATTTAAAAAAGCATACATAAACAGGAGTACCTAAAAGCATTCAGTGGAAATACAAAATTTTAAGTAACTTTGTACATATTTATTTATTTAAGAGTGAAATTTTTCAGGGGCTACCCATAAATTTATTTATTTATTTATTCATATTGAAAATTTTGCTGTTCCTGAATTTCGTGTTAAATTATTTCGTTTTCATAGAAATATATAATTTACAACGTTAAATTTGCCTGATAATGTATTAAAATTTCTCCAAATATTACTTATTATAGGTATAAAGAAATACTTTTAAGTATAGTCATATGACATTGATAAGTCTCTTCTATCTGCATGCAAGTAGCAGTTTTCAGGTTTTTTGTTGTTAGGCAGTTTTACCTCTGTTTATTTTATTTTACAATAATGTAAACTTTCGTAAAATGTAACAAAATATTTTCGAATAGCATGATGCAAGTATGCTGCAAAAATATTATTTCAAAGTAAAATGGATTTAAAAATAATAATTGATTATACTGTTGATCGCGATCGCGACAACTGCAGTTTTTACTCTGATAATATTTGAGGAGCAAACGTTCAAACCGTGTTTTCTCCTTCGGGTACAATTTTTCAGAAAACACAAAAACTAATAAATTAAAAAATAACTAAACTTAAAACCTAATTATCGTTTGTTTAGATGTATTACTAGATACTAGAAAAATATGTGATGGACATATCTAGGAAGATATGTAAACTTGCTATTTTTATGTTTAGTTAAAAGAAAAATCACTAACTCAATTTTTTTTTATTTTTGGAGAAAACACAGTTTGAATAGTTACTCCTTATTTATTCCAAACAGAATATTTGGATGCTACTTTGTAAATGCAATAAATTCAATTTATTCTGAGCAAACTATTATTATTAATTATTAATCGTTAATTAGCAAAAATTATTATGAAAAATATATTGATTATTACATTTAAAAAATATGTAAAATATAGGCATATATTTAATCAGTCTTTTAAACTTTAGAAACGTATGTTTTTGAGGTAGCTATAATACCATGTTGAAGAGATAAACCTATAATTGCAGGAAACGGTAATACATAAAATAAAATTATTTCGAAAATAATTGAAAAGATATATTAGAAATATTTTATCCATACAGAAACAAATATAAATTGTCATTCACGTAGAAAATTCCAAGGAGGAAATATCAATAACGTTTCAAAATTAGGAAAACGTAATTGGAAATTTGAAGAAGGTAAAATCAAAAATGCAATTCAAATGACGTCAAAAGGATGGAAAATCCCCATATCTAATTATGGTGTTGAAGCTAACAAAATCAAAATTAGATTAGGGAACTACGAAATATTGCGAAAGTTTCTAGAAATTAGCATCAGAAAAACAACATTTTTAAAATTTTAAGGGAAAGGACAAAGTTTATAAAAATGCTGAATTTAGAAAACAAACACCACCACGGGAAAAAGATACTTTTACCGAAACCATGAAAGCATAATTATATAGAAATATTTAGACAATGGATTCCATTGTTAATTGTTAATAATGTGATGTTATAGCTATTAAAACATTTAAGATTTTTTAAATAATAGCATATTTTTAATTAATTTTTAAAATTTAGAAATTTTAATAAAACGAACGTGACTCCAAAAAGGAAAAAAAAAAAAAAAGTCAGTAATCACAGTTTGATTCACGGTAAAATTTTATGAATTTAAGAGCAATTTTAAACAAAAATGTCATAAGCTATATGCTTTTACGCATTTCATTTACTTAAATAATCTAACTGCTTATACATATCTTGTCACCTCAATAACATTTTACACAGAAAAGAAACATAAATGATAGGCATTTTGTGTATTTTACTTTTTTTTTTTTTTTTTTTTTTTTTAAATTATAATAGTCAAAATATTATATAAATTTTAACATATAATCAATAAATATATTAAAAACACTTTAAACACACGTAAATTTAAATTTTTATTTAAAATATGTTAAATTTTTTTTATCCAAAGCTTTTCGCTTTAACCCTTTATCTACTGCATTATAATACAGACAAAAATTGTATTTGAAACATATATTTTTAGTTACCAAAATGCATTATTTAAAGATATATATGTTAAAAATTATGCTTATCACCTCATCATAATAATTAATGAGAATTCTGTGAGGTCGTACTTTAGTGTACCACTGGTACATAGAGGTCGAAAAAATTATTTCGACATGAAAAAAGTGTACAAAAATATTTACTCTTTATGTTCCTCATATTTTTTCTAAGATTAGTGGGATATTCTTGAAATAATATAGGAATTAATTATAACACACATGAAGATTGTGAAAAATATCAAACAAAAACAGCAAGTGCACTCCATAAAATCCCTTATGGAACAAAAATGGCTCTATGTATCGTCTAATGCTTTGTAGTGAGATTAAAGGGAGGTACATCTGTTCCCTTCTTATAAATAGCTTTGACATTTCTTCTATAAATTCGATTTTATACTCTTTTTAAAGTAATGGTACTTTAAAGTACCGTCAGTAGATAAAGGGTTAATAGTAAATCATCATCAGGGATTTTTAATTATTCGTTTCCAATGAGCAGTTTTAAATATGTTTTCTTTTCACAGTCAATAGTTAAGTCTTTTTATAACGTGAATATCAGCAAAGGCAATTTGAAGTCCGGTGGAGGTTGGATCAAGGAGCTAAAAAAAATAAGAGAAACTGGAACTATTGAAAAATCACACGAGGCTATTGTAGGAGAAAAAACCATCATGAATTAGCAGAAATAAACTATGAACTATTTTATAATATTGTGCCAAATTATTGGCAAAATTGCAGCACAATAATTTGGCACAATATTATAAAATAGTTCATAGTTTATTTCTGCTAATTCATGATGTTTTTTTCTCCTACAATAGCCCCGTGTGATTTTTCAATAGTTCCAGCTTCTCTTATTTTTCTTAGCTCCTTGATCCAACCTCCTCCTTTGCTGATATTCACGTTATTAAAAGACTTAACTGTTGACTGTGAAAAGAAAACATATTTAAAACTGCTCATTGGAAACGAACAATTGAAAATCCCTGATGATGCTTTACTATTAAAGCGAAAAGCTTTGGATAAAAAGATTTTTAATATCTTTTAAATAAAAATTTAAATTTACGTGTGTTAACAGTGTTTTTAATATATTTAACAAATGACACGTGTTCAATTTAACTCACTTTTTTTTCTTAGAGATTATTTATATAATCAATACTTTTTTTTTTTTTTTCCTTTCTGAAACACAACCTTCCGCTGACGGATTCTTATATTCTGTCTCTTTAACAACAATATTATTATTTAAAAAACAAAGGTAAATATCCTTTCTTTTCTTTTTACTTTCCTCTATACATAAGAAAAAAGTGTTGGATTCGTGACATTTTTCGATCTCCGGTTTCCTATGTACGTTTTGAGGTGTCCTGAACACAATTCGACCGTTTTTAGAAAATGCATCTCTCTCTCTCTCTCTCTGTGTGTGTGTGTATCATAAATTTTATGGACGCTGTATCTCACGAATCAACGTACTAAATTTAACCAAACTTGTTATGTAGTTGGACCTTGACCTAAACTAGTGATGATCACACTTTGAAATCAATCATTCAACAGGTGGTGCTGTCATCTATTTATTCATAATTTTTAACAAGATAATACAGGGCAAAATTCCTGTAAATGTACATAATGAGAGTTATTTTTAAAGAATGTTTATCAAATTAATATGAGTTATTGATAATAGCAATAGTAAACTAGGAAAAAAATGAGGGAAGTACCTCCTACAGGGTTGTAAATTTTCATTATCTTTTTCAAGAACTCGTCAATAAATTTAAAACGAATGGCTAAGCCAAAGATATGTGATAATTTAAAACAGTTATTGATGTTTTTCATTTTTAACGGGGTGAAAAAAAAAATCAATCGGCACACAATTGACTTTCTTCGGATATATTTAGTGTTATGCTTCTCTGAGATGAAAATGTCTGCGTTCATCATGGAAAATAAGTTTAATAAATAATAACGTTAACCTTTTACACGCCGCATTCAGATCCGGGTGTAATTTAAATTAGTTTTTTACATATGCCTTCTAATGCTTTAGTTTAAAAAACTCTATCATTAAAATGTGTAAATGAAATTTTTTAATATAATTTAAGATTATTATACATACTTAAGATTATTAATTTAATATTATTATATTTAATATTATTATATTTTATTTTAATAATGTAAGCTATTTTAAACATGCCAGCCCATTTTTAGAAGCACTTGCTTATTTTTCTAAATTATGCGAATTTTTAAACTGTGGGATAAAAGGGAAAATGGTAAAATAGATCATTTTTATAATTTTCTGTACATTTCCCCTTTTATGACTGAACTGTAATTTCTATTTCAAAAAATCAAGTCATCTTTCTATTATATCTGATAATTTTTTTTCAAGTCAGTATTCATATTTAATTTTTAAATGAATTTTTAAGTTCCATTTATGGAACATTGGCGTGTAAAAGGTTAATATAATAATTTGTACTGTGTGAATTTGTATAGGAAAATATAGAAGAAAGTCTCGGGTTGGTTACAGCATATGTATATATTATTATTTTACATATTAATTTTGCATATGCTAAAAATTTTGTTGCTGCATTTAAACTGAAAAAGGAATTCCGAATAGTTTAAATTGTTCATCAAATAACAATATATAATCTATAAAAATCACATGTTTTCATAAGACAGTGACAATATATAATATTACAACTGTGCGCTTGTATTAAAGTGAAGTTTAAAATCTTTTTATCGTATACATAAGAAAATGTAAATATATATTTTCTATAGCATAAAATAAGAGTTTTTAATATTCATCTTATATGACGCTTTAACTGGACTGTTGTTGCCAGCAGCCACGTGTTATTCTAAAGAAAGTTTTCTTACCAGAATTACTCATTATTTACTGTATTTTCTTAAATTCTGCTTTCACGTTTAAAAGTTATTGGTATTGTTATTATTATTTTTAAAGCTTATTATTATTTTGCTTTATTATTATTATTAAGCTTTTGTTATTATTATTTTTATTTATTTATTTATTTATTGCTTTTGTAGCTATAATGTGCAAAAAATTAATTATGCATTTCATCAAATTGCCTTCATAGTTTTAATAAATAAATAAAAATAAAACCTTTTTTTTTTTTTTTTTTTTTTTTTAGAAAACAAACTATTTTACCGATTGGGAAGTTTTTGAATATGAAAATGGGATTAGTGAAATAAATATTATATAATGAGTGATTGTGATAATAAATTCTCCTATACAATAACATGATGGTAAAGTCTATAATGTAATAGATGTTTCACTGAACAAAAACAATAAATTCGATCATTAAAAAACACTTCCACTGAAATAAAAGATCGAAATATTTTAAATCGCCTGCACTAATCGAGTTTTTACATTTGTTTACGGATGTTTACGCTGCTGCCATTTAAATACTCAAAATAAATATCCAATATCTTTGGATTCTACTGAATTGAATTTGATACAGCTCCAACATTATACAAACTAATATGCTTTTGTAACCGATATAACTATTTGTTGTTTGTTTTAACACAATCAAGGAATTCTTCGAAAAATATCATCTCTGATCACATAAGTAAAGTAACACAAACACATATATATGTACATGTATATATATACACATATTATGTATATGATGTGTGTGTATGTATTTATGTATAAAATTAACCGAGAAGGAATGAAAAGTGAACTGTTACAAAGCTATAATTTTATGATTTCTATAGTAAGTAGTACTTAATGTAATTAAAGTAAATTATAATCTATTGGAATGAAATGAAATTCTTAAAAATGCTTGCATTGGTATTTCTTTAATTTATTCTATGTGTATTTTCGAAACTTTTTTTTTTTTTTTAAATTTATTTATAAATATCATGTATTATTACAAATGTAGCATGAGTATTGCATGAAATACATGTAATAATCAGCAGTTGAGAAGCTATATTGATGTTAATATTATTTTAAATTTAAAAATAAAATACTTAAAAATTATCAGTATTAAGAAACAGTTTTTGATAATCTCAAATAACCAGCTATTTTACCTGAAACATTAAAAGGAAAATATTGGGACATTCAGTTTTAAAACTATTTCAATTCTTAAAAATTCCGGAATGAGATTGACAAAAAGATTTAAAAGGGAAAAAAAAAAAAAAAAAAAAAAAAAAAAAAACTATATGCAAAAGCAAGACGATGAAATAAAATGCTAGAATTTTGATGACAAAGTCATTTTATTAAAGTAATAAATATATTTTAATTTTTTTAATATTCAATCATTGACAAGGATAGCTTTTATTATTATTATTATTATTTCATTAACTAAACTAACAAAGGCACATCGAAAAAAATAAATATATATTTAAAAAAAGTTTAATAAATAAAATCTGAAAATTCCCATCCCCGTATAACTTAAAGATTTCAATTATACGTGGGGATTAATTCTGTTAAAGATTGTTTTTCTTTTTTTTTTTTTAATGATAGTGAGACATAAAAGAATAAATTAATGTTTACGTGTATATTGAAAAATTGTTTTGCCCTTTTTTTTTTCTTTTCTTCTCTCTCTGTTTTCCTCTTTCTCCATTCCAATGTTTCACATATTTCTGAATTATAATACATACACACATATTGTTATGGATACAAATGTCTGAACTTTGGATTGGATTTAACTCTAATTCAGATACATTATCAAAAAATGAATAAAGATAAAATAAAGGGAACATAAATACATTTGATGTAAATTAAGTAATATAATACTGATCGTGCAAAAGCCCCTCAAAACCGCTATTAATGTTTCAAGAATAATTTAAGTGCAGTTCCCTTCGTCAAGTATGAGAAAACGTGTGTAAGGAAAATTATGCATGTGAAAAAAAAAAGATGCCTGTGGGCCTCATTCCCCTGATGAAAAAAAGTTAATAATAATTACTCTCGAAACTTGTGCCTGTTTACTTATTTTAACCTACCTGTGATTTATTGGGTTTTAAAAGTGGTTCCATTAATTAAATAAAAAGAGCAAAACGAAAAAAATATATTCCTGAAGATAGCAAGTTTTTCATGTTACAATTCACATTAACATGAATGTTTTCCCCTCCTAGAGTTTTCTTTTTATTGTCTTCAAAAATGTTGGCACTTGATATGCTCAAATACTCAAGTGTCCTGTTTGTTGTAAGCACTCGACTCATATCATGTGTTTCTCATTTGATGAGGGGGATATGAGGAGGGAAAAAAAAAGGGTCGACAACCTTTTTAACTTCAGTAGGCGAAATAAAAAAAGGTGAGGGGGGAATTAAAAGCCACAACTCTCGACATAATGTTTGTCAACCCTGCACTGCCTGATACCAATTGTAATAATCCCGCAAAAAATTAGAAAGAAGGGGGGGTATCTTCAGAAAGAATTCGGCACGAGCAAACGAAAGATTAATGAAAAAAATTATATATGTATTCTGCGGCAACCCCTGAAAAAGGAGGGAGCGGGGTGGCGCAATTCGTGTCGTTCGGTCTGACCCCTTGCAGTGACCCGGATGTATGTGCTTGGCGCCTGCCCAACAGATGAGGTTGAAGAAGCCTAGGCTGAGTTGAGCAGAAGCTATGTGAAGACCCGTTTACCGAAAAATTCCTCCCTCCTCCCTGCATTTTTTTTTCTCCCTCAGTTATTGCTTAGCTTTCACGTTTTTTCAAACCCACCCCAACCAGCGCCCACCGACCGAAAGAATCTCTTCTATTTACTTTTTATCTTTATTCTTCGCTCTCCTCCGAACTTCGGAAAGTTATCTGAAGATTATGTGTTTGTATGTTTATATGTATATTTGTTTCTAAGCCGTGTTTTTATTACCTAAGTTTATTTATTCATTTTTATTTATTTATTTTTTTCTGTGGCAAAATGAAAAGATAATTTTTTATCGCATTTTTTTTTAATGTAATGTGCAGTACATTATTGATGTGGATCTTCACATGACTTCTGAAGGTCTTTTGCACATAAGAAATTGTAATAAGTAGTCAAAATTTAATAAAATTTGGTTATTCGGTAATTAAAGCTAAAAATGTTTAATATGCTTTAACAATAACTAGCTTTTTGGTGCATATTACCACAATAGAGTTATTTTTTAATTGGACATTTTATATTGATGCAATACCAATTAAAAAGTCAATTATTAATATTATTATTGCAATTGTTATGCGCCAGAACACTTCATTGCCACAGTTTTAGGGAATTACTTGAAAATTAATACTACTTCATAATCTAGGGGCGGGTGATTATTGTGCACAGGGCGATATTTAATATGTTACAAGGGAAAAAAAAAAAAAAAAAAAAAAAAAAACCAGATAAGCAAAACTGCATTTTATTTTATTTTGGTTGGCTTCTGGTTATCGGAAAGTTTTTTTTATTCAGCAGAGTTTAGTTGCACGAAAAAAAATATCGCTGTAGTAAATACATAATGTAAGTATTGGGCAGCACGAACATGTTGAGCTGCATGAAAAATTTCAAAAATTAGTATGTTGCAGTTGCCATTTCGTAAAACGCTATCGAAAGATTATCGCCAAAAAATGAAGAAAATAAAAAGTCGAAACACTGACCCAGAGAGAGAGAGAAAAAAAATAATAATAATAAAAATAAAAACTTCTGAAAACAGTAAAGAAAGACAAAACAATAGAAGCAAATGACTAGACAATCGAAAAATAAATTGCCCACTTCCACCCTCCTTCTACCTTCAAACGACGCAAAACTTGCATTTTTCCTCCAAAATGCAGGAAAATGACGATCTATCAGGGGCGAACAATGCACGGGCTGACGTAAATCACAAATTCGAATAAACTCCACAATTAGATTGATACAACTACAATATACACACGCTATAGAGTTGGTCAAACACGTATCGTTCAAATCCAAATAATAAAGAGGTAAACATATAAATAAGACTAATTTAAAGTTCGGTCGCTCACAAAGCTTCACTCCGTTTTGCTTTATATATATATATATATATATATATATATATATATATATATATAAACCTCAACAACAGAGATTTTTTTTTTTTTTTTTTTTTCAAGAATCCATTAAAATTCATTATCACAGATTGGCAATAAAAGTAAATAACTTGTAAAATGCATCATCAGGGGTCTGTCCAGATTTTTCAGACATGGTCCTGCTTTTGTGAAATTGCGAAAAATTATACACGTATTTTTGTGAATTTAAATTTAGTGTAAAAATAAAGTTCTTCCGAACTTTTCGACCAGGGTCCTCTTTTTTGTGAAATTGTGAAAAATGTAATTTTGCAAAATAAAATTATAAGTAAGGTTTCATTTTAGACAATGACAGTTTACTTTTATAGAACTAAACTGAATTATATGCATAGAATCCTTTATAAATTAGAAATTCACTATCAGTTTTTCGGGGAAATAAGCAAAACACATCCGATTATTCAGGCAGCCTGTTTGTTCTATGGAAGATTAGTTTTAAAAATGAAACAGATTTATCAAAGGTCTGTTTTTAAGGAGGAAATTTTTGTGAAGGGTCCTTTTTTTAGGATAAAAAATTTTGTGAAGGGTCCTGTTTCAGAATAAATGATTTTGTGAAGGGCCCTTTTTAGGATAAATTATTTTGTGAAGGGTCCTTTTTTAAGATATAAAATTTTGTGAAGAGTCCTTTAACGGACCCAGGTTTGCCTCAGGACAGAACCCTGATCGTGCGGCATGAGGCACACAAGCAGAAAATACAGACACAGATTACATCACATTATTTTAAACTGATTTACAAAAAATTATAGCTTTCTTTTTTTTTTTTTTTTCTTAAAAAAAAAAAAAAAAAAAAAAAAAAAAAAAATCTTTCTAAGCCGAACCCCAAAAGGAAAATACTTTTACACCATGCTTAGAAAGGTTTCTTTCTTCTTCTTCTTCTTTTTAACGCATTTTTCGATTTATTCATTTTAATTTGCCTGAAAATTTGAGGTAATATTGAAGTCCCTGGGAAACAAACAGCATTTTCCATTTTCTTACAGGTTAGATATATTTTGAGATACAACAGATGGAATTCTGATTACCACGTACCTGTCATCTTTACAAACTGAATGCTGGGGCTCAAAGCAATATTTTTAGTCAGATTTATATTTTCTGTAAAATAACATTTTAAAAAAGGGAGAAAGAAAAATGGGGAAAGAGAGAGAGAGAATGCTGTTCGATTTTTATTGGATAATGCATTTCACACATTTTCGAATAAAAATGGATTTTTGATTATATCAGAAATCAGAAAGTTGTCAGTTAATATCTGAAAGTTGTACATCTGAAAAAGTTTTAATCCTTTAAGACAGAGAATTAATTTAATTAGAATTATTTTCTGCATATATAATTAACATATAACTTATCAGATGAATTAATTCTGATGTTTTCATTTTGGATGGGATTTAGTTAGCTTTTTTTTTTTTTTTTTTTTTTTTTTTTTATTCCAAGCGGTTTTTACCAGCGAGAATGTTAGTCAATAAATATCACTAGAGATATAATTAAAGGGAAACGAAATAACTACGTTCATATTGTTAAAAATAAAATAAAATAAAATTTTATCCGTTGTTTTAAATGAATA
This sequence comes from Salticus scenicus, assembly GCA_963930645.1. Classification (NCBI taxonomy): domain Eukaryota; kingdom Metazoa; phylum Arthropoda; class Arachnida; order Araneae; family Salticidae; genus Salticus; species Salticus scenicus. The sequence goes on from OZ005648.1 coordinate 299,875,701, forward strand.
AAAAAAAAAGAAAAGATTATTATATATACATATACATATATATATATATATATATATATATAACCCTAAACCTATTTTTTGTTTTCTAAGTAGTAACAGATATATAAAATTCTGCAGAAAACTGAATTTAATTTACTGTAACAGGCCTTATTTTAGACAATTCTTTCATAGAAAGGCATGCAATAACTGTGTTTTATTCCTTAGCATCGGTTACTAAATTCATTTCTTAAAAATTCTTTGGTTTAGTTTTTTTTTTTTTTTTTTTTTTTTTTTTTTTGTTGTTGTTGTTGTTTAAGAGCCCCTTGGTTGGTAGCTTTTAAATTTTTGTTATCGTTTTGGCGAGAAACATCTGAGCTACCTTTGTGCCAAATATAAAATTTCGTCAAGGGGTTCTATATTGAAACTATTTCATTTCTTTAGCACTTTTTTTTTTTTTTTTTTAAATTATTTAAACAAAAAGTTTGCACGTTCTTTTTTTTTTTTTTCCCCGACATAAAAAGAAATATATTTACTTATTAATTACTTATTTTTCGCATGATTTTTTTTTTTTTTTTTTTCTTTTTCTTTAATAATTTTAAAGTTGAAATGGGGGTTTTATTTATTATCTTTTGAACCAATTATCCGATTGAACTAAAACATACAGCGTTAGCTAAATTTTGTCCAGATTAATAAATGTTTCAATTTTTGATAAAATTTAATAATTCGGACAAATACGACAAACTTTCAACTTTATATATTTAGATAAAAACAAAAATGTTTGCACGTTCATTCAAAGTGATAGATAACAGTTGGTAAAGGCGCAAAAACAACCGATTGAAAGAAATAGAACGACCTGTGGGCTGTGGTACTAAAATAAATAAGTAAATAAATAAAAACAAAAGGGTAAGGGTGAAGTACGTAACTTCTCAGCGGTGCGGCGCATAAGTACAGAAATATATTATCGAGTTACACATGTATTAAAATAAAGGGCCATTTGGGTAATGATTTTCATTGATGTACATATTTTATTTGCTCACAATCTGAAGTCTTTTAGCCGCCCCACGACATCTTTTTGGTGCATTTTATGTAAAATAATAAGCACAGGCCGAAAGAAAAAAAAAAAATTTACAATGCATTGTCATGAAATCTGTTTTACATTGTTCGCCTGACGATTCTTTTTTTTTTTTTTTTTTTTTTTTTTTATGTTCTTAATGCTGCAACACACAGCACTAAGCGTAGATCCTGTACGCATAGAAAGCATTAGATCCGACAGCTATTTATCATGCAGTAAAAGTTGCAAAATCTGTCGCGGATCCACGAGCGATCTTCAATCGCGCTATAAATTTTCGAAAAACGCTGGAGGAAGCGCGTTTTTCTAGGAAAAAAACATCTTCCCGCTACCAAGCTTGTGTGTGTGTGTTTTTTCCTCCCTCCTTTTCTTTTCAATTCCATAACTTTCTGCTTGTTTTTTTGACGTCAAAAAGCCCGTCAAATGTCTTTGCCTTTTGTTCTCTGCGAGCAGTAATTAAATGGATTGTTGATGAGGAAACGCGACGGTTAAATATATATTTTTTTTTCAAGGTGAGAAGGGTGGATAATGTTGCATTTATGCGAATTCTTATACCTATGAAAAAATCAGAAGTATATTCATTCAGTGCTGTATTAATTGAGAGCCGTATTTATTCATCCAGCACACTTAGTAATATTTATACATTTGAATATGCTTGCTAAATATTCCAACGAGCATACAATGCCTATCCTAGCCAATAACAAAAGTTTATGCTATTTTTTCTTTATTATTACTATTATTATTCAATACCAAATATATTTTTAAACATTCCGTTTTCACTTTGAGTAAATTCGAGTAGGTACCTAGGTACTGTTTCATCCTAAGATATAAAGCAGGTGTGGGAGTTCATCCACTCTACTTGTAAGCTTTATTTATCCAAGAATTTTTCTTCTCAAATGCAATAGCATTCAAATTACTTAAATTTTTATTAAATAAATAATTAATGACTTTTAAAAGCATTTGAAAATAACTTTATCGCACTTTTTATCATTAAATTATAAATCATTTCTTTGCAAAGTATAAAGAGATAGAGAAAATTATCTTCATTAATTTATAAGATTAATTAATGCATATATTACATACGATTATTGAATATATAAATTAAATTTTATAAGTGTTGCTCATGTTATTTATAATGAAAAATAGAAAAAAAAAATTAAAGTTTAAATGGGCATAAGATAGACTTTCAAAAATGGTTAAAACTAGATTATCAAATTTTTTATTTCTTCACTAGTAGTAAATACAGGAAGAAATACTAGGCTAATTCTATTTACATGGTATACAATTTTATATGACTTAAGTTAAAAATTTGGTTTCTAATTAAATTTTATAATTTTACAAAATTTCTTAAAAAATAAATTGTTTTGAAGTTGTTTCCCTGTATTTCTAAATAATACAGATGTGAAATGGGAGCGAGAAGAAACTGGGAAGATGGGGAAAATAGAGAGAATGCGCCGCCACACTTGTACCGCACAACGCACACCGCCACCCGAGGATGAAACGCCAGGAATATGAACAAAGGATTAAACGGGACATCATGGAAAAGAGTTTCAGAACTGTTAAATTCTTTTCCAAATTTTGACTTAAAATTTTTAACTCTTCTATTTTGAAGATGTTTAGTAAGAAAAATGAACTGCAATGAAGTGCATTTTTTCGAAATACAAAAATAACGGTAATTTATTCAAAATTTAATTTATAAAATCATCAGATAATAATTTGCCTGTCTGATCATAGGTCTTCTGATTAATCTACCATTTATACTTTTTTTTTTTTTTTAAATAACATAATTATCAGTGACAGATGCATTTTTAAATTCAAATCCAATTGTTAAATGTTCTATTAATTTTGTAAATTTTATCAGTTTTGCACAATATTGTTAAAATACTTTATAAGTTCATTGGAAAAAAAAAAAGTATAAATGACCTTTTTTTTATAACTGGTTACTATATTGCCATTTTTTTTTTTAAATAAAATTTTACGAAATTAAAAAAATAAATATTTTAGAATATAAAATTACTTAAAATAAGCATCTTGTAAAAATTCTTTTTTTTTTTTTTTTTTTTTTTTTTTACTTCTAATATATGACAATTTAATAATTAAAAAAAAAAAAGTTTGGGCAGAAAAAGCTATTTTAGATTAAATATAAAAGAAGTAAAAAATTACATAACAATAAGCACAAAAGACACAACTTTCCCCCAATATATATAATATTTCTCTAACGTGGACGAATTACGATTGCATTTTGTCGATGTAATTAACATGTAATGATAGTGATGTAATTAATAAAACACACAAGGATAAAAAATAAATAATATTTATAAATGGACAATATTTAAGCACGCGATTTCAGATTAATGGTCTAATAAGAAAAAAATTACATTTGTCTTACGAGATCATTTTATGGAAAAATGTATTTTTAAAAGTTACTTCTTTAGAATCTTTGCAAGCGTCATTAGCAATATAGTCACCAAGCAATACTTTAAAGATATATACAGAACATTAATTATTATCATAAATTGAATAAAAAACGCATTCATAAAAAGTGCAATCAAAATAGGAATTAGTTTTTATTTTAAACAAAAAATTATGCTAAAACAAATAAATACAATGCCATCGCCAATACGGCAACAAAAGTTTAAAAGGAGTCATGGGGGTCCCATACTAAAACTGTACTGCATGCGTAAGTATGAAAACTGGGTCGTCGTCAACCATGAATTTTATTTTGGAACCTTTCTTTGAATAATTTTGGTTTCACTATTGCACAATATTAATTTGGATCTAATAATAATTTGGCTTCTGGTAAGTTAAAATTTTAATTAGTTGGTAAAATTGGTATAATATTTATGAGTTTCGAATTTTACAAGTAAATAAGAAAATAAATAAAGTGCGAAAATTTTGCACATGTGTTGCTAGTTTGTGTTATTGCTTCAATTTTTAATTATTCGAAAAATCATATATCCAGTTTTATTTTATTTTATTTATTTATTTTTAACCCTTTAACGTTCACTCTTAATTTATTTTAAAAATTACTAAACTAATCGACTTTTAGACACATAGCTGATCATAAATATTTAAAAAATAAAAAATTAGCATAGTTCCTTTTCGATACATTTTTGTTTGAAACATCTATAAGTTAACCTTATTAAATTCAAATAATATTTAATTTAATAAATAAAACACTTTGTAAGTAAACATTATCGATTGCAAAAACTCGTAAAAGTTGTTTCAGGTGAAAATAACAGTCCAGCTCTTCAAATAAATGAAAAAAAAAACTAGACATGAGCGCATCATCAAACCAGCAATTCGCACTCGCGCACACTAAGAAACTTCAAGTGACTTATCCATTTAGCTTCCTTTGAAGCATTATTTGTTAAATTTTGGAATAGTGTTGCTATCTTACAGAACAAAAAAGGAACAGAAGTTTAAAACCTGGTTAAAATAATGGGGAAATGTTAAAAAACTGCTGCAAAAAAAAATGTCAAATTATGTCAAATGTTTGGTTTCGCTACGAAACCAGTGATCGTTAAAGGGTTAAGAGCAAAAGAAAAACATCAGAATAGACGATCGTATTCTAAAGTGGAAAAACACTTATTTCAAGCACCTGAAAAGAGTCTTGATTGCTTACAAATAAGTGCTATTTTTATTTAGATTTGCATTCATCGATTACAGACTTCATTAACCAGTAAATTGCTTTTTAAAGAGCTAGCACCATTGAGATCATTTACGAAAACAAAAGACATTTTTAAAAAATTGGTTAAAAAAAAAATAGGTCCGGTTTTCAAAGAACGGAAAGAGAAAACTATGTTAGTAAGTCAGTGTTGAGGATCCGGATTTAGCCTGCGAGTGAAATTCAAAAATACTGAAGATGATCTGAAAGAGGAAAACTGCTGCCACGATACTTTTTATTAATTTAATAGATACAATACACTTTTTTTCCCCTTTTGATTATTTCAATATTTTTCCCTATTTATACAAAAAGTAATGATTATACTTTTAAAAAAATATATGAACAAAATAAATATAACAAAATAGAAACTTAAAAAAGGAAAATAACAAAGATCTTCATTTCCATACATATATTTTTTTCTTCTTAAGAAACGTGGATAAACTTTCTTTTCTATTTCATAGGTATAATATTCATTATGAATTAATTTACGATTCATTTTTTTTAAGGGGGGATAATAACACTTTTTAAAGCTATTACGTTTTCATGATATATCGTCTGCCCGAAAATAAATGTATTTTTGTAACTAATATCCGGGGAGGGGGAAATTCATATTCTATTATTCGTTCGAGGTTATTATTTGCATTGTACTAAAACTAAAATTTATCATTATAACCAGCATTATTCATTAGTTAGGGGGTAACTGAAAACAAAATGGTAGAAAATATTTATTAAAAATACATGAAACCCATTTCGATTCGTTTTAAGGATTTTTTCTTTTCTTTTCTTTTAAGGATGCATGTAGTTAGAGTAAAATTGATTTTGTAGGTAATAATTAAACAATCTATAAAGTTAACAGAATTTCTTGGAAATAAATTTCGATTAATTTTTTTTAAAATAAGACAGGGGTGATTGTGAATTCATGAAAAAATACCTGAAATTTTAGCGAGAAATTTTTTTTGTATGGGTAGAGAACACCTAATTTATTGCAGGGAGGTGCAATCCTCTTGTTATTAAAAATTTTAATTTTAATTAGGTTTAGCAGTCATATGAATTTGGTATTTTAATCTTATTATATGAATTTAACAACTAGAAAAACTGGAATTCTGGCACTGAAAATGAAAAAATTACTTGAAATCAGGTAAATTGCCTGAACACAATCTGATAAGAGAATAATTTGTACTTTAGATTGAACCATTAGATAAATTTGGTTTCTTTTGCTCAAACAATTTTAATTAATTCCATGATATGTTTCATTTGACACATATTTTCTCAAAGTTAAATAATTGAAATTGACTATAAAATTATATATACACATACATAACAAACTGCAATTTTTTTAAAAATACTTTTCCTGTTTTTTTTTTTTTTTTTTTAAAGCTGCATCTTAGACAAATACATGTTTTCTTTCCTTAATAGTTTATCCAAATAAATATCTTATTATTATTATTATTTTAAATAGTTTGCCCATCTTAATATGTTTATTTATTTATTTATCATTTCTCAATAGTTTACCTATCTTAATGTATTTATTTATCTTTTCTTAATAGTTTATCCATAAATGATGTTGAAAGCTTAAATATCATTTTTCTTTTAAACTATAATCATATTGTATTTCTGCGCCTTTATGATATAAAATTTATTTTTAAGGAATGTATATTTTATTCATAAAGTAAGGGGAGAGGGGAAATGGTGACTGATTTTTGAAAGGAAAATTCGTTTATTTAAAGAGTTTCTTCTTTTCTCACCAACTTTATCTTTCTTTCTTTTATTATTATTATTAAATAAGCTGGCTCTTAATGATTCTATGTTAAATATATATTAAAGATACAATACCTTCTTATATCTTCATAAAAATTCTTATTGCACTTTTTTTTTTTTTTTTTTTTTTTTTTTTTTAACTAAGGATTATTAGTTGTAATTATTAAGGTATGTTTGAAAACACCATAAAAATATAAATCACGAGTTTAAAAGAACGTATCTTTCTTCATCATGCACCTGGTGATGAAAGACATATCCTTCATTGGTTTCGCAGCGAAACCAAACATTTGACAAATTTTAAGAATTTTTTTGCAGTAGTTTTTTTTTAACATTTTCCCCCTTGTTTTAATCCGGTTTTAAACTTTTGTTCATTTTCTATCAATAGATATAAGCACTATTCCAAAATTTATCAAATAATGCTTCAAAGGAAGCTAAATGCATAAGTCACTTGAAGTTTCTTTGTGTGCGCGAGTGCGAATTGCTGGTTTGATGATGCATTCATGTCTGGTTTTTTTTATTTAATGAAGAGCTGGACTATTATTTTCACCTAAAAAAAAAAACTTTTACGAGTTTTTGTAGTCGATAATGTTTACTTACAAAGTGTTTTATTTATTAAATTAAATACTGTTTGAATTTAATAAGGTTAACTTATAGATGTTCCAAATCAAAAAATTCTCAAACAGGAAATTTTTTAAATATTTATGATCAGCTATGTGTCTAAAAGCCATTTTTAAAATTAGTTTAGTAATTTAAAAAATTAAGTTGTTATTTATTTATCAAAATTTAAATTAAAAAAAATTAATTTTAAAATTTCTAAAGTTTTTATGATTAAGTAATAAAGAAATTTTAAATATTAAATAATTGTACTTAAATATTCTAAAATTCTTTTTATCAGTCCTTTACAACAAAAAATTGGATTTTGATAATTATTTCATGTTGCTTTATTTAACTTTTCGTAGTCAATAGATTTTCATAAAACATTTTTAATTATTGTCCCTCTACATTACATAACAGTGTTTCATTGTTAAAGTTTACAGAAATTTTTTTAAATTTTATTTTTATTTACTTATATTTTACATTCCTCGAGTCCTACAGTTTTCTTTACATTGAAAAAAAAAAAAAAAAACCTCTGTTTTTCCTTGCTTTTATCTTTTTTTTTTTTTTTTTTTTTTTTTTTAAATATAATTTTTTATTATGTTTTAATAAGATAATTATACTTTCTTTTTTCTTTTTTTCCGTGGGGAATTTTTCAGGATTTTTTTTTTTTTTTTTTTTTCTGTACAGCAGTTTGAGCATTGCCAATATTTCTGAAAATTCTTTCTTCATTTTCTAATAATGTATATAATATTTTTTTTTATATTTGTATGTTTATTGTAAGTTAGACAAAAGTACAATTTTAAACAAGGATTTAAAAAAAACCCACCTGGGCTTTTTCTTGGTTTTTTTCAAGTGTGTTTTATTGAAAAAAACCACCCGGGTTTTTTTCGGGTTGGGCACTGGATTATTTTTAAAAGGCCTTGCACAATCAGTAGTTAAGGAAATATAAATAGGCTTAATCCACAAAGGAATGTATATTATTACTGGACTATTATTGTTATTATCATCTTGGCAAGCGTTGTTAACTTCATCAAGATTTTTTTTTTTTTTTTTTTTTTTTTTTCCTGCAGTCAGGAGAGATTTTAGTTTAAAAAAAAAAAAATCGATTTTATTTCAATAAAAATTGAATAATAATACCGAATATTTGAATACTTTTATTTATAAGACAAATAATCTAATATTTTGAAGTAAACAGTAATATAATTTTAATGTCTTACACTCTGAGGGCCTGAGGGGTCAATACCTAATCCTGTGGACAGCCGAGGCCATTGTTATTCTATAGGAAAATTTGGTTGCCACAATTACTCATTTAATTCTGTTTTCCCAGTCAGAAAATTCATAACTATTAAATGAGTACTCATTTTCGAAAAACTGATTTTTAAATTTTTACATTTTCCCTTTGAGTTTAAAAATGCGATTTTTCAAGAAGTACACATTTCTCATTTCTTAGTCGTAAAATAAAATACTAAAAATTTTAAAAATCAATTTTTGGAAAATAAGTACTAACTTAACACTTATGAATTTTCTTAAGTAATAATAAAGCCTAAAATAAATATTTTGCTTATTGTATGACAATCATGTCGTCTATAAATGCATTTTCCCAATAAAACTACTGGCAATACAAACTGAAAGTCTGAATTATTATTATTTTGAAAATTCATGCAGAAACCTATCATATCATCTACGAAAATGTAAGCTAATTATCTTATAAATTATTCATGTAAGGCGGTGAAGATTCAGTAAAAGCAAAATATAAAAAAAAATCGATATTCTTGGAAATTTTCAAGCGAAGCGACAAGCTGACGGTCTAATTATAGAAAAAGTAAGTTAAGCAGGCAAGATATTTATTTCACACATGGTTTCAATTTACCGACAGATCATCATCTTATATGATGAGTGTGCAACGAAGATAGATAGTCCGGGGAAAATGCAAAAACCACTTGAAGAATTCCACAGCATCCTGAAGGGTGAAAAGTACAAGTGTTTTTTCGTCGACTGTTGACGTAATAGAGAAGCAGTTGCGTACGACTAGAGACATACGGGGAGAAGCAAGCAGGTTTCTTAGGAAAAAAGTTGCGCGTTGAAAGCGTCACTAATGAAGTATACAAAAATGACAAAAAGGAAAAAGTCACACTATAGGGAGGAGAAGGAAAACTGCAATAGGTTTTTCCAAAGAAATGTAATTTTTGTTGCTAGAGTAATGGAACGTCATTCAGTTAATTTCCATATTGAAAATTATTGCATATCGAAAAGTCTAGACTTTTCTATGATTCAAAAAATTCTCAAATGTCTGACTGCATTTTCACCAACCAATACCAGTCTACTCTTTGAAAGTGTTTGGGGGTGCAAAATATTTATTAGGTTCGAAATATTTTTATTAAAGTTTGGTCACTAATAGTAACGAAGGATAAATTCGATTTTAGTACATACAATTTATAACGTTTTTTTTTTTTTTTTTTAAGGCTTTAATGTTAACGGCGTTATTGTATTATATAGCCATTCTTTGCAAACCTGCACCATAACCTCATAAACAGCCCAACAAATCAAGTCTTTGTTTTAAACAGCTAAAGAAATTTATTTTATAATACTATATAATTAATAAGTTTCTGATTGTCTATCTTTTTTGTTTGTTTCAAAAGAGAAAATATGTAACTTAAAGGAAACATTTTTTTTTTTTTTTTTTTTTTCTTTTGAGTATTTTGACTGCATTTGTGGTATAAGTTATGCACTAAAGAATATTTGTGACATTATTTAGTATTGATAAAATAAGGTCTAGATTCTAATTCTTCAACTCTAGGTCTAAGGTTTTTAATGGTCTGGAAAAAACTAGATGTCATTTGGAATTATATAGATTTCTTTAGTACAATCTGCTGCCGCAATCACAATTTGGTTTGTAAAATTTTAATAACCTCCCTGGAAAAAAAGAAAAGAGAGCTTCATATATATTTTTTTCCTTTCAAACAAATAAAATTATTTTAATATAAAGTATTGCAACTTCTATGCACGCATTACATATAACGATTATTATGCATTATTTCGATTCATAAACATTAACTTTGATTTCCAATATTCTTAAAATTATATGTTTATAATTAAAAGGATCATATTACAAAAAAAAAAAAAAAAAAAAAAAAAAAAAAAAATAGTAAGAGAAAAGCTATACAGCAAATTATTTTGCTAATTACACAACTCAAACTGCTAAGGCCGATTTGGCGAGATAGTATAAAATGAGACGAACTTGTCTGGTACGTAGTATACATAGCCATGGCCATTTAATATATTAACTCAACTACTCAGCTCTTTAATATAAAATTAATTAAAACTTCTAAATAAAATAAATTTCACAAAATGATTCCAGATTGTGTTCACGGGGAAAAAATAAAATAAATATACAAAAAAGGAAAAAGAAGTCAAATCAGCTTTTTGTTTAAATTAATATAATAACCATGGATAAAAAATACAATTTTACATTTAAAATAAATAACCAGCTTTTTTTTTCATATTTAAATAAAAAAAATAATTATTATACTTAAGTTTATATATATTTTTTAATTATTTCCTAAACAGAATTTAAGTTAGAATGCAAGCACTACTTTTGACCCGAACTTTTTCCCTTATTGTATTTTGTAATATAGACTATTTTTTATTATGCAAATTTTAAGGGTTTCTACCGAATAATGGAGATGTCTTTAAAAAATGGGGGGGGGGGGGGGGGGGGGGACTCAGGTCTTAATAAATAATAATAATAATCTCGTAGGATGAAAAACAGATTGCTACAACACTTAATTTCTTTATTGCATTGCAATTAGTAGTAGAATAGAAAGAAATTCCATAAAAAAATTTAAAAAATTAAATTTTATAATACTTTAGTTATTTTAAATTAAAATAATAATAAATAATAATCTTTATATGGCTTTAATTTATAATAAGATTAAATATGGCTGGGGAAAATGTGAAATTAAATAAACATAATAGAACATTTAAAAAAAATTATATTTTAGTTTAAAAGAAATAAAATTTTACGAAAAATAAAAGAGAAAAAATAAATAATCATACGCTGTAGAGAGATTAATTTTCAGCATAATTACATGCAGCTGTTTCAGTATAAACTATTTTATAAACCTAAATAATTAGTTTTACGAAAAAAAAATTTAAATATTAATTATCTACATAATTTTTAATCAATTGATATACATATATCTGAAATTAATGTTAGAACTTTCTTTTACAAATAAATAAACACATATCTTTTAATTTATTTTTAATGAAATTGTTTTGTGTTTATCAACATATAATAACCATAGCCTGTATTTTTTATTTTACATAATTTAAAAACGTATACGCATTTATATACTATAAAGAAAATGAAAAAGGATGGCAAATAGTGCAGTTAAACTTTCACACACACACACTCGCCATGCACGAGCGCACATCACCCTACCCCCCCCCCCCCCCCAAAAAAAAAAAAAAAAATAAATAAATAAATAAATAAAATAAAATAAATAAATAAAATAAATAAATAAATATTATAAGTGAAAAACTGATATTTTTTCATGTTTACATAATAAATTGTTGAATTATTCTTTTATTTTTAAAATTCTTCTTTTTCTTCAATTCTTATTCTTTTATTCGTCAATTTTTTAAAAATAATTATTCGTGATACAATTTAAGAATTGTTCTATGGAAGGAAATAAATTTTAGAATTATTAATTTTGATGTATATCATGATTACGTAACTAAACTTTATAGTAAGTTTATTTTGAAAATGAAAAAAAGTAAATAAAATTTTTCTTTAGAAGCCTTAAAATAAAACTTTTAAATATATACACAAGAACTTAAAAAAAAAGAAAAGAAAAGAAAAATATTATGCAAGCAGACACATTACTGTAACACATGTTTATCCCATAAAATCTCTTTACATCGCATTTGACGATTCATTGTTTAGGCATGAGTTGACAGAAAGGGGAAAAAACAATTATAAATACACTTGGAAACGGTAGAGAGGGAATCTCTACGCAAGCAACCTCATGACGCGGATTCCTTTTCATCATCCTCAGTAAATAACGAGCAAGTTTGTTTCCTCCCTCCCTCCACAAAAAGCATGACGTCAATTTGCCGTGACCTTGCTTGGCGATTTGGCAGCCAAGGACGTCGCCGATGTTGGCGATACAACCAGCTGATCCAATAAGTGAAAACTCATTGCAAGATTAAAACAGGAGCAGAAAAAAAAATTACACAAATTTTCTCCAAAAAAGAGCACAAGAAATACAATGCAATCACGGTGAATCTAACATTGCATCAATTACTGTGCTTATGAAATTTTGGCATAAAATAAATTAATTTTAAATGCAATATATATTTATCTGTCTTTACTTTTTCCAAATAAAATAATCCAAAGCAATGCATTAGTATTTTGCAAACGATGAACTTACTCAATAGATGCATTCACTGAAATGCAATGTTGCATAATGTAAACATAAACAATCCTCAGTACACCACCTTTAAAATCGCTTTCACTGCCAGCACTTGCAAACTATATCTTGACATGCAAAAACTGCTCAAAATTAAACAAAATGCAGCTTACCTTCCGCTCGTAAATCGAGCGCAGTTGATTCTGGATGATGCATTTTCAGCTTTGCAAAATTCTCAGTCGGTAATCCAAAAGCGAGGCATGGTAATATAATGATTAGTAAAAGAGACCCGTAACATGGAACAGATAGCTTAGCTCGCCGGCTGCTTATGCTATTCTGATTCCGACCCCAGATTCAACGCAGAGAAAACGTCATGGCATGGGGAGAGTAGTGGCGCCGCCTGGCGTTAGACGGAAGAGATTGCGCAAGTAGAAATTTTTAGGGATTGTAAGAGAGTTTAAATAACTTTCTTTCTATAATTTTTATGTTTTAAATTTAAATAATTAAGATTAGCCTTGTCAATCAGAGCTAAGAAAGAATTTTATTAAAATTTTACTTAAAAAAACTTATACGGAAATTTGTCAATACATAATGAAATTATTATGTACATCATGGAAATTAAACATACTAAAAGAAACGGATCAAAGAAAAAGAGAGATACAGAGGAAAAGTGAAGAATAAACTAAAATCGATGAAAGACTAAATTTTTATAAAAAAAAAAAAAAAAAAAAAATATTAGCACTTAATGGTAAAACACAAAAATAATAATAATAAAGTAAGAAAAGCGTGCACGATATGAAGAAAAAATTATTTTCAAAAGTAGTAATTATATACTTAAGAAACATTGCTTTAAAAGGGAAGGATTATTGATATCAAATGATGTATCACAAATTTTTGTAATTATTCACATTATAAATTATTATTAGATTCTTTTTTTTTTTTCTTTTTATAAGAGGGGGAAAGCTGATTTGCTGCGCAGTATGTTATATTTTCCAGATTTTTTTTTTTGTCTTGAACTATTAAAAATGGCAGTTCAGCTAAATGCATAAATTTCATTCAAAACCTAAAATATTTTAATATGACAGAAAAGAAAAAAAAAGCGAGATAAAATAACTTTTTGGAACCATAACATTTCAGTAACTTTACTAATATAGATTACAATCGCGTTTAGCTGTTAGCGCTAAATACTTAAAGAAATTTAAAGAACTGCATCTGTAATAATTACTAAAATTTAAAGCTATATCATTAAAGCAAAATATGCATATGCAATATAGTATGAATGGAACCTTTCAACGATTTCTTTCCGAGATTTCTTGTAGGTGAGGGATAGAACTATATATAGAGTGATACAACTATATATAGTTATAGTTTATATTGAAAGCATTGCAGTACTATATCAGCTATTTTTTAAAATAGAGAGTGAACAATTTATAGCATACATTATTAAATTATTTCATACGGAAATGGTATGGAATTTGCAAGCATACACATTCACATGCTACAAAATTCCTTTCTTTTATTGTAAAAACAAATGCTTATCCAGAAATAGTAAAAAATAACAGTGTAGATTCACTTCGAGGCCTTTCATATCATTATTGCGAATTCAATTTTTATTCATTTAAAGGTGAGAAAACTGGAATATTGTTAAATAGTAAAGTTTTTATATCCACCTTAAAATTAAAAGGTGTGGTAATTGCATTTTTCCTTGCAATAATTGAATGCTGCATTTAAAATTCGCTTTCACCACTTACTGAAGTCGACAACGATAGAATACATATGACAAATGCTGTTGTTGCCAACCCCCCGCCCTTTTTCTTTATCACAAGTTTTAAAGCACACTTGTGACGGATGACATGAGATAGGGAGAGTGATAGATAATATTTTGATGTAAACAGCAATTCAAGTACAGCTGACGAATCTTTTCCGGTTGTTGAGAGGGGAGATGGATTTTCCTTTCTCATACTTTGGAAACATGTGTTTCCAGAATTTGATATTCACCCCTTTTAACTTACGTGTATAAGACAGAAGTTCATTTTGCATGATTTTGTACATTTTCTTTTTTTACGTAATATAGTTATTGAAGTATGATGAAAATACAATAGACAGACAGTCTGCAGCTGTTTGTTTAAAACAGATGTACTTAAGACTTAAAAAAAAAAAAAAAAAAAAACTTTGCCGTACTCGCAAATGATTTCTAATCATCTTTTACTCTAAAAAAGTAAATGATTTCTAATCGTTTTTACCCTACCGATTTTATGCAGACTTACCATATGTGTTTAGCTTTAATAACGGAGCTTATTGATAGAAAAAGGAAAGAATGGAATAGAAAAAGAAAGTCGGAAAGACTCTTTTGGAATAGAAAAAGAAAGTCGTGAGCATGAGGAAAATTAAGGGAAACTTGAACAAAATATTTTAAACATGATACTTATTAATTTCTTTATAAGCTACCCCCCATCAGTGGCCGAAAGGAAACTGCTTTTGAAGCTGATAGACGGGAGGTGGCGGGTTCGATTCCATGTCCCGCTCATCATTCTAATCGTTCTAAGTTTTCTCTTAAACTAGCATGAATATAAGCTATGATTCCAGGAAGACCTCCACAGAGAGCATCTCATTCCCATCCATGCCTGGGTCTTTTTTTTGAGACAATTGGCATCAACGAACAACATAACACACACTATATAACCCCTTCCAGCACAGAGTAATTTTATTAATTTAAAATCAATAGCCACCGGAATGCAAGAACGATATTAGAAGACAAAAAATAAATGAAGTTTTACCTCTATATTATAGAAGAAATATACAATAAAAAATTTCTGGGATGAATTTTTGCATTTGATAATTAAAATTAGGTGTTGCCGCAGCGGCAACACTGTGCCGGAAAGGGTTAAGCTAGCTGAAGCTAGAAATTCTGAAAGATAGAACTTTCCCATAAGGCACCATGAATAGTAAAGTTACATCAGAATCAATATTTTCCAAAATATATCTTCTCTTTAATAGTGTTATATGAAATGGAATCTGGTAGATGGTACATTTGTTTTTCAGTTCAATAGTAATAGTCTAATATGTTCGTAAGAAATGCTTGCAAATTTCTTGCATTTTAATTCACGGTTTTGTCGAAGGGGAAGGGGGGGGGGGTAATAAAATTTCTGGGAAATATCTTAAATCTCTTTGCGAATGCGCGAATAATAATACTAAACATACGAAAGCTTAAAAATATATACTTAAAATATCAATAATGTAAAAGTAGCTCAAAAATTAAGCTCTATCAAATATATATATATATATATTTGCGACCATTAGACAATTTATCACTGGCATATAGAGACAAAAGCAGTAAGTACATAATAATAATAACAATAATTGTGGCTCTGCATCTATTTTTTGTAATAATAATAATATAACAACATACCAACAAGCAGAATGTCGTCTCTAAATAAATAATCCTCATCAAGTCAGTTCGTAAAAAATAATTTGTTCTATTTTTTCTTTTTTTTTTTTTTTTTTATCGAAATCAAGGTAGACTTGAACCAGAGCTTAATGTGCATGGATACGCACAGAAACGCAGTTCCCATACTTCTTTTATTTTAGTGAAGTTTTACATATTAGATGGAACGCTTGGAATTGGGAAATCATTAATATTGCGTACTGGTACTCACCGCTGCGCTATTTCTGAAAAATCAAAGACCAAAATTGATTTTTTTTCCCCTCTTACTTTTATTTTCGTATAAAGACATCTACATTTGTAATGTAACTTGGTACATAAGCTTTACCAGCAAGAGACTAGT
The DNA here is from genome assembly GCA_963930645.1 of Salticus scenicus. NCBI lineage: Eukaryota > Metazoa > Arthropoda > Arachnida > Araneae > Salticidae > Salticus > Salticus scenicus. The sequence goes on from OZ005648.1 coordinate 299,891,967, forward strand.
GGTTTTTCACTGCTACTTTTCACACAGCAGCTAGAAATTGTTAGAATTAATTTTTAAAAAATACAGTTTGTGTTTCTTCTTTTACTGAGCATCAAACTAAAACCACAATTTAATTGAAATATCAAAAGCAGAAAAGTGAACAGCAATTTGCTTATAATGAAGAAAGCAATCGATTTAAATCGAAATATAAAATGAAAAATTAAAAAAAAAAAAAAATGTCCTGCCTATATTTTGTAAGATATGGTTTGCACTTGAAAATAAGAGACACATACGAACGTAAGTTCTGAATATTAACGTTCCATACTTCTTTTGTTAGAAATTAAGCCATGAATTAAAGAATAAAAATAAAATTATGACAATAATTTCTTACATAATTAAAATATTAATTCAGAAAAAGAACGTGGATTCCCCTTTACCTTCATCCTGGCCCCCGTCTACTGCCAGTGCAAATATCATGTGTTATTTTCAAGCTGAAATCAATTTGCTGTTTCATTAGTCAGTCATAGATTTCTGGTAAATTGCGTGTAGTTGAAATTTCTTCTAAGAAAATCAAAAATCTACTTCTGTTTTTATTGTAACATTAAATTTACTTTTCTGCCCCCAACTTCTGTATGCCCACCAGCGGCTCTGCGTTCAAAGCTGGTAGATGGGAAGTGCCGGGTTCGATCCCAGGTTACGCTCATCGATCTTGCAGTTCGGAGTTTTCCGTGGTTTTCTCCAAAAATCGCGTAAATACGGCCTAGAACACCATAGATAGACCTCTCCACGAATGGCATACACCCATAGGCCTAGGACCCAGGCGTAGTCGATCGGTCTTAAACCCTACAACCAATCCCAACTTCTGTAAATGAAAGCAGAAGCATTTTCTAGAATTTAATCCTGGGATGTAGCAATAATAATTATCAAATAAGTATGAAATATCCGCTTTTTATACTGGATTTGAAATAGTTGATTATCCTTTCTGGTTTGCTACGTACCAGCCTTTTCCCCTTCACTCTTCCACCAATGTATTTATAAAATAATTTCTATTTTAATTGATTATGGAAACCTATTAGAGAAAATTATGTACTACCAAAAAAAAAAAAAAAAAATGTGATTCCGGAAAATACGAACCGCAGCAACACTGTCTGCCTAAGTGTTTTCTCTTATTTATTTATTTATTTTTATGAATAAATTAAAAAACAATTCTTAACACATAAGTTCCCAGTCCTGCATAAAACGATGTGCATTTTTGAAATGCGCGGCATGTACACTGTCACTGTCAGCAAGCTCACATATCTTTCCCCTCCAACATCAAAACTGCAACAATAGTTCTTCTAATTAAGCCACGCCCCCTTCTCCCTTGCATGCTCAGCAGGAAAGATCACCATCATGGGCTCGATACCGGGAAAAAGGGACGTTGGAAAGAGAAAAATTCTTTGGCGAGGGGAATTTGGACTGGATCGTTTCTCCACAGGTGCCTAGTAAGTTTTGCGCTCTCAGAATTCCTCACGCTGTACACCTGAATAAACCTCTTTTTTTTTATTCTTTTCTCCCGAGTTCACCCCCGTCATAAAGAAGCAACCCCTGTCACGTACCTGATAAGGTGGGGGAGAAGGGGGAGGTGTAACTTACACGCACGAAAAACGTGAAAGATTTTTTTTTTTTTTCATTTATGTTTCTACCTATCATGCCATCCCTCTTCACTTTCATCATTGTTTCGGTTCTTTTTTTAATATCAGAAAACGGGAGAAAATCGATCAGAACATAGACAGACCCTCCCGTAAAAATTTCTACAAGGTTCGGTGAACACCCATACAGATTTCAATAACAAAAGAAGAAAAATGCGATTAAATAAGGTTCTTGACTTACTGTGATCTGGAAATTATATTACATAAAGCAAATATTTGTTCATTTTATTTTAAAGAAGAGATGAAATGTTTTATCCCCCGACATTATCTTAGGCTTGAAACAATATAAAAGTTTCTATAAGGATGTTTTAACGAGAATACATTCAAAATTTTATAATTCTAGTTCCCTAAAAATATTACGAAAAAAAAGAAGAAGAAGAAAGCTCGAAGAAGTGCAGCGAATAAATGCAGTCTGTTATTTATTTATTTATTATTCTTATATTATTTCCGTATTTTCCAACAACGTTGAAAAGGTTTATGACTTAATTTCATCTGTCCGTCAGTTTGCACTCTCATGTACGTAAATATTTTAAGAATACCTTTAAATTTATAAATGTCATTCTGTTGCATTGTGATATGTTTCCCATTGAAAATTATTTAAATAGGTCTCACTTTGTATACAGGGACTAAACGTCTAAGAGAGGTATTTCTGTATCGCATAATTTAACATTTTTATACTGCATGAAACATAAGGAAATTCCCATTACAGAATACAAAAGCTCAAGACGATGCTTCCAAAGAATACAGTATGATTAATATTAATGATTACTTCATAGAGCAATACAAAAATATTCTAATATATTAAGGGATACAAGTAGAAATTACCGTAAGTGCTTCATCAGATGTGTTGTGCATTTGTAATACTTCTGTAGACTTACACATTATTTATGATAATGATATAATTTTAACTGTGACAGAAGCTTACTTTGTTACATATATGTGCGTGTGTATGTTAAAAACGTCAATTACATGTCGTTTCACATTAGTTCCTTAAAAGGCATAAAAACGGTGATTTTCTGTATAATTGCATATTAAAATTAACGTTTAAAAATTTATAGTTTACCACAATAAAAATAAATTAACAAATATGCCAGAAAAAATTATTATATGTCAAACTGTGAATACAATTTTAACATTTCAATCATGATTTCTTGAAAGTTATGACAAATCGTACCAATATTGTACCAAAATGCGCATGTACATAAAAAGTAAAAAGAAACAGTTAGTTGTTTGAATCTATTGCTTCTTGGGACATTTATTTTGAACGTTTTTCGCCAATATCTTATACACTAAATATAAAGTATACAAACTAACTAAATAAATAAATAAAATAAACGGAAAAATATAAATAAAAATGTTAAAATTTTAATAAGATAGTTTATCCAAAATAACGAGGTAAATTTTCTTAGTATTTGCTTCTCAAATGTTCAGATATTTGTCTCAGTGTACATTTATTCTGTTTCATTATACAAAGTAAAATTTATCAAAACTCGTTCATTTTTTCACAGATTAAAAGATAAAATTAGCTGCCATACAAATGTGCAACCAAAGTTATCTTTTAACTGTGAGTTAATGTCAATTGTCTACAGGAAGCACCCAGGCATGGGTGGAATGCATTCCGCGAGGAACACTATATGTATTAGGGATTTAATTCTTATAATACTGTAAGGGGCTGTCCATAAATGATGTCACGCTTTCTTTCAGAATTTTGGACCCCCTCTCCCCCCTTTGTCACAAAGTGTCACGTTTCAATATACCCCCCCCCCCTTGTCACATGTTATGGAACATGACATACATCAATAATTACTTGAAGTTCAGAAACAAAATATTAGACTAGAGATCATATTTCAAATTTTATTTTTAAATGTTGACTATGGATCTTAATGACATCTGTAAATATAACCATAAGGACTTATATCTTTTGTCGGACATTCCAAGAGTGTGAGAAGAGAAGGTTTTCTTCTAAGTAAAGATTTTCTATTGCTATCATATACTAAAAACCTACTCTGAATGCTTTTTTCTGAAAGAAAATAATGTATGAGGGGAGGGGGGAATCACAGGATAAAGTCACTTTTACTCGAATTAAAAAAATATCTTTAATCTTTGATAATTTTAAAATAACTTCAAAATTTCATCTGCTGAATATAAATGTTTGTATTTTAACTGAAATATGTGATGTCACACTTTTTGTTACCCCCCTCCCCTCCCTTGTCACAAACTGTCACAATTTCACGAACCCCCTCCCCCCCTTCATGCGTGACATCATTTATGGACGGCCCCTAAGAATTACACAATCGCAATATTATTTACAACGATACATAAAAAAAAAAAATGTAAATATATGAGTGGGAGGTGCCCTCGAAGAATGAGAAGAAGAAGAAGAAGGGGAAAAAAAAACTTTACATGACCCATGCAGCACACTTACATCTCTGGAAAGTCGCAAGAACATCACACTGTGACATTGCGATGTTGCATAAATGTTCTGTTACATCTCAGACATGTTCTAGGGATGTGGAAAAGTCTCACCTTTGTGACATCGCATACTATATCTCCAGTACATCCGCATACATCGCAGTTTCAGCTCTCAAATGTCTCAAATAGTACATCTCAGAGACAATCAACCGTGATATCTCAGAGATGTTTGTTTTAAGACGCACTGAGATATGATGAAAAATGAGACATTGTGATGTAGTTGAGACGTCACTGGAACCTAGTGTTCTTTAAGGGGATTAACAGCCTATATTCACCCTAACGAGTAAAGTTATAATAAAAATTATATAATAGCTTAACATTTTCATAAAATATATAAAATCGATCATAAATTTACTTTGTTTTTAATTTTTGATAATGAAAACTTGCGAGTCAGAAATTTGTTTTTTAGATTAATTTAAATATATACATATTTTAAGTATTGTTTAAAATCAATAACATTCTTAATCTATCCCTTCAGAAAAAAACATTTTACAAAATGATTTAATAAAAAAATTTCTTTTTAAATGCATGATTGTAGAAAATTATTGCATGCATATATATCTCTAAAAATCTACAATAGAAAAAGGTTTTACAACAACCCATAAAAATATCGATCGTAAAATACGCACAGATGTTTCACATTTCGAAAATCAGTGCTTTTTGTGTGAACCACCCCCCTCCCCTTCCAGCTAGATTTGAATGATACTTCAAACAAACTATTTAAAATAAACGTTTGTGAAAAACTATTCGAGGCACGCAATTGTTGATTCAGCTTGAGCAGCACTTTTAGCGTTGAAGTTTTACTCAATTTGGAATACAATTATCGCCAACACAACACGTGCGAATTTGGAGTTTTTCACCTCTGCCCAGTGTGAAGCTATATTAGGAAGAATGTTTTTATAGGTGTAGAGAACAATTCATTTTCAGTATAACAGTTACACTGTGTTAATAATTTTTTGACAAAGTATGAAAATTTGTTAAATTCTATTGACAAATAAAAGAGAAATATGCGAATTTTAATTTTTCAAAGCAAACTATATTTTTAAAAATAATTTAAATACTTCAAATAATCTATTTAAAACAAATATTCACGAAAAAGAAAAAAAATATAGTACATATATTCACGGTATGCAATTTGTTGTTTCAGCTTGAGCAGCTCCTGTGTTGAATTCTTGTCAATTCAGAATAGAAATCACCAACACAACACGTGCGAATCTGCAGTTTTCTGCCCTGCCCAATACAAAGCTATAATGGGAAGAATGTTTTACAGGTACAATAAAAAAATAATAATTTTTTCCATAAAATAATTATATTCTGTTAGTTTTTTTTTTTTTTTTTTTTTTAATAGTTTATCACAATCTGTTGATTGTCAAAGGGATCGGGATGATTAAAAAAAATTTTTGTAAACTACTGTCTTACAGTTGTGAACTTTGCATACATATGCATTAAAATGTATAAATCCTAACTATATTAAAATTTCTAAAAAAAAACTATTTAAATAAAAAAAAAGAGTAAAATTATTTTTTTATTTTTGAAAAAAATTTAAATGCTCCATGCTAATTAATTTTAATTTTCTCCCTCAATTTTGCATTATTGCAGTTTAACGATATATTCTAAAAATATTTTGCTATTGTTTTGCGTTTTGTTTGATAAGCAAATTTCGTAAATATAATTTTATGTTTCGTATTATTTAATGTTGACAATTTGCATGAAATTTCAGCATTCAAACATATATATATATATATATTTAATTAATTTACCAATGAATCCCCAAAATATTACCGAAATATGTTTACAATATACTGTTAGGCTATAATAAAGCAGAGGAGGCAAATAAAAAATTGGTTAGAAAGGAGCACTTTAAATTTCTTCCAAAAAAAAAAAAAAAAAAAAAAAAAACTTCGGTGAATTATAATATGTTTAATTTTAAATATTTACACATGTATTTATATTTCAATATATTTTCTCACATTCATATTTATATATATCTGGAAAATTCATTAACTCTAATTTAATAATTAAAAAAATTATCTTTAAAATCCACCATACCCTTAAATATCGCTGGTAGATAAAAAAGGCATTCAGATTCTAATTTTTCAAAGCAAAATATTTTTAAAAATAAATTTAAATATTTCATATAATGTATTTAGAATAAACGTTCATGAAAAACAATTCAGTTCAACAGTTTTACATAATTCGGAAAATGAATTACAGATTTGACAACATTTCGATTTTTTGAATATCAATAATTTTTAATTTTTAATTATTTTTTTTTTTTTTAATTATTATTATCGACAGTTCTGTTGTTAAATAAGACGAAAATAATTTTCCAAAAATAAAGGTATGAAAAAAATCCGGAAGATTGTCAGTTCTGCATACGACACGTGCATGTCTGGAGTTTTCTCCCCTGCCCAGTGCAAAGCCACAATGGGAAACATATTTTACAGGTGAAAACAACAAACCAGTTTTCGTAAAATAGTTACGCTCTGCTAATAATTTTTTGATAAAGTGCATCATAATTTGCTGGCTGGCGCCATTGACACATGAAAAATATTTTTAAACTTCAAAATTTTCAAAGCTATTTACTTTTTAAAAAATTAATTCAAATATTTAAAATAATTTAAAATAAACTTTCATTAAAGAGAAAGAAAACATTCACGGCAGGCATTTGCTGGTTTTTTTTCGCAGCTCCTTTATTGTTGAATTTTTAGTTAATTAGAAAAAAAAAATTGCACAGCTGATAACACTCCGATTTTTTTTAATACCAATAATTTTTATCAGAAACATTCTCTTTATTTATTATCGAAAATTCTGTGGTTAAATTAGACGAAGATAATAGTGGTATAAAAATATCCGGAGGGTTGGCTTTCCTGCAGTGATCTCCAACACAACGCCTACGAATCTGAAGTTTTCTCCTCTGTCCAATGCGAAGCCATAAGGGGAAGAATGTTTTACAGGTGAAAAGAACAAATGATTTTCCATAAAATAGTTATACTCTGTTATTATTATTATTATTTTTAATTTGATACATTATATCATAATTAGCTAATACCATTAACAAGTAAAAGGGACGTGTTTATATTCTAATATTTAGCTTGTAATTACCATAGCGAAGCACTAGTGCGACGTTAAACCCAACCCACCAAAGCTTTTATTTTATTTTATTTACTTTTTTTTTTTTTTTTTTTTTTTTTTTAAGAAATTAACTCAAGTACTTCAAATAACATATTTAGAATAAATGCTCATGAAAAACTGTTCACGGTAGGCAATTATTAATTTTTAATAAGCAGCTTCTTTAGTGTTCAAATTTCAGCCAATTCAGAAAAAAAATTACGATGTTGCAAACACTCTGGTTTTTTTTTGAAAATAGAAGTATTACCTTTATTTATTATCGAAAATACTGTGATTAAATTAGACGAAAATAACTTTTCAGAAATAGTGATAGGAAAAAATCCTGCGGGCTAGTAGCTCTGCGGTTATTTCCAACACAACGCGTGAGAATCTGGAGTTTTCTAAACTGCCCAATGCAAAGCCATAATGGGAAGAGCGTTTTACAGGTGAAGAAAACAAGTCATTTTCCGTAAAATAGTTACTCTTTTTTTTTTTTTTTTTATAAATATATAAAGTTTATGATAATTTGCTAATACCATGGACATATCAAATCACGTGTTTATATTTTAACTGACGGAAAGAATGTTTTACAGGTGCGAAGAACAATTCAATTTCCGTAAAATAGTTAAACTGTGTTAATCATTGTCAGATAAATTGTATCATAATTTCTTGGTTGATACCATTAACCGATAAAGGAGACATCAACATTTTAATTTTTCAATGTTAATTCCTTTTTAAGAAATTAATTTTAGTATTTTAAATAATAGTATATTTAAAATAAATGTTCATGAAAAACTATACTTAGCATGCAATTGTTGATTTTGCCTAAACAGCTTCTTTGGCGCACAACTTTTAGTTAATTATCTCCAAAACAATACATTTGAGCTTAGAGTTTTCTCTTCTCGCAGATATTGAAGTCTTGGTGGAAAGAGTTTTTTACAGATGCATAAAACAATTCGCTTTCGGACAACTGTTGCACTCTTTGTTAATTTATTGCTATTTATTTATTTATTTTAGAAGTTAAAAATATTTAGTTGTTTATTAAATACGGTTGATGATGAAACAGGGATTTAAACTTTAGTTTTAAAAATATTTTTTTTTAAAGAAATTAATTGAAATACTTAGTAATTTATAAAATATCAAATTATGACATTTTCTCTTTGATTTTATTTTATCTCTCTAACAATTTATACTGCTTCTTCATTTTTTTTTTTTTTTTTTTTTTTTTACTTTGCTTATACAATCTTTTAATTTGATACGAATATATATATATTAATAGACATAACCATATGGAAAAAATCATAAGTTGCAAACGTTATTTATTTTATTCGCGATAAAACTTACATAACTTGTTTCTTAACAATTACTCTTCCAAAAACACATATCATTCAGTTTTATATGTATTCTGAAAAAACATAAAAAGTTGATTTAGTTTTCTTAAAATCCGTTTCGACAAACAGTAAAATTTATGCCACCATAATATACGCAGTTATATAATACAGCCGAACCTCGTTAACGTGAACACTGTTAACGTGAATTACTTTTAACAAGAACTGTTTCCACAATTCCCATCAAAATGAAGTTTAGTTGTATGAAGATTAGTTTCTGATAGCATGAACTACTGATAACATGAATTATTATTATTATTATTTTAATCCCCCCTTGAGATTTACGTTAACGAGGTTCGACTGCACATACATTTTATATTTATTATATATTTTAGTTTCTATGAATAAATTATTTAAAACAAGCCAATTTAGAATGCAACAATTACTTTGTAGTTAGATGAGGGACCAATAACTGAAGCAAGAAAAAATGTTATTTTCATTTTATTTATTTATTAATCAGAACAATCATTCTAGTTCTCTCCCTCCTCTCAATAAATAAATAAATAAATAAATAAATAAAAAGAATAATATAAAATAATAAATAAATAAAATAAACCTATTTTTGGTAAATTATAATTTACTACTAAAGGCCTACAGCTTTTCATATTGTGATGTCTGGTTTTAATCAATTTTTCTAACAATTTATAAGAATTTTCTGCACTGCAAAGTCAAAAAGTTTACTTTCTGTATTTTTTTTTTTTTTTTCCCAGGTCAAAGAACGAGTTATCAGTAAAAACTAACTTTCCTGACAATGGTAACCTATCAGATCGATTTCTTTTCTTTTCTTTTCTTTTTTTTTTTTTTTTTTTTTTTAATGACATTAGATTTTTGACGAATCTCAAAATCGTTTGCTTTCTGTAAAGTGTGGTCTGCACTCTACAAAACAGTAACAACACTGGCTAAGTAAATTTAGCTTCTAACACTTAAAAATTCCTTAATATTTTGTTTATTATAATATATTATTATTATTATTATCATCATCTTTATCTAACAAGGCTTATAATTAAAATTTAGACAAAAGCGATCTAAACTAACGCCTAATTCTTACTTGACACCCATAGATATTTTTCTAGTATTTGGTAAACGACATTTTGATATCTTTCTCTCGAATGAAAACGATCTTTAGGGAAAAATCTTAGTTTGAAAAAACAAAAGTGACAGAAAATAGGTTTGTAATCACAAGAAATTCCCTGACGGTTCGGACACCTTTCCCATTTAGCGCAGTAGATGTGGCGGAGCTGTGGTCTATTGGCGCTCGTCCTCCTGCGCTTGGATCCACTCGACGTGTTTTACCGGCACCGGATGCGCAGAAACACCCGTTTCCCACCGACACGTTCCAAGAACTCCCCCGCAGGAAAGAGGATTCGTGCACCCCTGCCTCTTCATGCCCACTTGGGCATCTTTCGCAGGTGCACAGGAGCATGGATTTGGAAAGAAGGAGGTCAAACTCACTGCTGACACAGCTGAGATAATTCAGGGGCGTGAGATGGCGTATTAAACATCTTCACTTTCACAACATACTTTCTTCCACTGTTGCTAAATTTGAAAACAATCCCGACTTTTAAAAGTTCCAGAAATGCTCGAAATAAGCGACTGATTTGGAAAGTAATAAATTTATAACTACCACATAATGTTATTAAGATTATTAAATAGTCGTACCCATATATACCTGATAAAGGGAACTATAAAATTGCAGCACACGAAACGAGTCTCATTAATACATTTTTGGAGTTTCAAACAACTTTCCTCTTTCTTATTTTACGAAATTTGTGTGTATCATTAAAATTATAAATCATAAGGATTTTTCTGATGAGGATATTTATAATGTATCTCAAGAATGATTTTACTCTGTATTTGTATAAATAAAATAAACTATTGTTACATGGAGTGAACTGGATGCAAAATACGAATTTAAAAATGATATGGTAAAAACGAAAAAAAAAAAAAAAAAAAAAGAAAGAAAGAAAGAAAGAAATTGTATAACTATTTAAATTTAGTTTGATTTTAAGTTTTCTTAACTACTAAAATTCAACAGTAAATGTAATCAAAAATTCTACATGCATATAAGTATATAAACCTAGGCTAAATTCAAAGTTAATGTATGTATTAATTGAATATGAATTTATTCACAATGAATTAATAGTGATTTGTTATATTTTAATAATCATTGACTCTAGTCAATCTGAGATGTCTTAAATGATTGACAATGCGCGATTCAAAAGTAGTGGAGGCAACAAAGAAACATTTTATAAGCCTTTTATTACATGACAAATAAAAATACTCATTTATAAGAAATAAAGTATTTGAATATATTTATTTATAGTAAATTCATCCTGGGGTTCCAATAGGTTTTTTTTTTTTTTTTTTTTTTTTTTTTTTTAAAGAATAAGAATAAGAAGAAAGAAAGAAAGAAAAATAATTTCGTATTTAAATAAATATATATATATATAAGATAATGAGCAAAAGAGATTACAGCAAATATATTGATTGAACGGGATGCAAGATACGTGGTATACATACAAATACAAATGATATAGTAAAAAAAATAAAAATAAAAGCTTTAATGTGCAAAAGAGGTTACAGCAGGTAAAACTTTGCGAACTCGTAAAATAATAATTCAAATACCATCATTTACAAATACGATACTTTTTTTTGAAAAAAGAAAAAGTTAAAAAACTTTTTTAAATTCTTAAAATAAATATATATATAGAAAAAAAAAAAAAAAATTCAGAAATTAACTCTCATTCTTGGGTTTTTTAAAATAGAGTTAATTCCAATATGTACTGAAATTTAGAATAGAAAAATGATTAAAACAAATATAAATATAAAACTAGAATGAAAAATTTAATTACTTTTAATTCACCTTTAATTATTTTTTAATCCTTTCACTACAAAAATGGATTGCGCAGCAGTAATGCGACGTTAAATCTAACCAACCACTACAAAAATGTATAATCAATCCTAATTAGGGAAAATAATAATAATACTAATAATAATTTTGTAAATTTTAATAATTCAAATATTTATTTATTTTCACTCTTATGTTTTATTTTGAATAACTTTAATCACATGTGACTCAAATTTTATTATAACGAACAAATGCTGCAGCATTTTCTTCTTCGTTAAAATCACGTTACATTTTAATCAACCTCTATATTTCGATTTTAAAAATTTTAAAAATTGAGTTATTCTTAGGTTTATTGACGGATCTTATAATTGTCATAATTCACTTATTTTCTGGCAACCACTCGAATTATTAGTATCTCATACTTCCGGATTCGTTGTCAAATACACAGCAAACAAACAGAAAAAAAAAAATTCTCGCACGCGAACACCCTGGGGGTATAGCCGCTTTCTTTTTAAAAGAAAAGCAGAACAAAACACAGCGATCATACCTTGAACAACTTTTTCGAAAGTGAAGTAAAGAACTTGAAAATTCCATGGACGCACAAAGGGGTGACCGTCGTGCGCACGCGAGTGTGCCTAATCGGGGAGGAAAGGCCCGTTTCCGATCGTTTTCTTTTTCCAACTTTTTCCCAAATCATCTTCTTCGGCGTCCTCACTCAAGCATCGACCGAATCGTCATTTTTGGACCCAAAACTACTTCCGCTGACAACGACCCGCGTCAAGGTCTTAAATAAAATAAAATAAAATAAATATGCAGCAAACAGAAGGGATGGGGGGGGGGGTGACTAATAAGATTTTTACCTGGTACAATATTTTATTTTATTTTATTTTTATTTTTTGAATTGAAAGAGCATATTCGACGTGTACTATCCGATAGTTGTGATAAATTTTGATTGGGATATTCCAAAATTCCGAGTGAGAGAGAACATTAAAAAAAAAATAAAAATAAAAATGTGTTGTTATAAAAGTTTTTATCTTTAATTATAGTATGTATACTCAACAATGTATAATTTTTGATACAACCAATTCAAATATTTCACAATATAACTGCTAAAAAAGCCTTTATAAAGTATTAAAAAAAACACTATTAAAACATTATCTTAGATATATAGCAAAACTTTTCAATTAGTTACATATTCATTCTTAGTTTTCAACTCCTCTCGTTGAGTCTTCTTCAGAGTTATGTTATACATAAGTTTAAAAATACATATTCAAAAAATAAGTCCATTAATTTAAAATCCATAAATGTCAAATTACTATAAAAGAATAAAATCCACATGCAATGTCTCTTCTTTTTCAAACATCTATAATTTAAACTTTTCCTGTAGTGACATATCAACGATAATTCTGCAAATTACTTGAATAAACTGCTTAAAATAATATGTGCAAATTCTATACTTATTAAACTAATTATGACATTCATTGAATTACATATTTCAACTCTAAATATATGCTGATAAGAATTACTTTATAATTATTTGTTGCTGCATTATAAAAACATATTTAAGAGTTTTCAACTATGCTATTAACCCCCCAGTGCATAGTTCAAGTTACAATATCCGGTTTAAACTTTTCCTAAAGATTTTGCAAAATGTAGCATTAGAAATCCTGAAGGATTTGTATGTAGCATTAGATTATTGCGCCCTCGAGCAGAAAAATTAGTATATATATATATATATATATATATATTTTTTTTTAACGGGTTTTTTATTTATATTTTAATAACTCTAACCAATGGTTATGTACAGTAAATGAGGGAAAATCATTACAAATTTATTTTTCTTTTTTAATAATTTCAATTCTTTCTCTAATTAAAAGGTTCTTTTTTTATTGGTTTGATAAATTATTTTAGAATTTTCAAATAAAATTTTTATGGGATTTTTACTAACGAACCTCGCAAGATCAGATTTTTGATAGTTAATTTTTAAATCATAAATATGTTCTTTAATTCTTTCTTTTAAAGTACGAGTAGTCACACCTATATAATATTTTTGTTGGTTAAATTCAATGAATTTAACAAACAAAAATATTATATAATTCTAAATAGATATAATTCTAAATAAATTTATATAATTCTATATAATTCTAAATAGATTATTTGAAATACATGAGTTAATTTCTTAAAGTAAATAAATAAATAAATAAATAAATAAGTAAAATAATATAAAATAAAAGCCTTGTTTGGTTGGGATTAATGTCGCACTAGTGCTGCGCTATGGTAATTACAAGCTAAATATTAGAATATAGACACGCCCTTTCTATCTGTTAATTGTATTAGCTCATTATGATACACTTAAAAAAAACATTCACAGAGTTTAATGATTTTACGGAAAATTATTTGTTCTTTTTACCTGTAAAACATTCTTCCCATTATGGCTTTGCATTAGACAGGGGAGAAAACTCCAGATCCGCACGCGTTGTGTTGGTGATCACTGCAGAGATGCCAACCCTCCGGATTTTTTGATACCACTATTACCTTCGTCTAACTTAACTACAATTATAAATAAGGAGAATATGTGTAATAAAATTTATTAGTATTCAAAAAATCGGAGTGTTAGCAACCGTGTAATTCTTTTTTTCCAATTAATAAAAAATTCAACAATAAAGGAGCTGCCAAGAAAAGCCAGCATTTACATGCCATGAATGTTTTCTTTCTTTCTTTCTTTCTTTCTTTCTTTTTCCTTTTTTTTCTTCTTTTTTTTTTAATGAAAGTTTATTTTAAATTATTTTAAGTATTTAAATTAATTTCTTAAAAAGTAAATAGCTCTGAAAATTTTTGAAGTTTAAAAATTTAGTGAATTTAACCAACAAAAATATTATATAGGTATGACTACTCGTCCTTTAAAAGAAAGAATTAAAGAACATATTTATGATTTTAAAAATAACTATCAAAAATCTGCTCTTGCAAGGTTTGCTAGTAAAAATCCCATAAAAATTTTATTTGAAAATTCTAAAATAATTTATCAAACCAGTAAAAGAAGAACCGCTTTGATTAGAGAAACAATTGAAATTATTAAAAGAGAAACAGAAATTTGAAATGATTTTCCCTCATTTACTGTACATAACCTTTGGTTAGAGTTATTAAAATATAAATAAAAACCCCGTAAATAAATAAAAAATAAAGAATAAAGAATAAAATAAATAAATAAACTTATTTCTCTGCTAGATGTTAAATATGTCTTTATAACGCAGCAACAAATAATTATATAGTAATTCTTATCATTACTATCTTAATGACTAACTCTTACTCTTATTATATGACTAATACTCTTAATCATTACTATCTTATGACATTCTTATCATTACATTCTATACATTTAGAATTAAAATTCAATGACTATCGTAATTATTTTAATAAGTTTAGAATTTGCACATATTATTTTAAGGAGTTTATTCAAGTGATTTGCAGAATTATCGTTGATATGTCACTACAGAAAAAGTTTAAATTATGGATATATAAAAAAGATGAGACATTGCACGTGGATTTTATTCTTTTATAGTAATTTGACTCTTATGTATTTTAAATTAATGGACTTATTTTTTAAATATGTATCTTTGAACTTATATATATATCTTAATGGAATCTTATTACAACATAACACTGAAGTAGACTCAATGATAGGAGTCGAAAGTTGAGGATGAATATGTAACTAATTGAAATGTTTTACTATATATATAAGAGAATATTTTTATACTTTTTTTAATACTTTATAAGGCTTCTTTAGCAGTTATATTGTGAACTGTTTGAATTGGTTGTATTAAAAATGATACACTGTTGAGTATATATACTATAATTTAAATTTATACAATGTAATCGAGTCACAAGTTTTTATTTTATTTTATTATTTTAAATTTAAACCAGAAGAAAATGATTAACTTATTTTATCTATTTATTATTATGATTCCGTTTTTGTATAGATATTGCAATTAGCTTAAGGACATTTTAAAACAATTATAAATTGCGATACTTAATGACTGGTATGTTCTCAAAATTAAAGCGAGAAAGAATACGTATATGTATATATACGAGTATATATATATATATATCAGTTCTATTTGTATTGTGTTGGTATTGTTTTGTATCTATTAATTGCTAAATATTAAGGTTAAATTTTATTACGATAGCTATCATATATATATATATATATATATATATATATATATATATATATATATATATATATAATGTTCTAAAAACTTTTTATTGAGATTTCTTTTAATTATACATTTGAACTGAAAGAGTAGATTTATGTACTATTAAACACGATATTTATTTATTAATTTTTTTAACGTCTATTAATTAATTAATTAATTAATTAATTCTTCTTCTTATTATTATTTTATTTCCTTTTTTGGGGGGTTGGGGGTTGGGGGTGTTGCTAGAAAAAGGCTTTAAAGTGTTCACTATTTTTTTTTTTTTTTTGTGATAGAAAAGACACTTTGTAGAAATCAACTAGAGATTAAAATTAAATAGTTAAAAATATATAAATATTTATATATCGTCCTCTCTCTTTTAAAAAAATAAATGTATATAAATAATTAATTAACATAATTAAATAAATATTTATAATTCTAAAAAAAAAAAAAAAAATCTAAAATATTAAAAACTTAAGTTTTGAAGGAAAAAAAAAAGACATAACAGATAATTTATTCAACCTTGTATTCTTTTTTTTTTTTTTTCTTTGAATTATTATTAATAGTTTTTTTAAATAAACAATACGTTTTTAAATAAAACCATTTCTTTACCTTACAATAATAAAAAGGGGTTTACTTGGAATGAAGTTTCCATTTAGAATTTTAGTATTTGAAACTATTTATTTATTTTATTTTTGAAAAAAGAATTATTTTGCTTATTTTTTAGATTTGAAGTAAACAGTTATTCGCCAAATAATAAAGAATTAAAAATATTTTCTTATAACAGAATTTATTTTTTGTGAGGCTATTTTAGAATAAAGCAAAGAGTGGAATTTAAACTGTTTTAAGAAATTGTTCAGGTGTTTATGCTGATGCTTCCAAATAATAATAATAATAATAATAATAATAATAATAAAAGGTGAAAAAAGAATCATCCGTTATTTTTATTAGAATTGAAAAGGTGTAAACGGGATAAAAAAAAAAAAAAAAAAAAGAAAAGAAAAGAAGAAGAAGTAGAAGAAAAAGAAAAAGATAAGATATGTAATAAAAAGAGTAAAATAAATACATTCCTTTTAACTGAATATGACAAAAAAAAAAAAAAAAAACTTTTGAATCTTCTGTGATGTACTACATTAGCAACTATTTAAAGTTTTGAATCCTTTCTTGATTTTGTTTTTATAAATTTCATTCCCCCTTCCCCCCCTTAAGTTTATTCAATATTATATGCATCTGAATAATATTTCCAATGTCCACTGTCTGTGTCTGGATATATATGAAGAAAATACATCTAGATCAAGAACTAATGAATATAATTTCATGAAAAGTTATATTTAGTTGCACAACATAAGTAGGTCTCTATCAAATTTTGGTGAATATCGCTCAACAGGTGATGTTATCCTCCATTTTTTTTTTTTTTTTTTTTTTTTTTTTCATATTTTTTAACATGGCTGTATAGGAGAAAATTTCGTATAAATGTACAAAATAGGGATTGTTTACAACAAATCCTTGTGAAACTGGACAATTTTGTTTATATTAGTAATAGTCAACCAGGATAAAACATATGCAGAAGTATCACTTTCTCTTCCCAAAGAACTCGTCAATACCTTTAAATGAATTTTTTTTCACCGTAAAAATAAATAAATAAATAAATAAATAAATAAATAAATAAAAGGTCTCTTTATTTTTATTTGTTTATTTATTTTTGTTCTTGTTGTTATAATGTAAAATGCAGTGCTGGCCTTTTTTTTTTTTTTTTTTTTTTTTTCAGGAATTTTTATAAGAAAATATAGAAGAACGTTTTGGGATGGCCCACAACATCCTAGTTTTAAATTTTAAAGAATAATAATTAACGCTTTCTTCTTCTTTCTTTATCTTTCCTTTTCCTTTTCTTTTCTTTCTTTCTTTTGACGATTCAATCTGTTTATTCAGAAATAAAAAAATTTAAAGATTTTTCTGGAAATTACTAAACTTTTATTGTATGAGTACACTATTAATAAAATCACCTTCTATATCTTACAAACATGCAATTCTTTGAATCAAACTATTTAAGAATGAAGCCTATCGCCCCTAAAAACTTTAGATGAAAAACTCTAAAGACAAGAATCTGTTATAGCGAATACTAAAGAATAAATTATAATTTATGTATTGTTAAAATAATTCAATAATTATAGTAAAATCTAACATGGTTTTGCATTAATTTTAAAGAATTTTGATATATCAAATCTTTCGCCAAGTATTATGTGTTAAATCATAAAGTAAAAAGTCAGTAAAAAGAAAAAAAAAAATTATACACATTTTTCAAAAAAAATAAAAAAATAAATAAATAAATAAATAAATAAATAAAAATAAAAATAAATAAAAATAAATAAATAAAATAATAATAATAATAATAATAAACAAATAAATAAATAAAAAAGAGTACACGAGTCCTGTTTTTGATTCAGACATTTTTTCTTTATGCATTTGTGAACTCTTAGATTCTGTAGTAGACTATTTCTTATTATGCAAAATTCAAGGTAGTCTACCGCAAATGGTGACGACACTTTTTCCTGTCTGAAAGATATAGGACTCTGGTCCTAAAAACATAGACCTTATTGAGATATTTTTCATATAAATAAGTATATAAAAAACATCTGAATATTATATTTTTTGTACAAATAAATATTCTATGCTAAAATAAGGGAGGAGGGGGGAACTTTGACTTTAAAGCAGTTACACTTTTATTTATTTATTTAGTAAAGGCAGAGTGTGTGTAATTTTTATTGCGAAAACAATAACGATAATAATAATAATAATAATAATAATAATACGAATAATAAAAAAAAAAAAAAACCTCTACCCTCCAAAAAGACACGCCTTTTTCTTTTTTTTTTCTTTTTCTTTCTTAAGGAATCCTGTCCCCTTTCTCTTTTTCCTTTCCTTTCCATTTTGTTTTATTTCTTTCGTGAGTTTAGATTATCCAAAAATATAGTATTAGTTTTATCAAAATTTCAGAAGTCTTATTTGCGATTCTGGTAAAATTATCTTTTCATTCCTATAATAGGAATAATAATAATAATAGAATCATTAAAAGTACACTATAATGATACAGTGCAATTTCTCTTTGTAATAGTAATCTGTTTCACTGGTCAAAAGAACGGATTTAAAAATAATAATGACAATAATATTTTTCTGGGAAAATGTTAACGAAGTAAATAAGCTTATATCCGATTTATTTTTTATTTTTTATTACAAAAATACAGGAATATATTGTTTATTACTTCTCACAAAAATGGAGAAAAATCATTAATACGCCTTTTTTGTCTCCCGCTCTGACATTTGTATGTTGCAGGAGGTAGTCATAAATGATAAGGCTACAGTAGAGTGATTGCAATAAAGTTGTTTTATTGTTATTTTATTTATTTATGTATTTATTTATTTATTTATTTTTATTTTTTTTCAGAAAGAAAAAGAAAAGAATAGATTACTTACGAAAGCAAGAAAATAATAATAATAATAATAAAAATGTACAAGGAAATTTAATTGAGGAGAATTTATGAATTACCCTAAAAAGTAATCTATATACATCTTTTTTTTTTTTTTTTTTTTTTTTTTTTTTTTTTACTTTTTTCTATATGCAGCCGGCAGCGAAATTATTGAAGCACTAGCAATAATTCCTACTTAAAAAATGGGCACCTACTAGTTTCGTTAAGTAAATGTTTGTCGAGTCGTGATCTTAGTTAGTCTTATGCTGTTTATAAAAAAAGAAGTTGATGATAAAAGTTAGCGATCAAACTGAATATATATATATATATGTAAAGTGTGGATGTGTGCTTCAATAATTTTGCTGCCGACAGTACAGTCGGTAACAAAAGTCTCCGATAACTAGCAAAAATTCCTATTTAAAAAAAAGTACACTTCATACAGTTTTGTTAAATAAATCCTTGTCGAATCCTGTTCTTAGTCAGTCTAAAAACAGGATCCGACAAGGGTTTATTTAACAAAACTGTATGAAGTGTACTTTTTTTATATAGGAATGTTTGCTAGTGTTCGGAGCATATCTCAAGCATATCTCATACATCAGCATATCTCAAGAACAAATAGTAGCAGAGATTCCAAATGTGTATCATATAGGGATGCTACACTAAGCTTTTCGTTTAGATGAAGCAAATGGTTCGTGTACAGGGACGCCCAAGAGAATTCACATATGGGGGTAATTGCAAGTAAGTCGAGTTTAACATCTATAGACTGCACTAAACCAAATTAAACGAATGTATATTTTTTATATGCGTAAAAACATATTTCAAGTAGAATATGGTAGAGAAATCATTCACTGTTCGTTTACAGGGCTACACAAAAGAACTAGATAAAAGTGCGACAATAGTTGCAAATTGATGGAAGCTTATTTCAGGCTGGGCCATATATTATTACTATAGGATTACATTTAGGTGCACCATGTGGTCTGTATATAATCTTCGAAAGATACACAGGGCTGCAAATATTTAAGCGATAGCATTCTTTTTTGTTGTTAGGGGATGTGCTTTATTAATAATATTTTGCCATTTCGAGGAAAGCTATTCAGGAATTGAAATGACTTCCTCATAGAGATATGGTAATTAATGTATGTTTTTAAGCTAAATATTCATCGCTTGTTTTTTTTTTTTGTATATTTACACGTTTTGAGGCTTCCTGATTACCGTAGTCAAGTTTTTTAACGTTTGATCTTCGTCTGTGTCTCTTAGAGTGACTTAAAAACGAATAATTTTAGGAGATGTAAATGTTGTATTTTGAAGTTGATATAAGTTTGTTGCTGGAAAAGTTTGATCAGGATTGATAAGTTTCAAGAAATATTGCGTGTGAAAGTTGTCTAAATAATTTTAAGTGAACTTTAATTTTAATAACAGATTTAAATTCTATATAAATATAGGTGCAGTAATGAAACGGTGGTGGGGGGGGGGGGGTTGACCCCTCTCACACAGAACTAATTACCATATAAAACTCTTCCGAAGCCTAATTTGACTTGTTTTAACATAGGTTTCCATAACAGTACTCGTTATCTAACCTCTTAATCGCCAACATGTATTTATAGTATTAAATTTCAGGGTAAGAGAAAGTCGTGTGAGTGACACACCAGACTATTAAATATGTAACAGTTTTTTTTTTTTTTTTTTTTTTTTTAACAATTATATAAAATAATTGTCTTGTGCGTAAATAAAAGAAAATTGTTACACATTATTATTATTATTATTATTCCTTTTTTTTCCCCATATAAAACGAAATATATTTATTATTTACATGCAAAGAAATTTATTTCCTTAAAGGTATTAAAAAAAAAAAAAAAAAAATTAAATTAAATTAAATAGAACTTTTATTTAATATCTTTTGAACCAATTATCCGATTGAACTAAAAGAATATGGTGTTAGCTAAATTTTTTTCCTTATTATAAGTGTACCAATTTTCGTAGGGTTTGTTGAACAGTCTAGCTTTGTATAACGAAAGAACTGACATATTCAAGGTGAAACATAGCAAATAATGCGACGACTGAAATCAATAGTGTCCTGTCGTACTAATAGACAGACAGAAAATTTCATATCTTGCGCAGATAATTTTTCACATGAGAAAAATATTGTTACATAATCTTTGTTTGAGTTGGAAAACCAAAACATACACACGTATACACATATACACGTTATATACAAATAAATGCGAACAACATTCAGATTTTAGATTAATACTTAATAAATGTGCACGGAATCCATTTTTGATATTTTATAATAATAAAATTTTATTTAATTTTAAAACGTTTGACAAGACTGAAAAGCAATCGATAGTGGCAACGTTCCCTAATTATTATAAATGACCCATAAATGAGTTCAATGTAATACATATGCATATAAGCATCTATATGATACGAATGCCATACATGATGCCAGAATGTAATAAACATCCAAAGACAATCTGTTTAAATGTCATTATCAGATCCTGTATATAGTCTATACGTACAGTTTTAAAGCGGAATGTGTTTCAACCTAAACTGGCAATTTATTATGCGTTTATTTTTAGATTATTCGGTTTGTGCCGATCAAGCGCTCGATTTAAACACATGTATTTCCAAATTTATTTCTCATCGTTAGTTCAAATTATCAAACATTTCCTACACGATATTTAAAACAAATGGCTTCATCTTTTACGTCTTGATATTTATATGTTTTAAAGTCTAAGCGTCTCCAAGAAATTAAGTATGATATCGTAATCCTTTAATTCAAATTTTATAATCACATATATAATTTTATTACTATTATTATTAATTTCGTATGACGTAATTGAATTTACATATTTAATTTATTGTTATTTTTCCCTGATGAATTAAAATTTATTATTTCAATAAATGAACAAACCTTCCAAAATCATCGAAACTATGGGTAACATTTTATTTTCTTTATCTCAATACATTGTTGCGATTGCGATGTAAGTTTTTGCGCTGAATTCTTATTTTATTCAGTTGAAAAGCACTCATAAAAATTATGAATAAAATTTGCTTTCTTTGTTCCAGTACATTGTTTTAGCTATATATGACACCATTTTCGGCGTTAGTTTCAAGAAACTTGGGCTTTTATTAATAAGAAGATCATTATTTTATTTACTTGAAATGCATGCATGGAAAATATGGTTAAAATTTTACTTTCTCTATTTAAATACCTTGTTTTAGTTATGACATCATTTTCAGTGTTAGTTTCGGAAACTTGGATTTTTATTATTAAGAAAATTACAAGTGTATTATGAATAATTTAGCTGTCTTAGTCATTTGGACATATTCCTCTTTGCATGAAAAATGAGTATATAATACTTATTTTTAGTCTATTTTATCAACAGATAATCATTTTATTATTGATGCATTAAAATATTACACCCTCATTAAAAATCTACATTTGTTAATAACTCCTGAAAGGCAATTATGTATACAGAATGTACCTTTGTCAATAGTCCTGGGAAAAAAAAAAAAGTATAATTATAAACGTTCCATGATAATTTTCCATAAAAAGGGGATTTTTACTTAATTATATATATTCATTTCGTTCAGTTCCACGCGAAATAATTTAATATATTTTAATTCCACTATGGATTCCTTATCTAAACCTCAATTTTTGGTTAAGTTCAGTCGGCACTATAGTTCTGCACCCAGTCCAGCGTAACGCCATTTCACAATATCGCACCCAGGGATCGAAAGGGGTGAAGAAGATGCAGCGGAGGGTGGCGGACTACTTTGCCGCGCACAGGAAACACAAAACTAGGGAAAGTGGATGAAATTAGGGGTGAAGGAGAGGGAGAAGTGCAGAAGAAAATAATAAGCGATGTTTCCACTGTAAATTTGGGCCGGCATCCATGCATGCACGACATTTTGCGAAAATTTCAGTTGATAACGCGTTGGGGGTGGAGATCTTCAAAAGATTTCTTCGTTTCGTCTGTCTTATTATTATTCGAGCGAGGATTGTCGTTGCCAGTAGAATTTTTTCTTTTTCTTTTTTTATCCGGTCGCAAAATTGGTGTAAGAGCCGAAGATGGACCTTAAATTTGACATGTAAGGGGGGGGGGGGGAAGCTACGGATGTGATTTTTACCCATAAATGCTTTTTCCTGAGTTTAGAAAGATCGGAAACGCAGATATTTCGAAACGGGGGAAATGGTGTATTTTGGTAAGAATAATTTTCGGATATTTTCGGCTTAATTGATCGTGATTCGAAATTCGATTGCGGGGGTGGTCAAACGAGACGAGTTAGATGCAGTGTCCATAAAAAAATAATCCTCTTCTTTTGCGTGAGAACGGTTTTGCAAGACTTATATTGAGTAAATAGGTGTCTTAAGTTAATAGGATAAAGGAGTTAATAAACGGAATAACAAAAATTAATGAAAATCGGGCATGGATTTATATTTTTAAGGAAGAATAATTAATAGTATATACCATGTATAAAGGATGGACACAAAGTTCTTAATCTTTAGTAATTGCCATGATTTTGATTTACTTTTGGATATATGTTGGGCCAATCATAAACTTTTGCTTGATATCAGAAATTAATAGTATTCTGACGTCGTCAGAACAGAATGCTAGAGATTCACCTTTTTTTACGGCGTCAGACTAATGCCATAAAACATTGCAAAACTGTAATGTTGTATTTACTGTGAGAAGGATTTTACAAAATCATTGAAAACGTTACGACGTTTATTTCAAACTTACTATGGCAACTAAACACTAGATTTAAAAGTCTACAAACTTTTTAATATTTAAATCTTTGAAGTTCCAAAATTTTTGCAGTATTGTGTCAAAATATTTTTACATGTAAAATTTATCAACTTCACATCTTGTTGTTGTTTGACATTGTGATTTTGAAACTTCCGTTTTAATGGTATTGGTGCTCTAATGATAACCCCTGCATAATAATTTTGGGATCTCGGAATAGCAAGAATGTTGTAAAATCAAACTAATCATTTGTATCTGTTCTGTAGTATTAATGCATCCGCAATAAGTTATTCATAATTTAACCATTTGTTCTTAGGATAAACACCAGCAGATACGGCATATTGGAAAAGGACTTTGATTTATAAAATGCAGATTGAATTTATAAAGTACAGCTTGATCAGAAAGTCTCATTACCTTCTTACCTATTGCATAGATGTCAATGAATTGTTGTTGTACAAAAGGTTGCTGTCACACGTAACGAGACAATTGACGAACTTAAGTATGCTGTGCAACGTGCATTTACTGCCATCAAGCCAGCAATGTTGAAGAGAATTTCACATCGTACGATCGTACATAGAGGAGAATCATAACTTGAGTGATTGTTATGGAAACGGTGGTGTACACAGCCACTCTCGAATTAACAGTAAAGAATAGTCACATTACCTCAAAGTTGTCCATAGCCATAGTGGCCTACCAGTGGTTCAGAGGTTCTATCCTCAAAGCTGGTAGACGTGAGGTACCGGGTTCGATACCCAGTCGTACTCGTCGGCTTAGCCATTCAAAGTTTTCCATAATTTTCTGCGAAACCAGCGTAAATAGGTTAGGACACCTTAGAAAAACCCACACGGAGAGCACTCCCCCTCAGGCTTAGGACTCTAGTGCAGCCAGTCGGCCGTAATCTTAACACCAACACCACAACACCCATTGTCATGATCCCACATCAATACAATACGACCATCTATGATTATGGCAACATACGATAGGGGATAAGGGGCTTTCTGATCACTCTGTATATAAGCTTACTTAAAATATCACTGGAAATGAAGAATTTTTTTCCCCTCGAAATAATTTATTCACGATTTTAACCTTTAGTTTTAAACATAATTCTTTAAAAATATCGTCAGTTAATTATTTTCAAACGTCATAAATTAATTATTGCATCTCAGAAACTACCGTACCATATGTATTTTACCAATAAGTATAGACCAGCAGCAATTGAACATGGACCTGGATTTGTTAGATAGATTTTTTTCCACCTTGGAACTTGTAAATGCCACGGAAAATCAACACGAAAAAAAAAAAAAAAAAAAACATAAAGCACGGAAAATATATTAGTTGTTCCCGTAATACATTGTTATTCCCAAAGTGAATCTCATACTTACTCTATATGCGTATACGTATGCAGGGGTCGTACTCTCCGCCCTTTTTTCAGGACACTCTCATGAATGAGAAATTTTCAAATTTATTGCTACCACTATCTTTATAAAATAATATCTACCGTGTACAATCATAGCACATTACTATAAATATACCAGAAGTATTTTTGCATGAAATTAGTGGTGGCAAAAAGACGGAAATTTCTTACCTTTGAGAGTGTCCTGAAAAAAGGGCGGAGAGTACGACCCCTGCATATACAAAGGGCATTCCATAAAAACTGAGAGTTATTTTTTTACGTAGTGGCAACACCGCAAAACTAAAAAAATAGAAGTGCAGGCAATTTTTTCAAACTGTTAACTGTACGTTTATACAAAATTCTAAACGAAGCAGACGATTTTATTTTTCTATTTCCGTGCTTGTTTAAAGAACTGTTTTATTTGCCCTACAGAAATGGAGATGAGTGATTCAGAGTTGAAAAACGAAATGCGTTGTGCCATACAATTTTGCTACCATTTGGGTAAAACAGCTCCAGAAACAGTTAAGTTAATGAAAGAAGCTTAAAAAGACAAATGTTTTGGTGAGTCTACGATTTTTAGATGGCATGGTGATTTCAAGAAAGGCCGTTTGTCAGCAGAACTGGCTCATAGGCCTGGGCGACCAAAAAGTGTTGTGAATGATCGAAATATTAACACTGTGTGGGTAATCCTTCAAGAAAATCGGCGAATGACATGTGAGGAGATTGCGGCATCAACAAACATTTCGAAAACGTCGATATTTCGCATTCTACGTAACAATTTACAGCTTCGCTATGTTTGTTCCAGATGGGTCCCTCATCACCTTACTAAAGAGCAAATGAAAACAAGTATTCACCAATGTTGTGAATGGAAACAGATGCTTCAAAATGATCCAAATCTCCTAAAGACTGTAATAACAGGAGATGAAACTTGGGTGCATCATTATGATCCCCTTACCAAGTCCGCAACAAGTGTATGGAAACATACTGATTCTCCGCCTCCGAAAAAAATCCGACAAACCAAATCTACTGGAAATGTCATGATGATTATTTTCTTTGATCGTAAAGGTGTAATCTATCAGTATGCTGTGTCTCCAAAAACTACTGTGAATGGTGAATATTATGTTTCAGTTTTGAAAATTTTGCTACAACACATATCTAGAAAGCGCCATGAACTGGTAGGTAATTGGACATTACATCACGATAATGGTCGCCTGCATGACGCTACTTCTGTTCAGCAATATCTTAGTAAATGCAATATTAAAATCATGCCACATCCCCCTTACAGTCCAGATATCACACCATGTGATTTCTGGCTGTTTCCGACGTTGAAGGAGAAGCTCCGTGGCAGAAAATTTAATACAGATTCTAAAGTTATTTCAGCAGTGGAGGGTTCTTTGAAGCAGCTTCCAGAAAAGGGCTTCTTTACTTGTTTTGAAAAGTGGGTTTAACGATGGGACCATTGCATATCATCTGACGGAAGGTATTTTGAAAAAGAATGATGTATTTTTTGCTGTAAATATATTTCTTGATTTTTAATGATTTTACTCTCAGTTTTTATGGAATGCCCTTTGTATACAACATTGGTTAGTAAACAAAATTCTATCTTTAAAAAAGTCATGTATGTATAAATCAGGTAGCGTATAATTATGCTTTATCAGTGTGTAAATCAATTCAGTATTGTATACCTTAACGTATACAACGTAGAATAGTTTCGTGAAAATGGTGAATAAGTTAGACACAGCAGAAAAAATTCGTCGATCGCTTTACCAAAAATCATAATTTCATAATTTTAAAAAACATAGTAAAAATATAGAAAATTGTGAAAATTCTTAATATTTCCATTTTCTTCTCGACTTACTTTTCTAAATATCTATACATATAATAAAATAAGATGTTTGTGTGTGTGTGTGTGTGTGTGTCAATGTGTATGTATATCCAGAGCTTTTTAGGAAAACGGCTGATCGCAGAGACACATTTGCATGGAGGTTCGTAATGACCTCTCCTGATGCACCTCGAAGACCGATTTTCGAATTTTTGATTAGTTTTCTTTTAATTAATTAAAATGTGAAAATAATAACCTTCTAATTTCTGATAAATTAGCCATTTAAATTTTATTCATAATTTAATCGTTGCCAATTTTTTTTTGACAGAAAAAAAAAAAAAAAAAAAAAAAAAAAAGAACGTACATTTACTTAAAATGAGGAAAATAAATTAGAAAAATTATAAAATAAATTAGAAATATCAGTTGTATCGTTACAAATAAGGTACCAAACGAAAGGAGCAATTTTTGTAAATCCGACGGATTAAACAGCTTATCGATCGGACAATTAGATTTTTTTTAATTAACTAAAGTATGAATTTTAGGTGGCAACAGCAGAAAATTGTATGGAAACCGTTTGGAGGGGGGGGGGGGGAATCTGCTGCTCATTAAGTCACATGTTTTTGAAGTGGGATTAAAAATTGCAGTTTTCAAAACTTTTTAAATTTTCTCTCACGAACATAAAAATATAATATACAGCCTGTACAATACAAGACCAACTTGCAGTTCAAATTTCATCAATTTTGGTTAATAAACAAAAAAGTTAAAAAAATTTTTCAAATTAAATTTTATTCTAACTTCGAAAAGATTTATGCGATACGATATATTAAGAATTTGGATTTTAGAAGTTTTTTAAATAGATTATTTAAACTCTATGAACCATATTTTTATTTTATCAGTTTCATTAATAGATCCTTCAGGGCGATTTTTTAAATTTTGGTGTTGACGTACACGGAACGTTTTTCGACAAGAAGTTTAATATAGCAACAGCCATTTTAATCTAAGTAGCGCATCAAAAATATAAAAAAATTATAAAGTATTAAAAAAGAAAAAAAAATATATTGAATAGTAGTCACATAAATGATTTTTTTTTTTTAATAGAAAGTTTATAGAAAAAATGCAGTTTTAAAAATACTAAGTTTATTTCAGCAAGCACTATTTTAAACCTAAAACCCATTAGGAAGGATTCTTATATATAAACAAGAAGGTGTCTGATAAAATTATTAGCAAAATAGTTTTCTCCTTTTTATAGAAAAAAAAAAAATAAATAAAAAATCCACCGCTAATATGGCGACAAAAATTCAAAAGCTGCCAATGTAGCAACATAATAAAGTTGTGTAGCAAGATAATATTTACCAATTTATTTATTTATTTATTTATTTATATCTACTAATCATTATCCTAATTTATCATACAAATAAATGAGCCTCTGTGTGTGACTGCACTTGCACGCTGTCGAACAGAAATATCTGATTTATTCAAATTAATAATTAAATAAATAAATAAAAATAAAAATATGTTTAATGGGAAATATATATAACCATAAAAATATTAGTTGTCTAAAATACGGCAGAAATAGTGCTCATAGCATATTGTTACAAGTGATTAAGTCTTATTGTTAAAAGGGATTAAGTCTAAAATGGCGACAAAAATTCAAAAGTCGCCAAAGAGAACTATATTAAGGCTGTACTATGATCAGGTTTACAAACCATGAATTACATATAACCATAAAAATTAATTGTCTCATGCGACAGACGTAGCCGATCATATCATATTGTAATACTTGGCGTGAAACTGCTGTCATTTTATGGTTGACCGGATAAACAAAATAAACATAGGAAATAACGTAAAACCACATATCTTGTGCACCACGTATAGTGTTGTTCATATGTAACTGGGATTCAAATATAAAAGGGATACTTCAATTTGTTCGATACTATCTGTTTCGCAACTGTTATCTAATAAACACCTAAATGGAAGCCCATTGGTAAACCAATGTCGCAGATAATAGGGACATGCGTCCGAGTTTTAGCGGATGACTAAATCGCTGCTGAAAGCAGCAGGATACTTGCCAACCACCTCATTATGAACCGTACAATTTTTAATACCCGCCTTTTTTTTCACACCAATAATTTTTTAGAGTAATTTTTGTCTTATTTAATCGTAACAACATTTGGAGAGAATAACTCTAAAAATATAGTGGTGTGAGAAAAGCGGCGTTTTTTCAGGGGCGTTAACAATTGTACGTTTATTAATGAGATGGTTGGCAAGTATGCAGCAGGGATCAGTGAAGCGAGCTTTTGAGCAATTTCAGTATTTTGTTTTATTTTATTTTCATAAAGTTATATAGAAAAGAATTACCTTTAAATTTAGTGACCAGCGAAGCGGGCAAAGCCTACTAGTATGTATATATAAAATTAATTTATTTCTAACTGAATGCAGATAATTTTTTACAAAATTAAGTGTGTAATTTCTTGTAGAATAAAGTACAAATTGTAATTACTGTTCACGGTTTAAATATATTTTAGGAACAAATAATAATACGCGACTGACTATGTTTATTCATCTCCTTATGTATAGACCAGCAGCAACTATGCATGTAATTTCCAACGATTAGTTCTTTGAAATACCATATAAATTATACAGAGAATTCGTTATTTAATGCCCTCAAAATATTAAATCTTTATTCTAAAAAATCTACTTATATTACGCAATATCGCGCCTTCATGAAATAATTAAATAAATAAGTTCATGCTGGCAACAATATTGAAGAGATTGCTTCTTCGGACTAATTGCGCAAATTGTATAAAATTACATAAATTCAAATCCACAATAATGGTTCACAAAGTCTATTTTTTAAATCATTTATTTCATATTTCAGGCTTTAATTTGTAAGTTTAACTTACGAAATTAACTTGCAATTCGAGAAGCAGAAAATATAGAACAGAAAAGAGAAAGAGAGAGAGTTTCAAAAATTTTGCTATATACGCATAAAAAATGAAAGCATGCAAATTATATTGAATTGCATATCTTATGAATGAAAATTAATTTTTTAAAATTAATTAATTATTTTATTTGCTTTATTTATTTATTTATTTATTATTACTTCCTCTTACCCATATTGAGAAAGTATTGTTTTGGGGAAAGTATTATTTGAAGAGAAAGCATTGTTTTGGAGTAAAATTTTCGTAATTGAGTTTTTGTTATATTTACATGTTTTGAGGTCCCCTGAATCCGAAAATCATGTTTCTAGCAGTTGGTCTGTGTGTCTGTTTATAAGTCAGTCTGTGTGTCTGTGTGTGAATCTGTTATAAGCATGTCTCAAAAACAAATAGTAGCAAGAAGTCCAAACTCGGTATTTCAAAATCCGTATTATATAGTGATTCTACACTAAACTTTTTTGTTGAGATCAAGCAAATGGCTCGTGTACAGGGACATCTAAGAGAATTAAAACACATTACGACTATGGGAAAAATTGCAGGTAAGTACAAGTGTAACATCTATAGACTGCCCTAAACAAAATGGGATTAACAATTCTTTTTTTTATATGAATAAAAGCATGTTTAGTATAGTATATGATATGAAAAGCATTTACCAATTTTTTTACATGGCTTGGCCAAACAAATGAATTCAGATATATTAGGACTATATATTGAGATTGCTGAAAGTGCATTTAGAGTAATGTATTTTTCATACTGTGCTAAATTTAAGTATACTATTTGATGTGTATATAATTTATAGACAATATACAAAGCAACACAAAATTTAGTGAATACATGCTTCACATTTGGGTGCAATTAATGGAGGTGTTTTACTAAATTTTACCAACTTAGGGATACTGCTGCGGGAAATAGGAAAACTGCTGCGGGTAAATAATTACAATAAACAAAGTATTAATTTGAAGTTAAATTTCAACTCTGATTATTTCTTATAGCTATATATTTTGGAGATCTCTTGATATATAGATCAAGTTTTTAGCGGCATATTTGCGTATTCCTGTAATCATCACAAAGTAAAAACAAATAATTGCAGGAAATTAAAATTGGTTATTTTAAAGGTCATATGCGGTTACCACTTCACTTAAAAAGTTTGGGGCAAAAACTGTAAGTTTCAAGGAGTGGCGTGCATAATTTTTTTTCTGAATAATTTGGAATAATCTTTTTAATTTAATGACAGTTTTAAATTTTTATGGCTGTATATGTGCTATGCTCAATTGGGGAAGGGAGGTTGTAGCCCTACTCGCACAAAAATATATATTATAAAACTGTTTCAAAAACTATATTCAACTGTTTTTAACCCTTTCAACCCCATTGGAACATGTATGTCCTGTGGAGATATTTTTAATTCACCCAATGGGATAAATAAGCGTGAAATTTATTGGAGTGCATTTCCCACTGGTTTTCTGGGAATTTAGGACTAAAGAACTGTTTTTTTTTTTTTTTTTTTTTTTTTTTTTTTACTGTATTTTATATTGTTACCTCAACTCCACTAGGACACATGTGTGTCATCTAGAAAGACCAGGGAACATATATGTCCCACTTCCACAATTGCCCCTACAGTTATTTTTTGTTTTTATTCTGGCAAATAATTGCTATTTCTATTTTATTTGTCCTGCTAAAGCCCTAATTTGCCTTATTTTTGGAAAGGAAAAAACTGGTAGTGAAAGGGTTAAAGTACATTTTTATACCTCACTTGCTTTCTTACCCATTAATCTATAATCTGTCTGGTATTCGAATGGAGAATGTCCTGTGAGTGACACACCAGATTATTTTCATATGTATTTGTGAGACAGGAAACAGACGATTTGGTACAATTATTCTCATGAATTTTGCATTCTTGTGTTAAGAATGGCTGCTACAAAAATAAAAACCTTGGAGGAGAGGCAAGATTGGGCGTTTTATAAACTCTTATTTAAACGGAAATAAATGAAATAAATTGTTCAGTATATTTTTGGCTGATATCAGAAAAGACTATCGTGCTTTTCGATGCTTTTATAGCCAGAACAAAAAAAAAAAAAAAAAAAGATGATGATGATGATAACAATAACAATAATAATAATAATAATTTTAAAAAATAAAAAATAATTATGATTAACTTTATTTTTATTTTTATTATTTTATTTTTTTTTATTTTTTTTTCTTTACGTTTCATAAACGTTTGAGAAAAGTGGTTAGTAGAAACTTTTTTTTTTTTCTTTTTTTAAGTAACAACAGCATAGAAAAAATTTGGCGATCTCTTTGCCAGAAAAAAGAATTCCGTTATTTTAGAAAATAGAAAGAAAATGTAGAAAATTTTGAATATCCTTAACATTTTTTTTTTTTTTTTTTTTTTTTTTTTTTTAAATATATGTATTAAAAGGTTAAAAAAAAAAAAGCTCTAGCTGGATGAAGAGAAGATTTGTCTGTAATTATATGGTAAGATATCATGCAGAAAACTAAAATACATTGCTTATAGAAACACATTGTCTTAGAAAACATTTTCTATCTCTGATTTGACCTTATTTACTAGTCATTCAAACTAACTTTCGTAAAAATAAGTATAATTTTGTGCCGTAATTAGGGTCCTGATCTTGAGAACGAAGGTGATAAAAAGTAAAATGCTTGAAGTCTAAGCGTATACTGTGGAAAAAAAGGTATGGTAATATTAAAAGTTGGTGCGAAGGAGTAAAGGGCAGTGGCGTGCGCAAAAAGCTTATAAGGGAGGAGTTAAAGCATATTTTTATTTATCTTTCAATATTTATAGACATGTGGTATGTGTGTATGTGTATTTTCATCTATTTCTCTATTACCTGTTTAAATAGAATTGTGTTCGGTACGTATTCAAATACAAAACAGAAAACATGAAGGAAATCCATCAATGTTCTAACATGAAACAATATTTCGTTCTGTTATTTATTATTTAAATGCTCACTTAAGATGGTCAAATGAGGACGATACTAGTTTAGTTAATTCCATGGAAAAGGAAAACTTCTTTTATTATTATTATTATTATTATTATTTATTGTATTAAATATAAAAAAAAAGGAAAAGAAAAGAAAGGTGTGTGTGTGTAGGGAGGGGGGGGGGGTAATTTAATACAAAGAGATAAATTTATTATAATTTAAGTTTAATTAAAATTTATTTTTTTTTATTTACTTAAATCCTTTGAAGGAAAAAAAGTTTTTTTTCCCCAAATTGAAATATCCAGGAAAGTCATTGCTGCAGGCAGTGGGAACCGGACCCGATCCAGCGCGGGCGGACAAAACGCTACTGTAGGTAGTGGGTACCCGAAGTGAGGTTTAGACTAATTTCAATGTATATATATATATATATATATATATATATATATAAAGATATTTTAAAAACTAGTGATTCAAATTATTTAAAAAATCATTTAAATGTAGCGACCAGCGAAACGACGAAACGTAGTCTGAAATAATTTAGTAAATGGATTAACCTAGAAGAAAACGCCATGTGTCTGCTCAATAAAATATACTTGAATCTTGCTTTCCAAAATGAGAATTCTCTTTAGCACCAGCAATTTTTTGTGATATTTCTCAAAAATGATCTTTAGTAATTTCTTTACAAAATAAAAATCTATTTTTATGATACTGGAAAAGGGTATGCTATTGTTCAGTGCATTCACCTTTCCTGGATGTCCTATTTTAAAAAATAAGTTTAATTACTTTGCTAAAAGTAGACTATTGTGTGTTTGACCAACTAAAATTAAACGTAATAACTTAATCCGTCTTTTGCTTATAATTTCTTGTTTGAATTATAGAATTTAATCAGTTTTTCATAAATATTTAGATAAAGATAAAACACTTTTCTTTCTTTCTTTTTTCTTTTACTTTTTTTTCGCTTAAAAATCAATTCCTGACAACTTAATATATTTTTAATAGGTGTTTTATTTACTGTATTATAATTTTACTATAACACAAATAAAATTGGCTTAATTATTTTTCTCCTGTAGATCATAATGTATAAGAAATATTTTATTTGCCCCTGTAAATAACTATGAATGCTACATACTTCATTTTAATAATAATAATTTTAAAAAAAGTAATATCGTTCGAAGCATATTTATGGAAGTACTGCTCAGACAGACGAATCGAAGGCATAGGCACATTTCAGTTTTATTATTGGAAACTTTTTTCAAACACATACAAACATTCAAAATATTCTTATATTTTGGTTTCAATTAATAATAATAATAAAATGCTTTGATACAATAAAATTATTTATTTGAAACATTGAGGGAGGGTTTTTTAACCCCCTTGCGTACGCCGCTTTCATACATACCACTTGCATTCTTTGGGGTGGGGGGGGGGGGATACAATCGAATCAAACTGCATTATTTATACAACTCGTCGACACTATATATGAATATGTATGTACATGCATGAATGCGTAGAGCAAATGCTGAAGAATTTGCTGCAACTTATTAATGTCTTTTTTACAAAGAAAAGAAATGGGAGGGGGGAAGTTCTACGATTTAAAACTTTTTCAGAGGCCTATCTAAGGAATTTCCGTCTAAAATACTCACAAGCTAATACTATAGGTATAACGTATATTGCTCAAAGCACTGTTATTGATTTATTGATATTGCACTAGTATACAATGACCGTACTATCTCTCTATAAATTTTCACTTACCGGAATGTTCCATCGGTTTATAAAAGCCTAATTTCATTGGGATTCAGGAGAAATACCTACAACAAAAACAATAATGCATTAGTATGTTGAAATTGATAATGAAACCAAGGAATTTATATAAAAATAGATTATTAATAAAACAAGTTAATAATAATAACAAGTTACTTCTGAAATTTAGTGCTAATATAATTAACCGCCAAAGCCACCTGCTTGTCGGTCATCTAAGAGAAACTACACTGATAAAAATTTTAACAGCAAAACTATCCGAAATAATTTATCTTACGTAAAATACTGAGAAAAATAAACGGAGATGTTAAAAATCTATTTTATGTATACATTTTATAGATTTATTAGAATGCTATTTTAAATTAATTATCGATGGGATAATATTTTTACTGAAGTAGAACCATTATAATTTTTATCTTTTGTTAAAAAATAAAACAATTAAAAAAATAATAATAATAACAAGAAAAAGATTAAAGAATAACGTTTGAGGTATTTATTTTTAACCGAAAACTATTGCAAATTTACACCGACCCTAATCAGAAAATTTACACATTTTTTTTTTTTTTTTTTTTTCTTTTCTTTTAGTGCAGATCCCAGATATGAAAAATATTACATAAAGAAAAATATATGAAAAACTAAAGTGGGAGAGAATGATTATAGAATATGTAAATTAAATTAGACGGACGATAGAATAATAAACATGTTATCAAATTTCATTGTAAAATGTTTTTCCTCGTGACCTCTCTAATGTTTGGAAATGAATACACCATGTATTATTTTTATTATTACTGCTATTATTATTATTATTTTGATGCATTTTACAGAAATAGTCATTGAGAATCGAATTCTAGCGAAATTTTATGAATAAGTTATTATTTCAATTATTTGCATTTTTTTCTTAAGTAAAAAAATAGATAAATAAATAATAAAAGTGATGATGATGATGATGATTTCTCTATATTTTGGCAAAATATATACAGTACACTTATTTATTTAATAATTTTCACTTGGTTGCTTTATTATTTGCTTTCAATTTCTGTTAAAAATTGCAGTTTTATTCCTTTGATTTACAAGAACATTGTATAGCTATTAAAACGTAACTTAAGAATTTTTTTTTTTTTATTTATAGAAAAGTTTTAACTTTTGTTATTTTGATAGAGAAACTAGAAAAAATAAGTTTACATTTCTGAAATTCTTTTTAAAGTGGTTTTTAAAAAGAAAAGCATGTATAATTGCAACGAAGGAAGATAAAATCGTATAAGTTGTGTTGGTGCAATTAATGCTATTGACTGCTTTAGGGTCCTAGGTCTGAGCATACCCTTCGTGGGGGGGGGGGACACTTTCTAAAGGATCATAGCCTGTATTTATCTAAGTTTCGGTAAAAACCAAAGAAAACTGCGGAGAGCTAGGGCGACGATTGCCATTTGGGAATCGAGCCCGGCACCTCACGTCTACCAGCTTTAAGAGCAGAACCTCTCGGCCATTAATGGGGCTGAGAGAAGAGAGTCCTATAAAGCTAGTGATATTTTAATTATTATAAAAATAAATATCAATGTTATAATTATTTTATTCATTGGTAATGTTAATAAATTTTTTAATAAATGTTTTTTAATGAAAATTTAAATCTGTTTAATAAGAAATATTTGTGATTTAATATTTTTAATTATGATAGTTCATGTTATTGCACGTGTAAACTCAATACATTTCAATTTCTGTAAGTTGAATGTTTAAGAATTCGAATTTTAATTAATTCTTAGCAGCTTTAGGGAATCTTTAGACATAGAGGGAAATGATCAATTTAAATTATTTTCTACAACCAAAATTTTTTGTAACTACATAGAGTCGATTCTTCTTCCTTTTAGTAAGTATGCACTGCATATTGTATTACTACATACTGCATCTCCATTCACCTTTCAGTGAAATGCATGTGTATATAAGAAAACTAAATTTAAGTTTCAAAACTTTGAAATTTCTATATTTTTCAATGCATTACAAGTTATAAATTCATTAATTTTACAAAAAAAAAAAAAAAAAAAAAAAAAAAAAGAAAGAAAGAAAGAAAGAAAGAAAGAAAAGAAAGAAAATAAAATAGCAAATTATATATATATATATATATATATATACGTATATTATTGAGTTTTTTTTTTTTTTTTTTTTTTTTTTTTTAGTTTTACTAATTGCAACCAACATAAACTTTTGTCAGATGCTAATCATAGTGAATCTATGCAATCTACAGGTACATTGAAGATGAGTTTATGTTCTGCCTATGATGTCATTGTATTTTGTATTCTCACAAACAGCTTCCCCCGCTTTTCCCCGACTTCGTGGTGAGATTGCCCTTGAGATCTCTAGATTCTTTCCGTAGATTTTCACCGAATCACGGGCTAAATCGTACACAGTGAAAAATTTTGACCGGCCACACCTGCTGAGGTATCTCCATCATTAATTGCTAGAAAAACGGTGCGCTAATCATCCGAAACAATAGAAGTGGGCCTAGGGCGCTACTGGTCAAACATGACCAGAGCCCCTCGACACCTGCGGGCCCTGAAGCTAGGGCCTCTTTTGTCTGAGATAGGCAAGAACCTGCACATCCGGCGGCGGGATAAAGACTGGATTATCGACAAAGTGGTAATGATAATGAAATTCACTAAGTATAAAACTAGTAGGTATAAAAAATGAAATTAGAAAACATATTCCCGAAAGGCATTTAAGTACTGAGAAAGGAAAATTAAGACTAACTACATTTAACCTGCATTAATTTCTAACAAGTTTCGTTTTGCAGATGGGTAGTTCCTCATTCTTAGGTAAACTTATTCTTAAAGTACTATTTCAGTGGTATGTTTTTTGCGGGTTTTGAGAAAAAATGTATCCACACTACTGGTTTATATAATAATGATGAGGTAATTTGTCTCCAACAGATTTTAGTAGTTTTGCTCACAAAGCTTATTTCTTTTCCTGCAAATATGGGAATTTGTTTTACAATTTAAGAATGATGCATTATTTTAATGTATGTATAATGAGTGTATATGTGTGCAGTGTGCATGCGTGCAACGCAATTCCCTCTGTAATAAGGGAAAGTGTTTTGTTAAATTAAGTCTAACCATAACATAATTCAGGGCCTGATTAACTTTCGTGTGAGGCTCGGGGCACACATATTTTTCTCGGCCCCACCCCCAACCACCCATGCTGTGCATCAATCAGCAAAAGTACATATATATACATGTATATGGGACGAAAATGACAGATTTTTGCTTTTTATGATACCATTTTTGTTATCTTCAGGATCAAAAAATGCAAAATGGCATTTTCAGGACCAGTTTTAGGGTCCCCTGGTATTCAAGGGCCGGGCATATGCCCCATATACCCCTGTGTTAATCAAGCTCTGACACAATTCCGTAAATAATGGATCTATGTATGCACTTTTGAATATTAAGCTACATTTTGATCAATATCTACCATTTGATCGTTGAACAGACAAAGCGTAGTATTAATTTAATTTTCTACTTCTTTTAACAACTGCAGATGTTGTTAGCCAGAATTCCATACAGTTGGGGCTATTTACATGGTGCAGATGGATCCAGGCACACAATTTTATCATTGCCCTTTACAAAAGACCATCAGCGTTTATCACTGTCACGTGGGGGTTAGTAGTTTTTATTAGGAAATGGTTCTGGCATAGCGGAAGGACACAAAGCGTCCTTAATTTATCTCCATAATGTCCGGAAGAGAACAATTTCGCGAACGAACCAATCACGGAGAAAAAGGCGTTAACGATGAATCCCTCTGTCAACCCCCCCCCCTCCCCTACATACACACTTCGTAATCTCGTCATGAAATAAAATGAAATGGAAATTAATCGACGCACTCCCCCGCCATCATAACTGAAAGCCCGCCGTACATTCGGTTCTTTTGTTCCTATTTCAAATTTGTTCTTATTCGTTTCCGGGCGTTGTTTTTGTCAACGGGGCATTTGTCAACGAACGTCGCCTGGCATGTAGCCATGATAGAATATTGGAGCACAAATATTAAATAATCGCGCAAGTCCTAAAAAGAATGATTGCATGGACTAGAAAACGGTCATCATTTTTAGTGTTTAGCTACCAATTGCCTATTGTTTCGGTAAGAGTCCGAAAAGTATTTCGATTAGTTGGAGGTTGACGTCAAAGAACAACTGAAATAAACTTTCTTCAAGTCAAAATTGGTTATTTAAACACAGAAGATTGATAATATCAATAATCTAATCTCTTCCTCATTTTACAGTGTCGCGTTGACTACAAGTCATATGATTTTGTGGTGAAAGATATAAAAGCAAAATTACATTGGACAAAGAAAAATTCAATTATAAAAATATTTCTAATTTAGAAGGTACATTATACTTTAAAATTGAATAGGACACTTTACGTAAAATTTTCTCTAGAAAGGCAGTGGACTCTGCATCTGTAGTAGACAGTTTCGGTGTTCATATGTTTTAATGTATCACTTCCTTTTGATTACATTTATTTTTGTCCCTCAAATATAAATTATAAAAATATTAAAACTGAATATTATAAAAGATTTATTTTGAAACTTTCAATATTATTCATAATAAGATTTTTTTTTTTTTTTTATGATTAAAAGGAAAAAGGTATTCATTTGCAAGACTATCAGTTTCACCAGTTTTTTTAAAGTTATTTCTATAAACGAAGAAAAAGTTTAACTACATAGTTTAAAACCTCAAATTGTACTGGTTTTATACATGTTTAAGACACATTATGGAGTTTTCAAAATTATTATACCATTAGTAGAAAGTACTAAAGCCCTTATTACACGAGGTGGCAATTTTAAGCGATCTCAAGAAAATATGAAAATTTTCTATGGGTGAATATAGAATTGTGAGCCTAGAAACAGAGAAATTTCCTTTAGTTTCTACATTTCAAATGTAATGTTTTCAGTAAAACATGGTACATTATTTTCAAGAACATTACAGATGAAAGAAACAGAGAACTATATTAAAGTGTACATAAAAATTAATTCCAGCAGCTTCATTAAACAATGCATTCTGGAACTGACAGTGATCTTAAGAATATATTTTCGCACTCAAAACTTGAAATTTTGTAGCATAAATGTGAGTTAGGAAGTAGATAATTTAGATTTAATTTGTCGCTCTTCGATCTTTATTTCATCCCCCCCCACACACACACACACATTAAAGCTCATTAGATTGGGACCTACGGCTTACAGTGGATTCCGAACCTCTATGAACAACAACGCTTGCACCGGAATTCGAACCTGGCACCGAAGGCCTTAGCACTAACTATTCTGTTCCTTTGCACGCAACCGAAATTCAAAAACAACCATAACAGTGTTTTTAAAAAATAACGTTTCTTCACTAAACAATGCGAAATTTTCTGAAAGCATTAAGTCTTTTTTAAAGTAAAATGCACAAAAGTTTCCAAAATTTAGGTTAAAGATTTAAAGAGAAATACAAATTTGACCATTTAATTTTGTATCCACTTATCACCACCAATAAGTTGACAACCTACTTTGCTTTGCCTATAATATGTCACATACATAGTAACTTACTTATATCGGTATAAGGTTTCATATAAAAGCTTATATTTCCATTTCATATTTATAAATTGATCTATATTAACCCGTTAACGCCCGAATTAATTTTGCAAAATGTTATTAGCTGATTATTTCACTTCTAAATTAATATAGACAACTGACAGTAAAATATATTAGCTTAAACAATTCTTCTGATAGTTTTAAATTTAAAGTCTATCCTCTTTTATTGACGTTTAGTGTTCTAGCGAGAAAACTTCGAGATAGAAAAACTTCGAGATAACAGATTAATCTCCTATTATATGTTGACAAAGATCTCGAAAGTAAAGTATTATAATATATTTTATTATTCAACTTATTTAAGTTAGTATACATGCACAAAAAGCAAATAGACTATATCTGCAACAAATGAAAAATCATAAAATGACTATCCAAATTATGAAATAATAATTAATAGTAGCCACATAAAACTTTCAGGGATCATTTAGAGTGACGCTAGAAACTGTCACTAAAAAGCAGAAATCATTCCAAGAAACAACAAAAAATATACGCGCCATTTTATTAGCTGTCCTGAAATGAGGACACTAGGCGCTAACGGGTTAAGTCAGTTTTATAAAATATATATTCAAGTTGGCGACAATTCTTATGGTTTTAGATACATATTTTACAGATCTTAAATCTATAAATTGCGTTTTCTCAGTTTAGATTTTTTTTTAAATTCATGATCTTCAAAACACTAAAATTTCGACAAATATTTAAGAAAAGACTTTTTTAATTTCTATTTACTTAATGCTCGATAGAACCTACTTAAAGGAATTAGGGATGAATTTTGAAATTAATTTAATAATTAGATTTGATTTTTTTTTTTTTTTTTTTTTGGGGGGGGGGGGGGGGTATTTAAAAGTGCATGTCCATATAAAAATTTGAAAAAAAAAAAACATCCAATATATATATATATATATATACAGTAAAACCTCTCTAAGTTGGACACCTACGGTTCCAAGAAAAAGTGTCCAACTTATAGGGGTTAGAAATAATGTTAATGGATACATTCCGTTCCGAGAAAAAGCATCCAACTTATAGGGGTGTCCAACTTGAGAGGTTTCACTGTATATAAATTGATTTAATTCAAATTCCAAAAGGAAGCCATAAGGAATCTAACAAAGGCAATGAGACGTTGGTAAAACATTAACGATCTACCCCACATTACACATTCAATAACTTATTGACTTCAATTTTAATTTCATTAATTATTATTATTATTTATTTATTTATATTTTTTTAATTGAGGTTGAGAAATATCCAAGTTTGATTTAGATTAAGAATAATACACATAGTATAAGTGCAATTTCAGCTATGCACATAGTGTATACATTAAATTTCATATTTTTAAAAAGCCTTGAGTTGGCAAATATAAAATATATGCATATCATCTATTTTTTATTAAATCTTTTCATAAATATCTGAAGAAGTTTTAAAGATTTCAAATATATATATATATAAAATATCTAAAACAATAAGAATTGTTGCTTGAATATATATCTTATTGAAGAAACCAAATATAGTTAAATTTATAAATATCAAATGGAAATATAAGCTTTTATATGAAAACTATTTTAGTGGTGCAACAAAGTCAAATTTGCCAAGTCCCTTTAAATTTAGAAAACAACAGTTATAACTAACATTATCACTTTAAAGGTCTCCAGTCTCCCGCTATTTAAATAATATTATGGCATACCATTTGCTATAAATTGCAAATTTTGAACTGTGCAGCACTTTAAGATAATTTTTATCTCTAATAAAACGAGTGAAAAAAGAAGAAGAAGAAGAAGAAAAAAAAAAAAAAATGAATTGCATCACTGGAAATCTAAACTGACATATTATTATTTTATCATTATTATTATTATATTTTATTTTCCCTCCACTTGATATTGAATCCAGAAAGCATTCTATATATGTCATTGTGACAGACAAACGCGGTTATCTGACAAGCCTACAAAAGTGAAACTGCAGGAAATAATACCGGAAAACATCCTGATAGAAAATGGTGATAACAAAGCCCACGTGTTAGCTTGCCAGCCACTCCCACAACTGCAAAATAGCATGCTAATTTTTGAACAAGTGTCAGGCGCAATTTAAAAAACGTGCTCTTAATTGGAGTTTTGAAATGTCCAAGCTGTGTGATCAACTCTTTCTTAGTTCTTGAGCAATAAGGAAGAAAGATGAATATCAAAATAAACAAATATCTCCAGAACTGCTGACATTAAAGTGTAATTGCATATGACATTGAAAGTCTCAACTTAAAAGGAATCTACTACATTTATTTCAGATTCGAGCTTCTAATTAGAGAAAATAAAAACTATTTTTAAAGGGATACAGTCACAATATAATATCCATGTGCGTGGCGTATAATTTAAAGGTGTTGAATAGAAATTTACACATCGAAATTGCGTTACGAGAAATATTAAAACTTTTGCTGTTAATGTTATCAGTGACCAAATATTAAAGTTGTTGAATAGAAATTTACGCATCGAAATTGCGTTACGAGAAATACTAAAAACTTTTGCTGTTAATGTTATCAGTGACCAAATATAAAAGAGTTGAAAGTTAAAAGGTAATATTTAACTCATTGAGCTAGAAACTAATAATATGTGGAAATGTACACATTGGATGCAAAAGCAAATTTCAGGCATTAAAAAGACAAATCAGAAATTTTAATTTAAGAAAAAAAAAATTACACAATGTAAGAAAACATAAAATTGAAATAATTGTAAAATTTTTGGTGTATAATTATGGGAAAATAATAATGCTCCCCTCCCCCTTCCCCGTCATACCGAATTGCTGTTATCTTGTAATAAAACAAGTATTCTATCTTTTCAATAAATTCAACATTTTACAATAGGATTTATAAATATGAATCATCATTCATAATTTTTAATATTATAACTAATTGAATCTAAAAAAAATTTATATATATCAGTCCAGATTGTCCTGTCAAGGCCATCAGAAAAGAGAAAGCGGATTGTCTGTAGTTTGTTGTGTAGTTTACAGATACACCTGCGAGCATGTCCAAAGGCTCGCAAAAAAGGCAAGAAAATTGTGAAAAGAGCTTTTGCACACCGGTGTGTTTCGAACAATATGCGGCAGCGGGTTTCATCACCGGAAGGAGACTTCCGCCCGTTTAACAAAAGCAAAGCTTTCAGGATGAGTTGGCATGCACAGGAAGATCCCTCAACAATGAGCTGTGATGGGACAAAATGCCCTTTCGCGGTCACAGAGTGCGACAGGCTCC
Organism: Salticus scenicus; assembly: GCA_963930645.1. NCBI lineage: Eukaryota > Metazoa > Arthropoda > Arachnida > Araneae > Salticidae > Salticus > Salticus scenicus. Next base: position 299,935,551 of record OZ005648.1, read on the forward strand.
CACTATGTGGGTCTGTGGGTCATCCCTCAGATCGCCGATGATAGCCTCTACACACGCCTGTCCAGTGGGGGCAGACCGTTAGAGCTTAAAACAATAGACATCCAGTTATAGACACTTACAGTCATGGGAAGGGGTCACGTAAACCTGTGGGTTGGCCATTAGATATCTTTGTCAGATAAGATTGTAAAAATTTGTATTACAGAGAAACAGCTTGAATGACTGGGAAAATTTGATGATTTAATATACTCCTAAACATCAGACAAGAGTTTGCACTATTTGAAATTAAATTATTGATATTTTTATTCAGTATCTGAATTAGCGCCTGATACCCCCTTGGTTTGAAATTCTAAATTAAGTTTATGATTTTAGAAACCTTATATTGATTAATTTTTAAATGTTTTATAGAAACTTATATGCTAATATGATTACACTTTCTTTTTAGTTAAGCAGGAGAGATCAATAATTGAAATCATTATCAGAAATATTCGTTAATTTTAACTTTTATAAAATAAAAGGATATAAATTTTTTTAGTTTTGTGTTGAGTTGAATATAATTTTATTTATCATTATTATTATTTTCATAAATTTTAGTTTTAATATAACATATTATTTTATTAAATTTTATTATTTAAATGAATTTCAAATAAACTTTTATGGGTTAACAAATGTTTCAATACATTTTTAACAGTTCTACAAAAATTATTCGAGAGAAAATATATCGGTAATTTCATATATGTGCTCCACAATGGTTATTTTCTTCTACTTTTCCTTTCTCATTAAAAAAAAAAAAAAAAAAATACGGAAAAACAAATCTTTGGTATATATATATATAAAGATGAAATAGTACTCAGATTTTCCTAATTTTGTTGAAACGTTTATATATTATTAACAACTGTTTGAGCCCATTTTTAACAGTGCTACAAAAAATATATCAGTAGTTTCTGTATACATGTGTTCTACAAGATTTTTTTTTTTTTTCCTATTTAAGAAATGAGTACATCAAGGAAAAAAATATATCATACTGAGTAAGAAAGGGAATCATTCTTCACACCTGCTGCGTCCGCCCCAGCAGGTGCGCATTCTTATGTTGAGGAGCTAGCAGGAGGATAGGGGCACACAATGTACCCTAGTTATCAATTAAACCTTTTTACATCGCGTTTTCATGAACTGATTATGTAATGTATGATGTGTTCAGCGAGAGGTGAAAAATCTCACTTGAAAAAGTTTCACAATAAAATACCGGCATTTTGCCATTTGTTTGTAGTCCAGTACTTTTGGATGATGAAAACGAAATATGCTGCATTCAAGGATATTCTCATTGTCATGGCGGAATCTTTGATTCATTACAACGGCTTCCGCTGTTTCCGAAATTGCCTTTTATCTATTTATTTTTAAAGCAACAAATTTAATAAAAAATGAAAGGAAATTTCCTGTAAATAATATTAACGAAAAAAATCTGGTTTTATTAGTTTAGAATTACATTGCTATATGTCATAACTGAATAAGATTATAAAGCACATTCTCTCCCCCCCCCTTTTTCTTTTCTTTGTCGATTCCAGCAGTTTTGTTCTCGTTGAATAGACATTTGGAAAAAAGCCAGATGAGAGATGGTCCCACTCATGTGTGACATTTATCGCTCTATGCCGTTATATCTATCTCATAAGATAGGCTGTGGCTCGGTGTTTTATCCCATAGAACGATAATCTGGGAGAGACTAAAAATTTCATATTTTCTAAAATTTTCTGACTTCATTGTTAATATGCATTAATAAAAGAAGAAACCTTGCGATATCTGTTTACATCTCAGGCTCCATTCTTCCACTTTTGGAAGATTATAAACAAAAACTCAAAACTTCTGACAAGTTTTGCTCTCTATCTAAATAGCTTGTCATAGGAATATAATCTTACACAGTAATAGGATATACAGCAATACAGTTCAAGTTCATATCGAGCTAATTTTCTAATATGAAAACAGAATCTGAAAGTTTGTCTCATATATATATATATATCGTACGTTTGAAAATTCTCACAAAATCTATTATTCGTCAATTTTATATGTCTTAATTTAAATGTAATACTAATAATTAATTACTAATTTGTAAACTAATAACTTCTCTCTTGAATTAAAAAATAAATTTCTTAAAATCACTCGAAACATCACAGTTTTTCTTCCTCTTTTATATAAAATATAAATTTATTACAAAAGGTATGTAATAACAAAACTTCAAAATAATAGTATTATTAAAGTAAAAGCACAGGAGCATCAGCAGAACAAAATTAAGGGAAGGAAGAGAAGAGATGGGGATTTCTTCAGGGATTCTTTGGCAATCTCATAATCAATCTTATATGCACTTATCTATCATATATCTATATTACGTACTTATATAAGCTATTATAGCCTTACAATAGGTAAGGAATAGCAAACACGATCCTGCCATAAAATGTACCACCCATGACTATCCACCCCGTTCTTCGACGCTTTTATTTTATCTTAAGTTTTTGCATAATTTAACTGGCATCAGTTTTTTTTTTTTTTTTTTTTTTTTTTTTTTTTTTGTATTTTCACACTTGTTTATTGTGTGGCTTTCTTATTCCTTGCTTTTTTTTTTTTTTAATCCTGTTTCATGCTACAATCGTGCGACTATCGTAGTATAGAAATAGTATGAAAAAACGCATAGGAAAACAGGAAAATAAAAGACTCGCAGTCACAAGAATGAAAACAGAAAAAAAAAAAAAAAAAAGACATTAATAAAGTTTTGCAGCAAATTAAAATCAGGTAAACGTACCGAAGAGCAGAAAGGACAGCCACCTTTAATCGCAGTTTAATGTTTAAGTGTTGTCCAATAAAAATCGTCAATTTGTGTGGGGAAAAAAAATTATTTCGTAAAGAAACAGGCAGGTTCTAGTCGATGAGTACACTTTATTCAGCGTAACTTCTCGAAACAGTACAAAAAAAATTGTGATTTTAAGGAATATTCTCCACTAAGGAAATAGTCCCTCCACGGAAATAGTCCACTAAAACTGTCACTCGTATCACAAAAATCACTATTCAACGAATATTCAGGAAACAGTCCAATAGAACAGTCACTTGTTCCACAAGAGTAGAGCCAACAGCTCCAAATATTCCACAGAGCAAGAATTTCGCTAATTCAGGAGAAAAATTCAATCGCTTGGAACACAATCTCCAAACGCAATCACTTAGCTTTTTATACACATCTCACTCAGAGAAGTAAACTTGCTTCTATTTAAAACTTTTGCGGATGGAGTTTGCCGATGGTTCTGTGCTGGAATCCATTGGAAAGTTCCAAAACTCGGCTGCTGTTCAATGTAGAGCCTCCAAACTTCCCTGAAGATAGCCTCAACGTTTCTTGGGTTTAGTATAATTTTTTCTCTGTTGTTTGATTGCTTTTATTTTTAAGATTTTGCATTATGTATGTGTGTGTGTGTGTATATATATATATATATATATATATATATATATATAATGATCAAACACCAGAAATATAGATAATATAGATAGAATATATAAGAACTGAAAACTGTGCGTAACAAAAGCAAAAATTCAAGCATAAAAATCGGATATAGCATATCAGATGAAGATTAATCAAATGTAAATAAAATAAAAATAGGAGAATAACTTTGAGAAACTTCGCCTTTGTACTATCGTTATTAAGGCACGTTATGGCAAAAGGGAAATAAATTAAGAAGTTTCTGGTAATGGCAATGTAATTAAGAATCCAAACCGTGTCCATAAGAATGGGAGCATTTGCATGAGTTGTTTTCATATGTATACAGATTTTTTTCAAAGCACAGACAACCGATTTCAAGTAGTGAATACCAATTTTCACTACCAAATTTTATGTTATAAAATTAATTTTACCAAACTAAAAATAGAATATATAACCAGACTTGACACTGAATAGGATATAAATGTTTATACAACGTTGAAAACGCCAATGTAAAAAAATATTAAAAGTAAACTGAAGTTTCGTGTAGCGTTAAACGTACCGTCATCGGGACAGAATGACAAAGAGGTGAATCAGTGCTCTTATATCCCTATATGGCTTTATATATATATAAGAGCACTAATCTACTTTTGTCATTCTGCACTGATGACGGTACGTTTAACGCTACACAAAACTTCAGTTTACTTTTAATATTTTTTACATTGACGTTTTCAACGTTGTGTAAATATTTATGTTTCAAACTAAAAATAATTATGATTATTTATTTATTTATTTTATTTTTATTTCAACGCGTTTTTTAAAAGTAAAATAACAGTTAACAAATCTTGTGTCAATACGCTTATCTTTTTATTTTATTTATTTATTTAAGAACAATGATGAATTCTAGGAATGGCACGAAAGAAAATAAGCTTTTCGAAGAGGTATGAGGAGAATTGTATCTTCTGGTAGCATAAGACTTACAATGTTCTTATGACTATATATATCTCTTTAAAAATATCCCTTTTTGTTTTATTTTAATGATAGTGTTTGAGGATAAAAAAGTCCACTTTTCCAACGCGTATTTGGCCTTGATGGCAATTCATCAATATTGACGCTACACATTAACATGCAAAAAGTCAAAAATTTCCTTTAAAATTTTCCTTTGAACACCTTTTTAATTTACAGATTTCTCTTTCTCTGCAGAATGAGTTCAATTAATAGATCAATTGATTAAAATGTGCCAGTTTTAAACACATGTAATTAAATTATTCACCTAAAAGTAATAGCTGAAAATTGTAAAGGCGCATTGGCTAAAACGATTTCAATAAAACTTCTTCAATAAAATAAAAACGATGTGATGCACTCTTTTTTTTATGAGACACGCACATGTGTAATAAAACAAACGATCAACATAAACTATTTACAAAAATATTTTAGTTAAAAATTAATTTAAAAGATTTCACATGGCATTCCCTGTTTCTTCTCCTCTCATGTCTCGACCTTCTCCTGCTTGTTGCCAACTTCAATAATACAAAAACAATGTTCTTTTAAAACCCTTTTCTCACAGTAACAGTGGTTGGTGAAACAATATTATTCATAATAACTTTTTAGCGTCTGAGAAGTCATCTATAGTCATTTTTTGTACATTAAGGCTCATTAGACCGGGTCACAAAGAACATCCATGCCTGAATCGGGGCTGAAACCTATCAGCTGGCTAATAAAGTGAGAGAGCTAACCATTCCGCCAACAAATTCGCAATAATCATTTAGGATTAATTAACTAAAATTTCAAAAAATGAATTTCAAAAAAAATTCTATAGAATATTAACCCTTTACTTACCGACGAAAAATTACGAGATTCGCTTCCCAGTGCTATCTATTTTCACACAGGCGCGTGTAGTTATGCGTTCACTGTTCCAAAAACATTCCCTTTCCGATTCCTCCCACTCCCCATCTTTTCTGAAATAAATAGATCTTTCGAAAACACTGTCATGGTCCATTTAATTGCACTCCAAAGCCATGAGATTAGTTTTACTATTAACAGCGTAACACAAAGGATCGTACTACGGCAAAACATATATATATACGCCCGGGGCAGTTAACGAATCGGCAATACGAGGCGAATATATACGCCCGGGGCAATTAACGGGTTAAGCAACACTTTAAAAATTATTAAATAAAATACCGGTGCTATATTTGAATTCGATTTTCTTGAACTATTATTAATAAGCATAGTCATAAATTAATGAGATAAGTTATAAAAGAATAAAAACCTAAGAATTCTGTTTAGCCATATGGATATATAATTTCGAAAATTATTCATAATAAAAAAAAGGAAGCACTTGTGTATTTTTTTTTTTTTTTTTTTTTTTTTTTCTGAAACAATCTGTCTGTCCAATTAGACTGCGCTATCATTTAAGTTTCTAAGCGATCCTTCCGCCAAGTGGTTATTTATTAAACGGCAAATGTCGCCTGTATCTACGGTCTCTAAGCGAAGTCCGGAGTCCAGTGACGTCATGGGCAAACATCCGTGTCAAGGCCCGGTTGAGGTTCCGGGATGCAGTGCATCATCGCAGAGAGGACTGAGTTCTCTATTCGCTTGAGACACACTTTTTTTATATTCTTTAAAACGTTCTTTTTTTTTTCTTCTTTTCATCTCTTAACCCTGTTTAAAGCCAAAAAAGAATCATAATAAAACGAAATAAAAAGAAGGGAAAGCGTGGATTCGATGAATAGTTGACGCCAGCGACTTGCAATAGAAAAAAAAAAAAAAAGAAGGAAAGAAAAAGAAAAATAGAAGAAAAGGAACTGTGCATATGTGGTTCCTGGTTTATGTAGCAGCATCCATGCAAGATTGTTTTATTGTAATTATTTTCCAACTTATTTTATAATTATTCCCAGAAGTTTCCGCTTAATTAAAGTATGTGCAACCCCACAGCATGGTCTTGGAAGTTGTAACTATTAATTTTCTTTCATTTGCTCTTAAAAAAAGAAAAAAAAAAAAAAGTTTGAACATCCCCTAAAAAGTATGAATATACGAAGTTCGGATTAATCACTCTAACTTTCTACTTCTCTATGTGTGCAAATTTCTTTTCTTTCACAACTTCAGCACCGTATGTTACATAACATACTCAGCTTTTTCAGTGATTGACCCCTTTATAATAATTTCAAATATATATATTTTTTTTTCCATATGTGCCAATATATCTGAATATAATAATATTCCCTTTATTTAATCCTCAAAAATTATTAGGAAAAAATTATATTTCGGAAATACCGGGGCTAAAAAGTACAAACTGGGTCGGAAATCGTGCCTGAACTCATATCGTGTACAATTTTTGGTCGTTGCATATCGCAGAATTGAACGAGAGAAAAACAACCACACACACTTACAGAAAATAGTAGGAAAGTGCGAAAAATAATCACATAATCACAAATGCGAAATAAATAAGTACATAAATAAATAAATAACACAAGAACTTAAGATAAGGCAAATGCAGGGCCTGACTATCGCAAGGGCACCCGGGGCTAAGGCCCTGGGCATGAAATTTCTGAGGGGCACAAGATTTTACTAATGGCTAAAATATATAGTCTAAATCATCCTTTTTCTTTCTTTACCTCTCTTTCTTTCTTTCTCCCCCCCCCCCACCTTTTAACTCAATTGTGTTTCACTTACATTAATAAAATTTTGAAATAAAAACTGTCGTTAGACTGACTGGGAGTAATTTTATTTGCCTTTAAATCCTGGCCTAAAACAAAACCAGATTATATTTTTGATCAAATAATTTTTTTTTCTCGGTCTGCTAAAAATTGTGGTATATTAGTTATCGGTCTTTTTTTTTTTGGGGGGGGGGGAGGAATTATGAGGGAAGAACTCTTGCTCTTCTAATGGGGCACAAAAAATTTAAATTGTCCTCGGCACAAAAGTCTGTAGTCGGGCCCTGGGCAAATGTACCAAAGAGCGAGCAGCTTGGGTGGAGCCTTTGAATTGTCAGACTAGTATGCGACTTCTCCACTGTTAAATAGTGGAACATTTTCGGTATTTTCACTATTTGATAATTCATTTCAAACCTTCATCCAGACAGAATTTTGTTTTATAACTTTCAATAGCAAAAAACTCTTATAAAATCAATGCATCCATCAAAAATTAATGGCTAAATTGTAAATAAAATTAGAATATCAACTAATCTGCTTCTCCATGCACGCCGACACTCAATTCAATACCGTTTCTTAGTTAACATTTAGTTCATAATAATATGACTTGATACATTTGTAAATGATAGCTGAATGCATCATTCGAAATTACTGCAATGAGCTTTTCCTGCTACATTAAACATTCCAGAGAATTCCCTGGACAAAGGAGTATTTACCCAGCTCCGGGGGCTCCGCCTAAAAATAAAATAGCTCCTAATCAAATCATCTGCTTTCAATTACCGGGTCATTCTGTTGAAGAATATAATATTGTTGTTTCTTCTTCATCACTGCCAGATCGTCGACGTCAAAGGGTGTCGTTTCCAATAAGCTAAGTGAGTCACGTGCGAGTGTTCCGTCAGTCATAGATCCGGAAGTGTAGACCGCCCACTAAACCATAAAACTGCCGTATACAAGAAATAATTATTGGTTAGTATTGTGGTTAAAACTTATTCTTATATGGTTATCGGAATTCGCATCTCTGTGCATAGAAATTTTGAATATTAATAGTGTATTATGACTTATTAAAATTATGGATAGCTCAATGTCCTATGTGTAATACTCATTATTAAACAATGCATTTTTATTTATCTTATATTCTTTATCTCTATATACAATTAATTCGTTTAATAAAGAGATTTCCGTAAGAGAGAGGCTACCGCCCTGCTCAACCTTCCGTTGAATATATGCAACATTTTTCTTTTATCTAAACCAGCGGCAAAGTTGTCCGCAAAGCTAGGAGTAGACGTGAGGGTGCTCTGTTCAACCTCAGGTCGCGATCGTCGGCTTACCCGTTCGGAGTTTTCTGAAGTTTTTTCCGAAACTTGCGTAAATACAGGCTAGGACTCCTTAGAAAGACCACCCACGGAAGGCAAAGTTTTTCACTATGTACGATTTAGCCCATGATTTAGTGGAAAACTACGGCAATAATCTAGAGATCTGAAGGGCAATCTCACCGTGAAATCAGGGAAAAGCGGGGGAAGTTGTTTGTGAGAATACAAAATGCGATGACATCATACGTAGAACATAAACTCATCTTCAAAGTACTTGTAGATTGCATAGATTTACTACGATTAGCATCTGGTAAATTGCAATTAGTAAAATTAAACCGTCAGACGCAATCAATATATATATATTCAACTATTTTCTTTCTTTCTTTCTTTTTTTTTTCTTTTTCGTAAAATTAATGAATTTATAGCTTTTAATGCATTTGTACATTCAAACATATAGAGCATTCTAAGTTTCGATACTTAATTCTTTATGGTAATTTAGTTGTTAGTTTATTTACACATGCATTTCATTGAAAGACAAATGAAAATGCAGTATATAGTAATACAACATACAGTGGGGCTAGCTCGAATTACTAAAAGAAAGAAAAATCGATTCTATGTAGTTACAAAAAATTTCGGTTGTAGAAAATAATTTAAACTGATCATTTCCCTATATGGTTGTTAAACTAAAGCTTTCCTAAAGCTGCTAAGAATTAGTTAAAATTCGAATGTTTAAACATTCGACTTATAGGAATTCAAATGCATGAATTTAAATGTGCAATAACATGAACTTGTTTTTTAATTAATTAAAAATATTAAATCACAAATATTTTTTCTTAAAGAAACGAATTTAAATTTTTATTAAAACAAATTTATTAAAAAATTAATTAATATTACCAATGAAAAAATAATAATAACAACATTGATATTTATTTTTATAATAATTGAAATAACTCTAGATTTATATGACAATGATCGGTTATACAAGTGGGAGAGAGGTTCTGCTCGTAAAGTTGGTAGATGGAAGGTGCCCGGCTCAACCCCAGGTCGTGCTTGTTGGCCTACCTGTTCGAAATTTTCTGAGCTTATTTTTCCGAAACTTGTGTAAATACGGGCTAGGACTCTTTAGAAGGACCCCCAAGGAGTGCACTCCCCCTCAGACCCAGGACCTTAGTGCAGTCAATCGCCTTTAATCCAAGTACCAACACCTTTATCTGATACAAGTATAATACCAGCAGAAATATACATCCACACAAGGGGGGGGGGAATGTTTGGAAAAAAAAAGTTTTTATTTTATTGACGGATTTTTATATTTATTTTGTTACTTTAACAAAAATTCTGTTCAGTTAACCAAATAAACTTGCATTGATTGAACTTAAAAATATAGTTTAGTTCGATTAGCTACATCATAGTAAATAGCCCCCCTCCCCCCCCCCCCCAAAAAAAAAAAAAAAGAAAAAAAATCATTAAAATTTTTATTGTTTTACTCGCAACAAAACATTTTCTTTTTCTCTAGTGTGCGCAGTATACACAGGAATCATCTACACATAATTTTTTTATTGAAATTAAGTTGAATGCAATATAATGATGTTAAAATGCACTTAAAAGAAATTTCGTCCATAGACAGTAATATATCTCAATTATTATGTATGTACTGCATGTGGTCCACAAACATTATATATATCAAAGACCAGGTAACTCATAAAAATTTCTAGCAAATTTCAAGTCGGTTGGATGATTTTTGTGACCGCTATTCTTTACATATAGACAAGGCCGTACCCAGAAAAATTTTTTGGAGGAGGTCCAATATTTAATACATAATCTTAAGTGTTAAAAATGAAATTTAACTTACAAATATTGGACAATTTTTCAAATTTCGGGGGAAGTATCCCCCCCCCTTGGCTACGGCCTTGCATACAGACACCATAAAACTTTATAGTGTCAACAAGGAGGCTTTATTAAAAGAATAATATTGTGTATTATTGATATCTAATCATTCAAAATTTAAATAAAAAACTAAGAATGGTTTTGCACATACGTTGCAGTATTATAAGTAATTTTTATAGTATATTATATATATATATATATTCCCTGATTAAAATACACGAAATAAGAAATTAGATCAGTTAGCTTTCGTATTATCTTTGAAGAGGTTAAAAGGCGTGTTTTTTCTTAGCATTGTGGCAAGCCAAAATGACCGGAAATATTTTTAATGCATGGAACTAATTACAGCTGCGAATGAATGTGTTTAAAATGCGTTGTGTTTTGAATTAAGTCCGACTGATTTCTCAAGGGCCCTAGGCTTCGGTAGAATGCCCTACGTGTGGTCTTTCTAAGCGGTCTTAGCCGTATTCATGCGATTTTCGAAAACCTGTCACCTCTCGTCTGCCAATTTTGAGAGAAGAACCTCTCGTCATGAATCTGTGAAATTCTCCCAATAATAAAATCTAATGTAACTGAAAAAAAAAAAAAAACAGCAGATAAAGATATTTTAAATAACAATAAGATTTTATCGATCAAATTTGGTCATTTTGACCAAGAATGACAAAACACACGCGCGAGGAAAAAGAAGCAGAAATTGTCATGCGCTTTGGAATAACACGTAAAAAAAAGGGGGGGGGGATGAAAGAAAGAAGGAGATTACATTAAATTTCAATTTATTCTGTTCTAACTGAACAATGCATATCTTCATCTACACGCGAAAATATTTGTAAATTTTGCTGTTAAATTATAAATATATAAAATGCACGTGGACATGTCTCAAGTTATCTGTGTCGTATTATGATTTATTACAATTCTCAATTTCCATCTTAATTTCCATTGCTATCTCAATTGTCAATTTCCATCATTTGAATAAATATTATAGTACTTAGTGATTCATAATAATATAGTTGGAACGATACTATATCTAATAATAGAATAAAATTTACTGTGTATTATAATGACTTCTAATTCACTACTATAGTGTAATATTTTACTTACGTTATTTTCATATTTCGAATTTTAGTCCTCATTACGTACAGTTATCTCATAAAGACAAAATTGAATTTCCATGAAATTAGATAATAGAAATGGAAAAATTGAACATGCATTTAAGTTTGTTAACAGAAACTCAAATCAAATGAAAGTGAAATTTAAAAAATAAAATAAAATAAAATAAAATATGCAAATAACCCATAAAAAAACAGCAGATATTTTTAATTCTCTTGATACATTTTTATCTTGTTAAAATAATAATAATGAAAAAACCCAAAAAACGTATTTACTTATATGCTGCAAAATCGAATTATTTTGACTTTTTTTACTGAATTAAATTTTGACAAATCTTCTAAATTTTAATTTTCTTCACTAAAAATTTACGAATTTTCTTGTAGAAAAAAATCTCGTAAGTAAAGAAAACGATAATTCTACATTTTTTTCTCCTCTGAAGATAGAAAGTAATATGAAAGGAAAATAAAGAAAAAGTATAAATAATTAAAAAACTTCCTTACAATTTGTGGTGTCGCCATCTAGGAACAAGTAAAAGAAGTACATTTTAATAAACACGATGAAAAGGAAAGTTTTTTGTTTTTCGTAAACAGAGCTATAACATATGACAAACATATTTCTAACTACTTTTTTTGAAAACATTATTAAAATATTATGTAATCAATGCTTTAACCTTTAAATGATAATTTAAATAATGTAGAGTTTCACTAAAAAAGTTTCTTTTTGCAAAAGTAAATGAACAATTTTATATAAAATTAAAATATAAAATATAGTTTTAAATTTAATTTGTATACTTTCATCATTTATCCACAAAATTTCATAGAGGATTAATAGGAAATTTTAGCTTAGTAACACAGTAAAAATTAACTGAAGAATAAAATAAAAATAATAAACCTGCTTACTACCTTAAAATAATATTTTCAGTTTTAAGGAATATACTGTATATATTACATATATATATAAAGAGAAGCAGAAAAATCCCTCCCCCGTTTTAATTTTTTTTTCTACATTTTAATGGTAGAAAGTTTCTATTTTCAATGCAAGAAATGACATCCATGTCATAAAATAAAAACTGAAACCACTAATGAAAGATTTACTGAAGGGGCGCCTCTCTACCTTTCGTCTCTGAAAGCCGAAGCCAGTGTTATTCTATGGGAAATTTTGCAACTTTTATAATTCAGTAACTGATACATATTTAAAAAATTCCGTTTTTACTTTCAGAAAATTCACAACTGCTAAACAGGTTATCGCTTTTTAAAAATTGATTTTTTTATTTTTTTTTTTTTTTTTAAGATTTAATTTTTAAGCTCAAAAATGAAAATTTTCACCTTAGGAAAATAGCATTTTACAACCTCAAAATAAAATATTAAAAATTAAAAAAAAAAAAAAAAAAAAAAAAATTAGTAAACGATAAATTGTTTAATAACTGTGAAGTTTCTGAATGTGAAAACGGAACTTAAAAATATGTATTAGTTAATAAGTTATAATGGGGCGAAATTCTCCATAGAATAACATTGGCTTTGGCTTCTGGGCACGATAAGTAGAGAGGCCTCTGAAGTGTTTACTAATCTAGAGTGTCTTTAGTATTAATTCATAGTATGGAGTGTTTTTTTTTTTAAATTTATTTATTAATAGTACTTACTAATACTTAAAATTAGTTTTGAAAAAAAAAAAAAAAAAAACAAATGCAATGCTTATATGCTATATTGCACAAATTTTACAACAATGCTAATGTATGTTTAAAAAAAAAAATCAAATTCATATAAATCATCTTGAAAGAAAATGCCCGATATTTTTCACTAATCACTATTTTTTTTTTTTTTTTTTTTTTACATTTTGTTTTATGCGCGATGCACACAAAATGCAATATAAAGAGCACTTGTAAAAATATGGTTTTTGAATTTTTTAAATGGATAATATAAAAGAAAAATATATTTATAAATATGTTGCGTGGTAGTTTTTGAAAGTAATAGTAGCAAACAATTTTCAAATGCATAACAAGCATAATTTTTAATTGAACAAAAAAAAAAAAAAAAAAAAAAAAATTATATTTATGTTGTTTTTAAGTCAAACTACTACATAAGTTCGAACATATTTTTAAATCCGTTATTTTGATTTTAAATGCATGAAATATTTTTAGTAATTCTAATTCAAATAATTAAAATTCAATGATGATGATGCTTCTTATTTGTTTACAAAGTCAAAATAATTTTTAAATCGTGCTAATGTAATCATTTATGATAATTTTGGATCCATCTTTCTACTTATACTGGTACATTTTTAATCCCAATTTATCCTAAAAGTATAAACATTGCAGTTATTCTTAATTAGGATTATTGATAATCAAACAGTACTCTCTCTCTCTCTTCTTCTTCTTCTTTTTTTCCCTGTCTTCCTATAAAGGAAAAATAATTTCTAGAAAGTTAGTTAATTTTCTGAAGTTCGAAAATCACCTTATAATCGGACTGCGGATCATTTACATGTCATCGTAAAACGGCAGTGGTATGTAGATTAAGGCCGATTGTCTTCACGAGAGATTTAGGCATGGGTAAAATGCTTTCCTTGGAGATTTTTCTTAAGAATCCTAGCCCGTATTTACGGAAGTTTCGGGAAAGGTTAAAAAAAAAAAAAAAAAAAAAAAAACACGGAATATAACGAAAGGCTAGGTTAACGAACGCGACCTTGGTTTCAACCCAGCACCTCCCGGTTACCAATTTCAAGGTGTTGTTAAAGAACTAAACTTGGACAAAGTGCTTTCGATGTGGATATTTCTGAGAGGTCCTAGAGACCATATTCACGCGAGTTTTGTAAGAAACCACCTAGACTCCGAAAGGGCTAAACGAATGAGCGCGACTTGTGGTTCAAACCTGGGATCTCTCTTTTACCCCTAGGCCACTGCTGGTGCTGGCATATACTTTTACCAGCTTCTAGAGCTCAGATAATGCAGGGCCTGCGAGTAATGACTTAAAATTTAGATGCTTTTGTCTAAAAAGGATCTCCTAGGTTTATCATTGTTATCCGTTATTGGCAGAAAATAAATAAAAAAAGGAATTATATATTCCTCTCCTCTCAAATTATTTTCGTTGTTCAATAACACAATTATGAAGTTTTATATATTTATAAACTCTCTTGATTGGTGGTTAGTAAATGGTTTGGGCATGATACAAGGAAAATTTTAGCTTATGCTCTCTTTGTAACAGAAAAACATTTACTTTGCATGCTTTGATTTCCTTTCATGCCCTTGATCATGTAAGGATTCAAGCATACTTTTATGTATTTCCTATTGTCTTTATTTATTTCAATTTTAATTAGCTTCATGGTGGCTTCGGGTTTGATCATATTAATTGTTCAGCCTGAAGGTTTTCTTAAATACTTGAAATATTTTAATAACTATATAATATCTATTTATTATATATATATATATATATATATATATATATAATCCTTTTGATAGCAGAAGCAAAGAATGAGAACGAAGAATAGTTAATCAAACAATTCACCAAAGAGACATACACACGCCAAACAAAGCAACAAGATTTCCAAAATTGATTGAATTATCAAGTTCAATAATAGCACTGACGCCAATCCATTGTACAGCAATACCTGTTACAAACTGACGTAGACCCTGTTATTAGACTCTGGTGAAAAGAAGGTTGACTCTAGGACAATATTTAAGGTGAAAAAAGAGAACCCTGTAATGAACAATAATGATCCATTAAGCGCAGTAGAAGCCAAGCAACAGACACAAGATCACCGAAACCACAAAGACCAATAAGAATGAACAATTTCTCTATGTAGGAAAAGCTCAAAAAGGTGAAAAAAAAAAAAAAAAGTCATCAGGGGATGAAATACACATATTTAAAGAAACCAAATTTAATTTTTAACAGTTCGCAAAACAAACGATACAACAAACCAACTCAACCAAATCCCAACATAAAAACTCAAACTAAATCGAAATCCAGGGAAAAAAACAATCCAAGAAAGGAAGGAAGAAGACAAGCGGCAAGACTTGTGACTTGCCTGTGGGGTTAAACTAGTTTTACGCCGGCATCACTCCCCATACATATATTATCTGCTAGCACTGTTACAAACATAGTTAAAAAGCATTTTTTTTTTTTTTTTTTTTTTGGGGGGGGGGGGGGTTAGTGTACATTTAATTACAGTGTATTTTAAAGCCATTACGACAACGTCTGTGTAATAAACAAGTACTGAAAATAACATGAATAAAAACTTAAAATAATTACTATTACACAATTTCTGCAACGTCTTTTCGTTTGTTAGAAAACGTAAAATACTACTCAATTTTTCAATATTTGTATTACATTGCCAGCAAATTTCAACAATTTAAGTATAAGAAAAATTGTTCATAAGTGGCAGAAAGCAGTCGATTAAAAAAAAAAAAAAAAAAAAAAAAGCACTAATAAGCATCGTTGATTATTTACATTGCATTTACTTTGGAAATCTAAGTGAAAGTAATTTGATATGCTCACTTTGTGGTCAGAAACAGTACTAAGTCACAAGGTTACAGGTTTTGATGTCTTTTTATCAGGTTGTCATACAATATCTACTTTACTTTATCGCACAGAATCTGCCATCCGGAAGTACCTTATCAAACGACAAGTCGCAAAGTACACACACCACTCCCAGCTGAAACGATACCACCTGTGACGCATACACTTACTTATCATATCACAAACGGAGAAAAAAAAAAAAAGAAAAGTAAATCATGTTCTTTTTTTTTCTTTTGTCCGAAAATGGATGCTTACAAATTGCTTTATTTCAAACGGCAGCGCAATAAAAATATAAGGTAAGATGTAGCAAAACAGAATAGGGAGGTTTTGATTATGATAAATATACGCCAGATAGTCGCACCTTTGTTTCTCTTTCTTTTCTGTTATTTTTTATGGCAACCTTGAACAATAAAATATTTAACTACATGGAGGGGGGGGGGGGGGGCAGAGGTCGGATAGTTCTAAAGGTGTCCGTTGAGCAACGTGAATCTTTCTGCGTCGCACCCACACATTTCTTTTCACATTGATTTCACCGATATATCAGGTAGTATAAATGTTTAGATCCGTTAAAATACAGAAGTTCCCCCACTCCACGATGAGTGTAAGACATCGAGTTACAGCCGACTACAACCCGATATACATGTCATGTACACGTCCCAAAATTTCCATTTTAAAACATTAACATTATCACCATTTTTGATATGTCCATATATGAAAGTGAAATGTAACTATTACATTACTTCTAATATCTAAATTAGAATACTTATAAATTTAATGCATTTATGAATAAAAAATAATCGGTAAATGTATAAAAAAATAGAAAGTATTTAATCTAAAATTCCAATAAATAATCTTACAATAATAATAATAATAATAACAAAATCTTGGAATGAGTTAGTGTTAAAGCTATATTACAACAACCTTGGATAATCACAGTAACAAGAGAGGGTAACACTGAAGTTAGCTGTTTAACGGCTATAAAATTTCCGAAAGAAAATTATTAAAACATATCTGTACCTTGGAGGTAAAGGACACTATATAGGGTAGATGCTCCAGTGATTGGCATGCTCCAGTAATTGACACCTATCCCGAAATAATTAAATAAGAAAAATAATAAAATCATATATTTTACATAGAATTTTAACATTTTATGTCAAACACTGGAGCATAGGGTGCTAATAACTGGTAAAATAAATAACTAGCAGTGTCAAACACTGGAACCTAGGCGGCCAATTACTGATAAGATTTAAAAAAAAAAAATAGTAATTGTTATCAAATGTACATATTTTAACATATATGTGGTACTAACTTAAGATTTCTAAAAATATTTTCTGATTACTAGAATATTAAAAACATCAGAGATTGCTCTAAAAGTGTCAATCACTGGTGCACTTACCCTACATTCTTTTTTTTTTTTTTTTTTTTTTTTGTATGAAAAGAGGTAGAAACATGTCCTTCATGTGCATTTTTTGCCTTATTATATATAAGTACATTATGTCATTAATAATGTGTTAAAGTATGATTAAGCGATTGCTGCTAGTTGCAAAGAAGTGCATTAAATATACATTTAAAGGTGAAAAATATATAAAAAGTTGCTCTCCTGAAAAATTACATTTTTGTGACATGGTGTCCTTTACCTCCAGGACACAGATATAGAAACATCATGTCAAAAAGAAATCTACCAGAAGTAAAATGTGAATGACTATAATTACAAATAACTCACTCAGTAATTTTTCCAAATATTCTTTTTTGATTCGTAAAAACTGGTCCTAGATCCTTTCTTTATGATTTCTGTTTGTAAATCTACAAAAATATGTTGTTTAAAGGTACATTCTAAAATTTCAATTGCAAACATAATTTTTCAGCCCTTTTTGAGAAGCAGAACCGAGAAATAAATCTCGCAGTAAACGGTTACAGTCTGCGAGGGAACTAAGGGTGAAGTGTCTGGTCCCATCAAATGCTGAACTTCGCGCAGTAGGTCATTGGGTTATATCAGATAAAAATTGTGACGGCATGTCTTCGGACTACACTTATGACTAAAAGTGACTATTGTTGACTCCCAGACCAAATTGTGTAGTGCTAATTTAAGGCTACCAAAGTTTCCCATCCTGTGGAAACAGTACCCAATTTTAGTAGTTTTTTTTTTTTTTTTTTTTTTTTTTTTTTTTTACTCCAACATGAATTAGTTTTCTAAGTAAAGCTTTTGTCGCAATTTAAAATTGTCAATTGTGCACTTTTTTCAAGTACTGCTTTTGTCCCCATCTCTTATTTTGAAATTAGAGGCACCGTGCTGATTTGTCCTCATTTTTCTTTTAGAAAAATTTAGTCGCTTACGGTAGTGCTCTAGTAACATTGAATATCTTAACCTTCACTGTAAGGAAAAGATAATCAACAAAATAATCGCTTTCCAAATACTTTTCATATTAATCTTCTTATTATCTTCTTTCATATTATCTGATTTACATTGTTGACGGTGCATTCAAAAACTTAAAGAATGAATCGGGGGAAATTATTGTTTAAATTCTATTTAAAATGCTTAACCCTTTAACGTTCACTACTTAATTTATTTTAAAAATTACTAAACTAATTTTTAAAATGGCTTTTAGACACATAGCTGATCATAAATATTTAAAAAATAAAAAATTAGCATTGTTCCTTTTCGAGAAATTTTCGGTTTGAAACATCTGCAAGTAAACCTTATTAAATTCAAATAATATTTAATATAATGAATAAATCACTTTATAAGTAAACATTATCGACAACAAAAACTCGTAAAAGTTGCATAGATCCCAACATTTCAATTTATTCCGGAGTATTTTAACCCTTTGCGGCGCAAGGTAATTCGGATCTTTTAAATAACACTGCCACCGGAATTTACGAACATAATTAAAATACAAGAAATTTTAAATTTTCACGTTAAAAAAAGGGCCTTTTCTGCTATGTTATAAATGTAAATTTTTGCTAAAAAATTTCCGGGATGAGTTTTTGCACTTGAGAATTAAAATTAGGTGTTCCATCAGCGGGAACACTGCGACTGAAAGGGTTAATACATAATTTTTATTTGAGAGTAACTTTAAAAACTTGTATTTTAAATAATTAACATAACATACACCCTAAGGGCAAATTACACAAAGCCCTGCAAATGTAAATCTAAATTATTACTTAAAAAGAAAAAAAAGTATTAGTAGCAGAAGGAATGTTTTGCCTCAAGATTTTATTTGTTAAAATTAAAGAGAATAAAATTATGCCTGTTGCGAATCTATCGAATAAAAACATCGAGAATTAAAGAAAAAAATAAATGGTCTCAGTCATGGTTTGGGACATAATTTTTGCGATCACATTAACTCAAGACCTGCTGTACAAAATATCAAAAAACTTCGCAGATAATTGAAACTTAATATAAACTAATGCATTTTTGATAAGTAAATTTTGCTACATATCGCTATGATGACTATGGCTATGCTGCATAAGGTTGATTTTACGATTTTTATTCTAGCTGTATCCAGGTACATATATGGTGGAATTGCACCATGCATTGCACATGAAATATACATTATAATATAAATCTAAGTTTATATAATTTTAGTCTATATCATGGAAGAAGTGGCTGTGCCAAGACATCATTTTATGGATTTTCTTGTTTATTATATCTAGACTGTTATGAGACGTAATTGCACCGAATTTAATATATGTGACGTATATTATAAATAATAATTTCGATAAAATTTTGATGACTACCGCCTCGAAAGTGACGTTGCCATTTACTCACAATGTGAAAGTAAAATAGGGATGGGGTGTAGTTAATTTCTCATGAGTGCAACTGATAACATACATATAATAGAAAGGATAAAATTAAATGCAACGACTATGTTCAAGTTTGAAACGAAAAATGCAAATTTCACCAAAATATTTAAAAAGACCATTGAAATAGTCGATGTATGATTTGAAGTAACAGTCGCACACAACAACAAATCTGCGCAATCTATTGTTTTCAGATAAGTATAATTTGGTCAATGGCAGTAATATTTTTATCTTGATTATTGTAACCCATTTTGATAGTAAAAGTGTTGATATAGCTATGGGATATTTTGTTTACAGTGTTTTAACAGGTTCGTCATAATTAGGCTTTTTTTTTTTTTTTTTTTTTTTGGTATAAATAGGCATTTACAGAACAGGAAGACAAAAAAAAAAAAAAAAAAAGAACAATAAAGCAAAAATAAATATACCTTTCAAAATTAAGTTCAAGAAAAATATATAAAATTTCCAATGCCATTAATAGAATGAATACCTTTGAATAATACCATTCGATTAAATCTAACAGCTGCTTAACTAACATAAAATAACAGCCTATCTAAAAAATGTGTATTCTATAAGCTCAATTATTTAATAGTGATTTACATGCTCAACGGCAGCTGATATATTAACAAACTATTATCTTCAAATTAGGGAAATAAACCCATAGGGGGAAAATAATTAAGCTTCCCAGACGATTTTAAATATTTTCAGGGGTTCAGTCACGGAGTCTGGGAATCTAAACAAAATATTGTTGCATAATTGTTAGTCTTTAATACAGAAATTTCCTGGTAACGCAAATTAGCCATTAAACTAATGTATGAATAAAATACAGTAAATTAAATACGACTAAATAACAGAGAGAAAAAAAAAACTGATCACTCAAAACAGATGTTCGTTATCAAAATCACCTAGGCGGATACAACTTTATTAGGAAATACAGCATTAAGCATTCAACCTATTTGATGAATTAGTTTTTGATTGGCAGGAGACATTTTGTGAATACAGTACTTTATTAATTGTTTTTCTTTTTAATGACAGATTATTTCGAATATTCAAAAAGGAAAAAAAAAAAATATCACGTAATTTTAGTGGAAGGAAATTACCCCGTTGGGAGAATGCAAAGAGATCATTTGGCCTGAATTCTGCATAAATCGACGCAGTAATATATTCTGTTTCATTAATATGTATAAATGTATGATGTATTAAGTGCCGAGGTGGTTTTCAGCATTGGGGAGATGTACGATCTCACACAGTCTGTATATAAGGTGTTATACTTTAATTATTGCTTATTATATGATGAACCTTAATAGTTATGTGAATCAGCCAATAATGAATACCTTACTAGTTATACATCACCCGATGCTGAATACATTACTAATACATCATCTGGCGCTATTTTAATAACTAGTTATATATTATCAGGTGATGATGATGTATACCTTCAGAAAAAAAAAAAAAAAAATTCTGTGCATAAAGGAAATGACACGAGTAGAATTTAATATAAAGAAAAAAAAATCATGGATGAATGGAATACACTTAAAGTACAACTGCATTAAAACTATAGAAAAACTTCCAATTTCAATTAGAAAATCAGTAAAAACTGCTTAAACTCCTCGTGAAATCACAGACAACAAAAGGCAAAATAGGATAGTTTAATGACAGATATTGAAGTTATCACTTTTCCAATGGATAATACACATTTTTGTTACTAATTGAAATTTCGTACAGAGAAAAATTTATAATGACCATTTCGCTAATAGTTTTTTTTTTTTTTTTTTTTTTTTTTTTTTTTTAATCAAAATATTTGTTATCAATTGAAAATTTATCCTGTAAGAAATTCTGTAAACTTAAGGGGCATTTGAAAGTGTGTGTAGTTTTGACTTAAGGGCCCTCTTCACTCACCGCCGCCGGAAGCCGAAACTAATGTTATTCTATGAGAAATTTTTCATTACAAATAACTTATTAACTAACACATATTTTTAAATTCTGTTTTCACATTCTGAAAGTTCCCAGCTGTTAAATTGACGCACCTTTTCCAAAAAATTATTTTTTTAATTTTTTATATTTTATTTTGAAGCTGCAAAATACGAATTTTCAATATGTGAAATTTTTTCATTTTGCAATTTCGAAATAAAATATTAAAATTAAAAAATTACATTTTTAAAAAAGGTCCGTCAATTTAACAGTTGGGAATTTTCTGAATGTGAAAACAGAATTTAAAAATATGTATTAGTTAATAAGTTATTTGTAAAGAAAATTTCCCCATAGAATAACATTGGTTCGGGCTTCCGGCGACGGTGAATGAAGAGGGCCGTTAAGAACAACTGTCTCATAATTTTATATGCATTAACTTAAAAATAGAAGGCCATGCTTAGAGTGTGTTCAAACTGGGTGACCATTGAGAGCGTCAAAAAATTTATAATTGCACACAGGGCTAAAAATTAATTAATCTTTTCCCCACATTTTAATACTTCCGCCAATATCAAGCAGAGGTAAGAAAATTTCTATTAAGTTATTTCATAAAATGTAGCCTTTCTTTTCATTTGGCATATGTCTTTCAATTAACTGCTTCACTCCAAGGAAAAAAAAAAAAAAAAAAAAACTCTGACTTTAACAACGCATTATTATACTAAATTCTAAAAAACTTTTTTAGTCTGCAAGCTAACAATTTACTTTCAGTGGTTCATGATTTTCCGACTAAAATAAAGTTGTTAATCGAATAGAAATTAACATTTTTCATTTGGAAAGTGGTCATTTTTGTCGCAAAATATGTGTTTCATGATACACACATACTTCGGGTGCAATTACTAACATATATAAGTCATACGAAAAAAAAAAAAAAAAAAAGATATATATATATATATATACTTTAGCCTTTACATGGTATTTTATGGTCGGTGGGTTAGCAAAGTTCTTCGAATACTACTTGAAAAAGCCTTTGTTGGAGGTGATTACGTTCTAATGGGTCATTTTTTCTGGATAATTTCAAAAAGTAGCCATACATACGTAGATATATCTCATAATTATAGAAATTTTAACAAGCGATAGAAAGCAAATGTATATACAATTTAACAACAATGAAGACGTCCACATTGCTGAATAAATTAAGCCGAAATTAACCTTTTACAGGTCAACGTTCTTAAATTTGAACATCAAATTAAAAACTTATTAAAAATCGAATTTCATCAATATTAACTTGAAAAGATTAGTACATATATTTTAAAGATAGCTTCATGTTTTAAAATAGAAACCAAATTTTTATTATAAAAAAGGGAAATTCACAAAAAAAAAAAAAAGACTTTCTTAATATCATTTTCTTTCTACGCATCATAAAAATTCCCATATATGTGAAAAACATGTTTCTAAAGGTCGGTTTCAGTAGTCAAAATAGATCACATTGTTAAAAAAAAAAAAAAAAAAAAAAAAAAAAAAATGAAATTTTATACTAATAATAAAGAAAAATGCACCTGGTATGATTTGTGAAATTTTTATGTTCCCAATAATAAATTTTAGACTTCTATATTAAAATGAATATATAAATTTTTTTTAGAAATTTAAACCTTTAAGCTAAAGTATTTTAAGAAAAAATATGCATAAAAATAATTAAATATATTCTTAGATCTGAATTCGGCCTGTAAAAGGTGAATTTATTAATAAAGCAGTCAAGTTAAAAAAAAAAAAAAAATAATAATAATAATAACGCCGTAGAATTCAGAACAAATGACCAGATTAATATAGATTTTGAAAGCATATACTGCAGGGAAGTACTACAAAAACAGTAAAGACAATGCGTTTTTTTTTTTTTTTTTGTAAGGAAAACTTGAGTAATTTAATATTGACAAAATATTCAAAGTGGCTTAATATTGGTCAAAAAAAGTCTAAAAGATAAACTTTTAGGATAAGAGTTCACAAAATTGTACTCTATGAAAAAGTTTAATAAAAATAAATAAATAAAATATATTCGACTTTTAGATTATGATAGTAATAGTTAGGCAATATCATTTACTAAAAGCTAGTTTCATAAACAAAATTTAATTTAGCACCCGAGTTCTATTTTTGACAGAGATTTTTCCTCTTAACTGCTTCTGCGACAGACTATTTATTATTATGTAAAATCAAGGTGATTAATGGCGAGGTCGCTTTTTTTCCCTGTCTTGGGGGGAAAAAAAGACTTTTGTCCTAATAAATAAATAAATAAATAATCTCCTTATATAATAATAATAATAAATAGCGAAGTTCAGAACATTATTTCAGAATAAAACAATAATTAAAATGATGTTTAGACGAAAAAAATAAAACTGTAAATAGCGTTAATAAAGAAAATGAGTTAAATACAATAATTAAAATGATGACTAGGCGAGAAAATAATCAAAATCAAAACTAACAAAAAATTGGCGTTAATAAATGAAAATAGTTAAATGCAATAATTAAAATGGCGGCTGGACGAGAAAAAAATCACAACTAAGAGGAAATGACGTTAATAATAATAATAAATGTATACAGTACCGCCGCTTAATAGAACCACTGGTTGATAAAATCAGCCGCTTAATTTGATCAAATCACCAGGACTGGAATCAAATCAATACAAACTACTTTTAAAGCCTCCGCTTAATAAAATCAGGATCGTCGGTTATAAACTCAAAAATATCTTCTCAGCAGCCAAAAATATCATTTATGCACACTATAAATTTCTTTTATTTATATTGTGTTTTTTTTTTTTTTTTTTTAATAGAAAAAGAAATTAAAGCACAACAAACCGTCCGTTATCGCTCATTGTTCAAGATTTTATACTTGCAGCACAGTTACAAATTAAACATGCCCCCGCAACTTATCTCTGTAACAATTTCAAAACGTATTTTTCAAAGCGCAGTAATAAAATACAAATTTGATTTGAAATGATTTTTTTTTTTTTTTTCAATAATTATTAGAAGGCAATTTCTAGCTCTTATTTTGAAATTACTATAATTCATGAGGTTTAAACGGAAAGATTTTAAATTTATAAGAATAGCGTGAACTTTTGGGGAAGTAATGATGATTTTCCGCCAACAAAAGTGCACGGGCACTTACAATGCGTTTAATTTACTTATATCGAAGAAACAATTAGTTAATTATCTACCAAAAATTAATTAATATTGTTTACTAATTATATTATTCGTCACCTTTTGAAGTTTCTTTCGGAATTCAGGGAAGTAATACCTTTTCCTTAAGGGCAGGAACGTTCGCCGGATATAAAAATCAGCCGCTTAATAAAATTACTTTGGCTCAGAACGAATGTAATTTTAATAAGCGGCGGGAACTGTACTTATATATATATAAACACAATAATTAAAATGATGGCTAGACGCGAAAATAATCAACATTTAAACTAACAGAAAACAGCGTTAATGAAGAAAATTAGTTAAATTTTTAATTCTTTTTTTTTTTTTTTTTCCCTTTGCGCGTGTGTATATATATGTACGCATCAAAATATGGTAGAATATTTTTTAAATAAATAGACGCAATCAATTTTTTTTAATCAATAAATTGTAATACAGTTAGCTAGTTTTAATGAAACTGGATTTCGAAATCAAATTAAAATATGTGATTCCACAATATAAAGACACACACACACGCACAAAAAAAAAAAAAAAAAAAAATATGTTTTTTTACATTTCCGATGCAGAAAAGCATTGGTCCCGATCCCGATCACAAGCAAGTATTCCAAAGCACTCACGTTGACATTAACGAGAAAAAAATTTCTACCAAATCCCTTACAAAATTCTTTATTATTTCTTTATTTATAATATTTTGAGAATCCTTAAAAAAAGAATATTAAGTGCAGTAAAATTTTCAGCAAATTTCGGATAATCAAGTCGGTGTTAGTCCCCGCCGCGCCGGGACATATAAACAATATATTTAACAGGAAAAAGAGTTTCCATCCTGTAATTTCTATTATCCCAAGAGAGGATAGTGAAAACGGAACTGTGCGTCGTTATTTATCAATTTTACCACAAACAAAAAATGCATATTAGTCGCTGATCATTGTCTCATCAATATTCCAGCTAAGTTAATGGACATATTTGCCTTAGGGCGGGAAGATGTGAAAGAGTTTGGATTTTGGAAAGGGAAACTTTCAAAATAGTAAACGAATTCGAGGTCGGGTCGATGAAACGGAGCGTTCGTTCGTTCGCCTCCTTTTTTTTTTTTTCTTTCTTTTCCCGATTCGAAAAAATCCTCTCTCCGTCGCGATTCGTTCCATTTCTTTTCAAAAGCTGAGTTATTTTTCTTCTTTTTTACCCTAGATTGAAATTCATAATTAGAACGAATTAGAAGTGACACGCAGATAGTAAAACTTTGCTGTTCACTAAATTAATTTTTAATATTGAAGTGGGTTAATGAGTAACTGTGCAAAAATTATTAGTTTTCTTTTTTTTTTTTTTTTTTTTTTTTTTTAAATTAATTTATTTACTTTTTGTAGAAGTCGAAGTGGAGGAGGAAAAAAGAAGGGAGGAAATGAATAATGGAAGCAAGGGAGATATTTTAAAATAAGATATTTTATTTTTATGAAAGAAACTTACTTAATGTGCATAAAACATAAATATTAGACACTAGCAGGCTACGCCCGCTTTGCTGGTCACTATATTTAAATGAATTTTCAAAAGAATTGGATCAGTATTTATTTTTTACATCACATTACAAATAAAAACTTAAAAAAAAAAAAAAAAAAAAACTGAAATCGCTTTAGATCTCGCTTCTTCGGGTACCCGTTGCCTAAGGCAGCTCTTTTTTCTGCACGTACTGCATCGGGTCCAGTTTCCCACTGTCTACAGAAAGGTCTCTCCCGGACACTTCAATCTGGGTATTTATCGACGACTTGTGGATTTTCTGTTATTTAAAAACTACGATTTTAAAGATGACTGTATCTCAGCATCCATTTTATATTTTATTTTTTAAACCATGTGTTTTATAGCCCCCGTTATTTACACTATATTACGATTCGATTCCGACCAGTGCAATAAAATAAATAAAAAAGTAGATTTTCTTTTAAAAGGAATTAAATACATGAAAAACAAACGAATTTTAATCAGTTTAATCCTTTCTACTATAAACTATCATTTTTTTCACACAATAAATATTATAAATAATGATAATAATAAAATTTAAAGGAATTAATTAAAAAAATGAAAAATAAAAAGTTGCTATACTATAAAATTTATACATAAACGTAACACTTTATTTCTATTGCATTACCATTTGATTTTCAATGAATATAATAATAATTTACAAAGAAAAAAGAAAAAAGAAAAAAAGAAAAGAAAATCGCCTTCAAATGAATGTATTAAATAAAAAATGAATTGCGTAATAGCCGTTGCTAAGATACGCAGACGATTACAATCGAAGAATAAAATCATGAAGAATGAAACATAAAAGCCAATGTTTAAAATCGAAAAAACATTAATTTAAAAAATTCAAATTCGAAATTCGAAAAAATCTCGATGAGGTGCACACCTGCAGGGTCCCAGGTACCTATATGCTAAATTTGGAAGCTCTGCGATCAATAGTGTGAGTACCAGAGCGCAGACAGACACACACACACACACACACACACACACATACAGACACACTTCTCTTTATTTATATAGATGAATATTGTATACTGTTGTTGGTGTTGAAGTTAAAGCTGAATAAGTACACGAATGTTCTAGGACTGGGGATAATGCACTCCTCGAGGGTCTTTCTAAAAGTTCCTAGCCAGTAAACATTTTATCTACTTAAATGCAAAAGCCTGAAATTCCAGTAAATGCGAACATCTCATATATTAGAATGAGTTGTTTTTCAATATTTATAATTTATTTTATTATCCCCCCCCCCCCTATCATTTTTAGCAAGTTCTAACAATGTTGAAATATCTTTTTTCTTTTCTTTTCTTTCTTTCTTTCTTTTTTTTTTTTTTTTTTTTTTTTTTTTGTATGTGTGTGTGTATCTGCATTTTAACTGCCGTAAATACGCATATCACTGATACGCACCTTTCATTTACATAGTGATATGTAAAGAATGGAAACATTATGGTTGTTTGTTATGGGCAGTATAGTTGCAAGAGCATTTTCAATTAAGTTGTTCTTCTTTAACTGAAATTAAAATACTATATACTGTGTAAAAAATTCTCATTCAAAAAAAAAAAAAAAAAAAAGCTGAAAGTGAGTATTAAATTATGTTATAAAGTTTTCAAATGTACATTTTTTCTGCTACTATTATGTTTTACGCAAAAATCGTAAAAGAGTTTCAATTAGAATATAATACTACGATCGATATGTACGATGAGGCTTTGATTGAAATAGTTTGCAACGATTTTTCACATGTTTTAATTTAAAGAAATTTTACTTCAAATGCGAAAGTCAAAAATTTGCTTCTGCGCAGTCCCATTTTTGTTGTAATAAACTTACTTTTGCAGATATTTGTACATAATAAACATAAAGCATCAGTTTCTATAAAAATCTAATTAGGTAATTTGACATTAGGATATCCGTAAAATAGAGCTTTTTTCTGTGACGAATTTGTTATCATATGAACTTCCTTACTTCTATAGCCCCCACTTGTGGCCGAGATTTTCTGCTCTCAAAGCTGATAAACGAGGGGTTCCTGGTGGCGCATTACGAGTTAGAAATAGAAACCCTTAAAAAGAACCTCACGGAGGGCTTTCCACCCAGGCTTAGAATTTTTAACGGCCCTCTTCACTTACCGTCGCCGGAAGCCCGAGCCAATGTTATTCTATGGGAAAATTTTCTTTACAAATAACTTATTAACTAATACATATTTTTAAATTCTGTTTTCACATTCAGAAAATTCACAACTGTTAAATTGACGGACCTTTTTTAAAAATGTATTTTTTTAAATTTTTAATTATTTATTTTGAAAAATTTCACATATTGAAAATTATTATTTTGCAGCTTCAAAATAAAATATAAAAAATTAAAAAAAAAAATAATTTTTTAAAAAAGGTCCGTCAATTCAACAGCTGGAAATTTTCAGAATGTGAAAACAGAATTTAAAAATCTGTATTAGTTAATAAGTTATTTGTAAAGAAAAATTTCCCATAGAATAACATTAGCTTCGGCTTCCGGCGGCGGTGAGTGAAGAGGGCAAAAGGGTTTGTTAATCATAGGGTCATAATAATAATAATAATAATTTATAATAATTTTTCATCATAATAATTTTTCATCCGTATTACTTTCAACCAGACAATTTTTGTAATGATTTAGAGGTGGTTTCTGCTCATAGTAAAATTATAATTATTTACAAATTAATATCAACCAACCCTATCACAGAGAGAAATATTTCTCATCTAATATTTATTTATTTATTATTTCCACAAGCATCAAATTACTTTTTAGAGCAAGTTGTTTAAACTTTTTCTCTTTCTCTTTCTCTCTCCCTTTTATTTTATACTAAATTCAACAGAGCATTAAATTATTTAGGGTACTAACATCGGACATATACTGTAAAATCAACTAATAATATACTAACACTGAATAAACTATCCCAGTAAGACATACTTTCCTTTTAGGAGAGTAACAACCTCTAACTAGACATTCCTATTAAAGATTCGACGGAACTGCCGCAAGTCAAACACTAACAGACATCACAAAGAGTTTCTTTAGACAGAGACGCCTTTGAAACCCAGTCAGACATTCAAAAATATAAATAAACAGAGCCTTAGTTATTAGGATAAGTTTGATACGTGATAATGAGAGTCAGTTAAACAATCCTCTTGTATTGAAACATGTTTGCGGCTTACTAATTGCACTAAGTTTTAAAAGAATAATCGACTGATTTTTTTTTCCTTTTAAAGTTTAATATTAATATAATTATACAATGCATGTACAGGTAATATCCGCTAGATGTGAGCTAGTGTTATCTATACAGCTTTTAACATCTAGCCAAGTACCCATTAGAGGAACATAATATAAGGAAAATTTTAAAACGGACAAAACATCATCGCAAACTGTTGTCTTTTAAAATTTTCCGACTAAAAAAAAATAATAATAATTCCGAATAATAATAATAATAATAATAATAATAATGAAATAAAATAATAAATAAAATATAAGTTGAAGCAATTGGAAACCAAAATCTAAATGTGTTTCCTATAGATTTCAATAATTTTGCTTACAATGATTGTTTCTTTCCTACAAATATATGTTGGTTGGTTGGTTGGGTTTTGCTTCGAACTAGTGCTGCGCAATAGTCAATTGGTGACGGTCTGGGACTCACCCCTAGGCAATTCGGGTCCAGAGACATGCTATCACAATTTTGATCCTCCATGGAGGTGATCCCCAGAGGTACAATTTTGATGGGAACACGGAGGACATTGCGGCCACGACAGATTTTACGTGCACCAGCCACCCTTAGTGAACATGACGGTCTTCGACCGGCTCCCGTACGGAACCCAAAAAATTCCAATTACGAGCTCGGTGCTCTACCGACTGGCCAACCGCGGCTCTCCTACAAATCTAGGAAAATGCTTTACAATTTATGAGTGATGCATGATTTTTTAAAACTGCAATTCGCAGTTATCTTCTTAATGTATGATTAATTTCATTTGTGAGGGGCTAGATATCAGACAGATTAATTGTCCAGTTTTAAATACTAAACATTAATTTATTTTAACAAATTTTGGTGTGTCGATATATATGTAAGCTTATAAATAATAACAAATTTTTATTAAAGAAAAATAATTTACACTTAATAAGGTGAAACTGTAGTGTGACAGACATAACACACACACACACACACACACACACACACACACACACACACACACAAAAAAAAAAAAAAAAAAAAAAAAAAAAAGAGACTTGATTTTGTGTGATTCTTCTTTATTACTCAATTGCTCTAAATGAACCCATTTTTCTCTGGTGTTGCGTGAACGCAACACCAGATGTAATTGCGTTTAACAATTAACTAAGAAAAAAAAAAAAAAAAAGATGATAGATGTTTATTTTATTACAAAAAAAATTTGATCTGAAAAATAATTTTATATTTAAAAATAAATTTCAAACTTGAAGCACTAATCAATCCAAAACTTTTGAAAATCTTCATATTTGAATAAGTTTACATAGCTTGTAAAAAAAATGTTTCATAATAAAATAATTACTTTAGAAATCATCTGTAGTTTTTGTTGTTTTATGCTCCCTCAAGGAAATTTCCGTAAACATTTATTTGTATTCATTCTATACTCTTATTCCAGTGAAGTTGTACAAATACAACACCCTGTTTTTAGTAAGATAAGACTAATTTTAATAATTTTATTTTAAATTATTGTTATATATGATCAAAATAATGAGTATTACTGTTTGTATTTAGAAAAAAAAAAAATCATTATTTCTAGTTTTGGCGATTAATGGGTTAAGACACATTTGAAGTTCAGAAATTTTAATTTAAACAAACAGGATGATATGTAATTTAAAAAAAAATTAACTATAACAAGTTATCTAATATCGTGACAGACATGACAGGCGTAAAAATTTAGAATTATCTTTAGCTTACTTACATTTAAATTTAAATATATATATATATATATATTTAATTAACGATATTTAAAAGAAAAAAAAATGCATATATAATGTGTTATATCATATGTTTGATATGTTATGTTTTCTATTAAGAAAAAGTAAAAATAATTGAGTTAGTTGAAAAGAAATAATTATAAGATAAAAAAAAACTTTTTATATACCATGTTTTAAATTTTCTGATGAATCATAGAGCTCTTATCAATGTGCATAAAATTTTTAAAGTGATAATGACATCAATTTTTGTGATATGCATAATTTAACTTTTTATAATTTTTTAACGTTCACGTTTAACTAAATGTATTTATTTTTATGTCGAAAGAAAATGAACTCGTAAATTTTTTTTGGCAACAATTAAATTATAGATAATATTTTAATGGCTATTTTAAAACTATTAGGATGTTATTATTTTCATATTTTAATTAATTATAAGAAAACTAAACAAAAATCGAAAATCGGACTTCGAAGTATATTGTTTTGTCACCGGGTTCTGAATTACTGTGAAAGTTTCAAATGTCTAGCTAGTAGGGAAGTTAGTTAAAATTCGGTTCAAGATTCGGTTCAAACAAACAAACATACATACAAACAAACAAGAATAGAAGTTAATAAAAACATGGTAAAAAATTATCTTTTTTGTCCACTTTTGCATGAAATTAATCATATACGTAATTAAATTATTTTTTTTATATTTTACTATGAATGAGTTCGTTTGATCATACTTTATTCCAGGTGGTTCACAGAAAAGGTGACAGCGCTTTTATCGCAAATTGAAAGCAATATCCTTGTGGACTAATAATAATAATAATAATAATAATATTAGAAAGAAAATGTTACTTTAATATTTTAAATCTTTCGATTTACATTTAGGCATTAATACCTAAAATTTGTTTTGAAAGTTTCATTAAGTTATGTTTATTCTAACCTAAATATTCTAAAATAATATGATAAACCCGTGGATTTTTTTATTTATTTATTTTTTTTTTTTTTAATAATAATAATAATAATAATAATAATAATAATATGAATACGAATAATACGTTTAAGACTAATTTAAAAATTATAAAAATAAAGAAAAATAAAAGGTAAATTAAAATTGTCTCTATTCAATGAAATATGAAATTTTCCGATTCAATTACAAAGTCATTTCTAGATCTAGATAGAACTACATGATATTTGTAGGCATTATTGTTAAAATGATTAGGTATAAAAAAATTGTTTTCATTTTTGCTTTCTTCAACATTCAATAGAAGAAAGTATTGGATTCGTAAAAGTTTTCGACCTTGGGTTTTTGATGGATTTACACGTTTTGAGAGCTGTAGAAGACGATTTCACCATTTTTAGAAAATGTCTGTCTGTGTGCATGTGTGTGTGACAAAATTTTGTAGCAACTGTATCTCAGGTACTACTGCACAGAATTTCATACAAATTGGTATGTAGTTACACATTGACATAAATTAGTGCCTATCAACTTTTGGTAAAAATTGCCCAACAGCTTGCGTTGCCATTCCGCATTTTTTAAATTTTTAACATGGTGGTATAGGACAAAATTTTGTATAAATGTGCATAAAGAGAAATAATTTTTAATAATCAGTATGAAATTTAAAAGAATTATTTGCAATAGAGATAGTCAACTGGGAAAAAAACTTGTGTATGTAAGAGCCTCGCGATAATTTAAAGTAAAGTTATCGATTTTTTTTTTTTTTTTTTTTTTTTTAACAACAAAAAAAAAAAAATTCTTTTATTATGTAATATTGAGAATAAAATTGACTTTACATATATAGTGTTATACTACATCTCTAATATGGAAATCGTCTGCATTATCGTGGAAGATAATTTTTTTAAGTAATAATGTTAATAAATCATTTTTACTGAGTGAATTTGTATAGGAAAATATAGAAGAAAGTCATGTGGTGGCCACAACATACTAGTTTCTGTAAATGTTAGTTAAATTACGTAAAAAATTATCCACTTTGAAAAGATTGCTTAGTATGCTTACTAAAGACGGCATGCCCAAAAAGCGAATTAGTAAAAATAAGATCAGTTTTGCCCTGTTCCATATAATACTCTAAAAATCACCTTTTTTTTTTTTTTTTTTTTTTTTTCTTTTTTAAGGAAATTTTTAATTCATCATTTGATTTTAAAGTATCTCAATTGTAACCCCTACAAATTTCTTGTATTTATGTGGACAAAAATAATGCATTGTAAAATGTTTCAGCAGAAAGGAAATTTGTAGACAGAAAACTACACTGGTGGATAAAGTTAAAGCAACAACCTATTTTCTCATTTTCTTCTTTTGCACATAATTTTTTAAAACAAACATATGAATATAAAATTTGGATGGCCTGTTCGTTATTATATTATTAACCGATTATTATGTAACTTTAGCATAAGAATAATTTTTAAGCTAATAAATATTCATTTTTCTCTCAAAAGTAAGTTTTGGAAAAAATTAAAAATTTCAATAATTTTAGGAAAGAACACTTAATGAAAAGTGGTGTTAAAGATACATTAGAGATAGGTGAAGATGCATACGCATCCATATGTTAGTTTACAACCAAATCTTTCTACCTGTATTTACTTTTCTGTTTCTTATTTTTTCTTCTTTTTTTCGCATGTGAATAGCTTTTTAAAAAATATACATACAAACATGAAAATTGAATAAGATGTTCATTATAAAACTATTTATCGACATTTTTATTATTCTGGTGATGCTCACAATTTACAAATTATTAATTATATATATATTTAAGTCCATTATAAAAGTAAAAGAAAAGTTAATACAGAAAGAAAAATCGAGATTTAGTTTAACATTTCAAGGCATGTGCGCCTTTAACTATCTCTAATGCATCCAAATTCCAAGGCTTACTTTTGAGAGAAAAATGAATATTTATTAGCTTAAAAATTATTCTTATGCTAAAGTTAATTAAAATTCGGTTAATAATATGATAACGAACAGGCCATCCAAATTTTATGTTCATATGTTTATTTGTTTAAAAATTATGTACAAAAGAAGAGAACGAGAAAACAGGTTGCTGCTTTAATTTTGTCCACCAGTATAGATCAAGATTCGAAACGATTTTCCAGATACTTTTTTTTTTTTTTAAACCTTTATAAGAAAAATGGAAAACACCATTTCATTTTAAATTATCTAATTAAAGGCTAGCATTTTTGACATGCCTACGGGTAAAAGAGAAAAGCGTTTAAAAATTTTATTAAAGAAGAAGTTGAGATTTCGAAAACATAAAATTATTGTAAATAAACTAATATTCTTTTAGGTAATAACACAGAAAGTTTAAATAATAAAAGTTTAAGTAATAAATTTATATACGAAACAGTGAGAGAAAGAAATAAAAAAGTCGACAAATGGCTTTTGAGTAATAATAATTTCTAATAATAATAACAACTTTTTGATTATAATCTTACACAAATCAATCTCTTTTCTTAGACGAATTCTATTTTTTGTTTACAAAGTTATATTTCTTACATTTTGTGACGGCATAACAACACCCCTATTGCCAGTATGCTCGCTGTACAAAGTATCTTTGACAATACATCGTTCATATATTACCCAAAGAGTACTCATGAGATTTTTAACTTCCTAATTTTCCTGAAAATTATTTTAAATGCAGTACATCGCTTTTTATTTACTTTCTCATTCACTCACTAAGTATGGTGATCACTCAGGCTTATACTCTAATCGCGGATCACAAACACTAATGCCATGAAAAGTTAAATTTTAAAACTGAAATCGGTTGTAAGTAATTCCAAGTCGTCCCCGTTTTGTCTTGTTAACGATCTATATTGTATTACTTTCATTTATCTGACAATCGCGAAATGGACATAGAAAAATCGAATTACTGGAATTACTTTTGAAAATTAATGACATTAAAATAATCATATAAACGCAGTCCAAAGCAGTCCAAAAAGTACATTTAAATAGTTATGCATAATTAAATAACCATATTGCCATATTTGGTTAATATTAAATTATCCATCCACAGTTATTTCAGAATTATGTTGTAAAATTTGCGTTTCACTTACCTTAAATACAGATATTATCAAATAAATTAAAGTATTGACTAAAAAGATTTATAATTTATTGAAATACTGCGGTACGGGACATTCCACAAATGCACACGGAAAATAGATAATATATTGGGTTGTCCGGAAAGTAATTTAGTTTTTCTCAGCAGAGGACTTAATTGTATTTTTTTCACACCATCTTCACAATTAAGCTGCACTACCATTATATAATGTGGCAGCTGATACAGCAAGGCTTGCTTGTGAAAAAGTTCGTTTTATTCTGCTCACTAAGTTTTGATTGGTGCCCTATCAAATAAAGAAAATCGGAAGCGACATTTTCGGCATATTTTGTTTTTGCTATAAAAAAGGCGAAAATACTGTTCAAACAAGGTAAAAGTATACGATGTGTATACAAAAAATTTATTTAAAGAACGCCAGTGTCAAAACTGGTTTAACAAATTTTGTTCCGGCAATTTTGACGTTGAAGATGCATTACGTTCTGGAAAACCAGTTTAAGCTAATGAACACAAAATAAAGTATTGATTTATGAAAACTGCCAAATAAAAACTCGTGAGATCGTGTAATTCAATAAAATATTTATACAATATAAGAAAATAGTTTTTCATTTTAAAGGAAAAAACGAAATTATTTTCCGAACAACCCAATAGTAAACTCTCTCTGTGGGTAAATTATAACAGAGACTAATTCTAATCTTCCATTTCTATTAGTGTGCAAAATTGGGAAAATAATGAAAATAGGTAATCCAATTCACTCCTAAGCTTCTGATTTATTATCTTCCTATAATAAAATAGTAACTCAGATTACTGATGATGTTCATACCCATGTTTTTGCATAAGATATTTAAATAATAATTTTATTTAAAAGTATTATTAATGCTTTTTAGTCATATGAGTTACTTTTCAGCTTCCCCCCCCCCCCCCATTTTGAGGATCTGACGTATATCGCATTAAAAAAAAAAAAAAAAAAAAAAGCAGTACATTACATACAAGTAAGCTATTCTCAATTTTACTAATGAGGATGTTATATCACTGAGAATTAAATTAAATAATGAAGGAAGGATCAAATGACCAAATACACTGTTAAGAATAAAGTTTTATGTTTTTTTTTTTTTTTTTTTTTTTTTTTCAATTAAGGTCAATTTAATTGCAACCAATATTTTTAGAGATCTGGTGCAAAATTTCACCAATTTAGTAGTAAGAACTTAATTTTAGAAATTTAGTCCTAATTTTTAATTTAGTAGCAAGCATTGCTAAAATCGTGAACTATTAGCCTCACATATTGGTTTCAGCTAAATTAGTCTAAATTGACACTTTTTCTTTTCTTTCTTTTCTTTTCTCCACCCCCCCCTTTTTTTTTTCTTTTTCTCTTTTTGTGTGTGTGTATGCGTGTGCGAAATACTGAACTAGAATTAACTTATTTATTTATTTTTTTTTCATAGTACAAATCAAATTCTATAAGTTATTTTTGATTTATTATCAAAGTATGATCATTATTATTACTATTGTTGTTATCATTATGTAATTATTCAAGCTTTCCTATTTTCGCAAGACTGATGTTTCTATTACTGAAACTATTTATTTATTTATTTTGTTTCCTTAAACTACATCTTAGAAAAGTCGATAAGTTTAAATTTGTATATATTGTCCGTCAAAATATAACAAAAATTTCTGTATGACAAATTTTGATAAATATTATAGAAAAAAATCTTCGATAAATATATATATATATATATAGTATTAATTATATGTTTGTCTCATCTTCATTCTCATTCTTTTCATTTTAATCACATAAATTAAACATTATATATATATATATATATATATATGTATTAATTTTATTAAAAAATCTTTAGATCATATATTTAAAACATTCCTCCTCTTGTATTTCGGTAATAACTAATAATAGGATTTATAATATCAAGGCACTTATTTTGTAATACTGATTATTGCTTTAATAACACTGCTCTGAAAAAAAAAAAAAAAAAAAAAAAAATCGAGATCTGATACCATTCCTGCTGATTCTTATGTAAAATGACCTCCTGAATCAGACTATGACTCCCATTTTGCCCAGTCATCCACCGTTTTCTAGATACACCACCCCCTTCCTCAATTTCTTTCCCTGTTCGATAATTTTATGACCATGAATTTGATTTGAAGAATGAAAAATAATTAAATTAACGCCTAAAAACAAAACAAAACATATATATATATGAGTATTGTAAAGGAATTAAATAATTTAATATATATATATATATATATATATATATATATATATATATATATATATAAAGTTTTAAAAATAACATTAATAACAGATTAAAAAAATATAAGATATGTAAATGCATAATTTCAGTGGCAAATCCCCCCCAATTTTTTTCCCTTGTCGCAAATGTCCATGTTTTAGAATTTTAAAACTCTGTAGCCACTAAGAAGATATTTAACGGTTAAAATAATCCTCCCCCTTTCTAAAAATCAAATTTATAGCCATAAAATCACCGAAAAATGATAAAAATAGGGAGCCATTTCTAGAAAACAATGGGTGATAGGGCAAAATGGGCGTCCTATTCGGATTCAGGAGGTCATGTTACGGTACAACTATAGTATTTCCCCTCAGCTGAATTTGGCGATTTTTCTTTGGCGCCGATTTGTACGATAACGATGTTGTTCTGGATTGTTTGAGATATAATATGACAGCCTGCATGCTATTTATTTTGGATTTATGATTTATAATTTAGCTTACGATTTTATCATTTATGCTATATGATTTTTAGATTTATGATTTAGCCATAATCGCCAACGAAAAATCGCCAAATCCAGCTGAGGGGAAATACTATAGTTGTTCCCATGTTACATAAGAATATGCTGATATGGTGTCAGAGGCAATTTTCATGCCGAGCAGTGTAATCTACTGATTGATTTTTATATTTTGCTAATAAAATGTGCGTTTTTTCTATATTCTCTACAGGGTGTTCCTAAATTCATGGGCCAGACTTTAAGGTTAGAATGAAAAGTTTCGGCGAGCTCCGAGCCCCCTCCAGCCGCTTCAGTTTATTTTCCTTATCTATTTTTCCTTTATATTGTGCGTTTTTTTTTTTTTTCCCATGCTGATTTTTATGGATTTTTTGACTGGTTTTAGTAATTTTGTTTACACACTTGCGATTGTGCGGTTATTCTTTTAATGCTGTTTTCTATGGATTTTTCATTTTTTTTTCTTTCTTTCTTTCTTTCTTTTTTTTTTCACATTCTAAAGTGCCTTGAATTCCTTTCTTTCTTTCTTTCTTTTTTTTTCTTTCTTTCTTTTTTTTTTTTTTTTTTTTTTTGTTCCGCCGCACAGTGGATCGAACAATGTTAAAATACGAACATAGGCCCAAAAATCAATCTCTAAATAACTGATATTTTGCAGTGAAATAATTTAAAAGAGTGTCTAAAAATAGAAATGTATGGTTATTTCTTCAATTACACGAAATTTTATTATATATCAATAAGTTCAAAACGAAAACTTTCAGAAATAAGATTTTTCGATGAATTTCAGTGACTTTATTTGAATAGCCATCAAGTGGCAAGATAACTATGAAAAAATACGAATTAAAAATGCTTTTAATAATGTCCTAATAAAAGTTTAAGGTATTTCTTCCAACATTTTGTTGGTTTTTTATGTTGTGATTCACGCATGAAATGTGAATATAAAATTAACAACAAAATTAAATTTATAAGTTGTGTAACTTTTTTTGTCCAAAATTGTCCAAAATTTCAAACACATTTTACTACTCCCAAAAATATACATTTTAATCTGTGAAAAGGATTTTCGCCACAAATCGCCACTTTTAGAGAAAAATAAATTTTTATCCTGTTTACCCCCAAATTATCAATCGAGAAATTTATCTGAATAACTGTATTTATTAATGACAGAAAATGTATTAAAATTTTTATAGTGAAAATATTATAGAAATTAGATGATTTAAATAGATTTAATAAATCAGAAATTATTTCTTATTATTATTTTTTTTTTAATATTTAATAAAATAATTAATTTTACTTTAATGGTACTGAAAAGTACCGTTGGACCCAAAAAAGGGGAGAAATGTAAATGGTTGCTGTGATATGTCATAAAATGTTAAAATTAAATAAATGTTTATTGTTAAATTACTAAATGTTAAAATTAAATATTATAATCCCATATTACGATTTAAAGTAAAAGTTTCTGTGCAATAAAAATAAAGACAAATGTGACTTTTTCATAGAGTTGTCAGTAAATGCTTGCATGAGTTTTCTATTGAAATACTACATAAAAAAATAAAGAAAAAAGAAGCAGTAATGTGATGATATATTTAACATTGTGTGCTAAATTAATTGTGTTATAAATATAGATTTTCTTCACGAAATTTTTATTTATTTCCTTTTATTCTGTTCTTTTTTGCAGCATTTGTTTCTTTATCAGGTATGTTTCTAAATACCCGTGTACAGTAGAAAAGTATGATACCGTTTAACCTTTTCATAATGCCAATTTTTCCTCAAATGGCACATTAAACTAGTTTCACGAATAAAAATTCATATAAAGAAAACAATTCATTTAGCTTATTAGAA
Source organism: Salticus scenicus (assembly GCA_963930645.1). Taxonomy (NCBI): domain Eukaryota; kingdom Metazoa; phylum Arthropoda; class Arachnida; order Araneae; family Salticidae; genus Salticus; species Salticus scenicus. The sequence goes on from OZ005648.1 coordinate 299,975,426, forward strand.
ATAATTAATTTTAATTATGACACATTATTCTCTTAATTAATCGCAATCTTCTCACAACCCATTGTATTAGCATAAACAGAATTGCCACAAATGACGTTTCTTTTCTTTTCTTTCTTTTCTTTTTCTTTTTTTCGCACCAATATTAGAAAAATATTTATACTGATATTTTTCTAGAGAAATTATACACAGGAATCATTACTTAAAATAATAATAATAATAATAATAATAATAATAATAATAATAATAAAAAGGTGCCAGTTGAATAAAAGGATAACGAATTTGGTGGGGAAAATATTCATGTGGCCTTATAAAGGGTTAAAAAAATCATAGAATCGCTTTTAGTATCATACATATATACATATTTAAATCGAAATGTGACAAAAACATCATACATAGATAATAATAATACCATAACCTTCCTATGTTCGCCACTGCCTATACTTCGATCCACTGTGCGCCGACACTTTTCATTTTCGATACCACATTGCTATACAAAAAAATGCTTCGTTTTATGTCTTTCCCCTACCCTAAAACTTTGGACAGTAAATTTAGAAACACCCTGTATAGTTATATACAACTACTATTACTGTTAATTTATTTTCTATATTTATTCTTTCCTGAATTAAGTACTTCCAGCAGCATAAAAAAAAGAAAAAAAAAAAAAAAAAAAAAAAAAACAGCTTTAAAATGCCAAATGGACGCAAAGTTGAATCTTGTTTTTAACTTATATATCTGTAATTTTAATTATAAGTATTTCAAGGTTGAAATATCATTATATTATTGAAATAAGGGTATAATAATAATAATTATGTTGTTTGGTTTGGGTAAAAAAAAATAATTAAGTCCAATGAAAAACCGGATTTTCTGCAAAATAATTTTGATATTCATGCAGCATAAAAAAAGAAAGAAGGAAAAGAAAAGAAAAAAGAAATAAAGAGTTTAACAAAATACGGAACTAAACTTGCAAGGTTAGCTTTTACCATAATTTAAAATTAGATTTAGAAAATGGACTTTAAAAAAATGCCAGATGAATAAAAGCATTTATTACTGTTTTAAGGCCAGTTTTATTACTTAACAACTTGTAGAGATATAAAAAGCTAAGGGGGAAATAAGGGGGAAATCATGTGTTTATTTAACACTTTTATTTTATTTTTGTTGTATTTCTAAAAAGCAATCTAATCATTGTTGCCAACTTTGGCACATTTGGCTGCCGAAAAATTTTATTAGAATATTTTTTATATCTGTACCTCGGAGGCAAAAGACACCATGTCACACAAAAAATATTTCTTTAGAAATACAGTCGAACCTCGTTAACGTGAATCTCAAGGAAAATAAAACATTTTTTTCATGTTATCAGTAGTTCATGCTATCAATAACTCAGAAAATGATCTTCATTTTGAAGGAGATTGTGGAAACAGTCCATGTTAAAAGAAATTCACGTTGAGCATGGTTCACGTTAACGAGGTTCGATTGTAATGTTAATGATGTTGTAATAAAATACATTTGTCATGAATAAAGAAAATGGGCATGATTTTATTTTCCACTCTCTCATCTCCTTTATAGTAACTAGAAAGTAGTGCTTAATGCCTCTATATAAATCAAAATATACACATCAAGGACATGGTGCTAACGCTTTTTACAAAATGGACATGATGTGCTTTACCTCCGAGGTACAAATATATACTTATGTAGCAATTTTGACTGAATAAATAAAATTAAAATTTCTATTAGAACTTTCCGGTAGACAAAAAGTGCTAAAGTTGGCAAATATGATAACAAAATTTGGTTATTACACCGCCGTTAAATAATAATTTTTTACATTTTGAATAATATTTTTTGGAAAATTTTGAAAAATATCCAAGATATCGGAAAATAATAAAACTGTCACATTTTTCTATTTGATTAGAGTCCAACTTTATTATTTTAATTAAAATTATCTTTATCGTTATCCAGTCGATAATGAAACATACACGTTCGCTAAAGCTTATAAATCAAAATATGATTATAAAATATTTATGAAATGATTCTAGTAATTTTTTTTTTACTTAAAAAAAAAAAAAAAAAAAAAAAAAGAAAAGAAAAGAAAGGTTACGCTGTTTAAGGAGGAGAGCATATTTTTTAGTGTTAAGAAACGTAGATATTTATTTCTATGACGAATTATAAACGAGAACTAAAAATCTCATCGTTAATAATCTCACTAGACACAGATATACAAAACTTCAAATTTATTATGAAGTAAAAGAATTTTCTCATACGACGATATCTAGATTTTATGCAATATTCAATTATCAATCAAAATTTACTTAGCTTCACTTCAAAATGATTGGTCTAAAAGAAAAAATAAATTAAAAAACGCGAATTGTTATACAAGCAAAATTGTTAAAAACAGTTTTATATGCTCATTGTATATGAACATTGTATATACAACTCATTGTATATATTGTATATGCTGCCTTGCTCAATAGTTTTACAGACAGGGCAACAACTGAAGTGCTTTTGCTGCCTCTTTACAAAATTTAAATCTATAAACTATAAAATGGGCTGCTTCACAAAATTCATATTCAGAAAAACGGCCGTTTCACATGATTTCGTTTTATAAAAATTATCCTTTGTAAAAAGAAAAAAAAAAAAAAAAAAAAAAAACATGTTTTTAGTATTATTTTTAATGAGTGCCTATATTGGGTTCAATGAAACGCTATTAACTTGTTGTTAAATTTTATAAATCGTGCCTGCTAAAATGGAAGATTTTATGCGATTTTTTATTTATTTATTTATTTTTTTTATCACATAAAAAAATAAATAAATAAATAAATAAATAAAAATAAAAATTTCGCAAAAATAAATGAAAATTTCACAAAAATGGACCCCAAAAATCAAAATCTAGATCAAACCATGACAAAAGAATAGTTTTTTTTTTTTTAAATAGGTTGCTTACTTGATAAAAAGAAATTTTTTTAATAGATTGCTTACTTGATAAAACTTTCTTTTTTTTTTTTTTTTTTTTTTTTTGAAAATGGAAAAAAAAAAGGATTATCCTTAACACTTTTCAGCGAATATTTGATTATGACAATAGTTAGAGGGCCAATAAATTGAATAATAAAAAAAAGAAATTAATACTGGCGACCACTCTGTATCATTAAGAATGAAAAGATCTGTAACTGTAAAAAATATTAACGTATATCTTATGCAATATTTTAATGCATATGTATAAAAATAGCATGTCAAAAAAAAAAAAAAAAAATCTATAAGAAGCATTGTTTAAAAACTTCAATACTTTTCTACGAAGACCCACACGGAGGGCATCCACCCTTAGGCCTAGGTCCCTAGTGCAGACAATTGACCGTAATCTTAAAACCAACACTAATACCAAAAACTTTCTACATGATTTTAATTCATAAGTTGCAGAATTTTTAATGAAGTTTAACGCAGCTTTCATTCATTAACTGATTAAGGTCTGACTATTGCCGTGCCGTGACCAAATTTTTGCTGGAAAATATGAGGACAGTTTTGTTTTTTATATCGTTTGAGAATATTTCATATTATGTACGATTTATAAGTTAAATAATAATAATAATAATAATAATACAACCTCCAGTAAGTTATTTTAAACTTTTGAGCAGTAATGTAGGTTTGTAGATAAATAATTTAAAATTCATGAAGCTAAATGTATTTCAGAGGTATTTTGACAAATACAAATATTTGAACTATTTCCAGAAACTTTATTGAACGATATTTTATTTTAGTAATGTTTAGCTACCAACTAAAAATTCATTCATTTTTTCCTTCATCACACTGTTGTAAGGGAAAAGCAACATTTACAGGCAATATGCATAAATAAAGAATGAGCAAGATGAGTAGGAATATAAGTTTCTAAATAAACAATCCAAAATTCATGTAGTTAAAAGTATTTCAAAGGTATTTTGACAAATATAAGTATTTGAACAATTTCCAGAAACTTTATTGAACGATATTTTATTTAAGTAATGTTTAGTTACCAACCGAAAATTCATTCATTTTTTCCTTCATCGCACTGTTGTAAGGGAAAAGCAACATTTACAGGCAATATGCAGAAATAAAAAATGAGCAAGATGAGCAGGAATGTAAGTTTCTAAATAAATAATCCAAAATTCATGGAGTTAAAAGCTTTTCAAAGGTATTTTGACAAATATAAGTATTTGATCTATTTCCAGAAACTTTATTGAACGACATTTTATGTAAGTAATGTTTAGCTACTAACCGAAAATTAATTCATTTTTTCCTTCATCACACTATTGTAAGGGAAAAGCAACATTTACAGGCAGGATGCATAAACAAATCATCGTGTCATGAATCACGAATTCGAAACACGAATTTCCGTGTAAATGAATACATAAATAAACAGCATTCAATAAAGATGCAATATTTAAAAGACAGTATAATGAAAAATAATATGTATAATGCATTTAAAGTTTTATTTGATGACATTTAGATATTGTGTAACATTCAGTTTTAAAACTGGAAATCTGCTTTACTTTTTCATAAAAAATATTGTTTCAAAAGGGTTACCAGTTAAATTCGTTTATAGTGTTTTCTATTATATCGTCAACTTGATTATAATGTTGTATGACTTTCATTTTAACGCCAAAAATCTATGCATATTTGATCGCTTTTTCGTAAATTTCAAGTAGAAAACAATACAGTAAAACCACAAATTTAAGTTATTTTTATATAGTGAATTTTTAAAGCATTGAATGCTTAAATAAATAAATATACATATACATACATTATTTTTAATATATTTAATTTTTTATTAATAAACATCATGTCTAATCTGAATTACTTTAAATAATAATCTATATAATATTTCTCTAACGTGGACCAGTTTCAATTATTTTTTGTCGAAACGTTACGATACGCGAGGATAAAAAAAATAATATTTATACATAGACGATATTTAAGCACGCGGTCTTAGCTCAATGGGCTAATAAGAAAAAATGAGGACATTTGTCTGATGAGATTATTTTACGAAAAAAATGTATTTTTAATAGTTCTTTCTTCAGAATCTTTGCAAGCGTCATTTTAAACCTAGCAATATTTTAAAGATATGTACAGAATATGAACTTTTGTGTCATAAATTGACTAAAAAACACAATCATAAAAAATATAATCAAAATAGGAATTAGTTTATTTTATTTTATTTATTTATTAAATATACAGTTCTATTTTTTTTTGTGTTGGTATTATTATTTTTTTTTTAATCTATTAATTGCTAAATATTAAGGTTAAATTTTATTATGATAACTATCATTTACATATGTTTATATATATATATATATATATATATATATATATATATATGTATATATATATATATATATATATATATATATATATATATATATATATATATTAATAAAAAGTTATCGCCAAAATGACGACAAAAATTTAAAAGGAGTCGTGGGAGTCCTATATTAAAGCAGTACTGCGTGTGGAAGTATGAAAATTGGGTCGTGAACCATGAATTTTATTTGGAAACCTTTCTTTGAATGATTTTGGTTTCACTATTGTACAATATTGATTTGGTTTTAATAATAATTTGGCTTCTGGTAAATTAAAATTTTAACTAGGCGATGAAATTGGTATAGCATTTATGAGTTTCATATATTAAAGGAAAAGAAATAAATGCGAATATTTCGCACGGGTTTGCTAATAATAATAATAAAAAGTTCTTAAAAAATAAAAATAAAAAGAAGAAGAACAGGTAAGATTATTGGTCTGTTGTGTTTTCTAATATACATGTTCTTATTTTACGCAGAAGATTCTACTTGCATTAAATCAAACTCGGTTGCTACCTGTCTCGGTTATAGCGTCAGAATTATTTCCGTCTCTTGTATGACATTACAACGGAGTTCGACTGTACTTTATATTTAAATAGCGCATAAAATTCAGTAACTAACCTAAAAGTATATTTTATTTTTCATAAGAATTATTTATACGTTGTAAAGGTTAACTAACATTTTAGGTAAGATACATAAAGAATTATTGAATCACTAAATAATAATAAACACTTATTAGTAAAAATAAATAAATAAGTAAATAACTACGATATTGAATTAAAAGCCACAAAAAATCGACTTAAGGAATTTAACTTTATAAAAATTGGTCACCAAATCGCACGTATTGTTGCTCTTTTTTATTATTATATTTATTAATTAAGATATTTAAAAATTGGGAATTTTTATCATTTTAGATGTTTTTAAAAAAGCTTTATCTGTTATTAAAAAAATTAATAAGATATTTTATAATACAGCTAAGAAAAAAATTCGGAAATGTTTTCAGAAACTATTTCTTTTAGAATACTTGCTTTTCCTATATTGTACAAAGATTTTCTTGTCAAAGGATTTTTATAATATGGAACAGGGGGTAGATAATCTAATCTTCAATTATTCCCCATTCCCATGATTATTCTCATGTTGATGTTTTAATAATTCACCATACACTTCATTTCCATTTTAATAAAAATTAAAAAAGAAAAAAGTCGTTAAAATATCATTCACGGTAATTCTCTTATTGATTAACTCTTATTTAGATAGAAACAATAATATATTATTAAATTTACTACTAAAATATTTCATAGCAACAGATTTTGTGCTTAAAAAATATATAGAGAGAGATAGAGAGAGATAGAGAGTTGTAAATTGCTTGAAATAGCTATATAACGATCCGAAATCTTGCATATGCTGACAGAGATGCAAGTTTCCTGATGGATGATCATTTTTGGTTTTCAGCATTTAAAATTCTATTTTTCATTTAATGAATTCTCTTTTCTTTTAAGAGATCCTTTTGGTTAATTTGTCTATTTCCATTTCCATTATTTGACGAATGTTTCTAATGGATTAATGGATTATGCAAATTATCTCATCGTTAGGCTTAAATGTTATGTGTGTCATTTCTCTTCTGCGTAAGTACTTTAACATGTTTTTACTACTCAGTGTAATTAAATTAAATTATCACAGTGACAATAATTTTATTCGAAATACATCTCATTAAAAATTTCATTGTTGGTATTTTCATCTATCTTTCATTTGCTGAGTGTTGTAAAGGAATTAAATTATTCAAGTTATATATATATATATATATGTATCTTTGCAAAGATAACAAATTTGTCAAAACTTGAGCTACATTTGTCATCCCAAAAATTTAGCAACAATAAAGACGGCAAATTCATTTGTATTCTTTTTTTATGCATTTTTAAACACAAACTATCTCAGGTTCCAGAGTCAGGTACTAATCACATATTTATCTATTTATTCAAATTGCTTTGACAAATATTCTTGGACAATCCGGTTTTCTCTTATTTAGAGGTAAGATTAGAAGAGATAATCGCCTGGAATTAATGACATTTGCTACTAATTATAAAAGTCTTCACGAATTATTACATACTCAACGACGATTTGTAACTGACCACCGTTGCCTGAGGGACCTTCAACTTGAGCCCATAAAACGTCCGAAAGGTAGTTCAACGGACTTGCAGGTGGAGGAAGAAGAGGCGTTTTACACGATCGTTCACCTTGAGAGGGCGATTCCCTCCTGACACACTTCTTGCGGTGGTTGTGGTGGTGGCGATAGCAGGCGATTTGTTTGTTTATCAATCGGGACGACGCTTTTGCCGTTTCTTCCAGTTCTACACTGACTGACTTCCTCATCGGGAAGTAATCTCACAGGTCACCGACACTAAATTGACCCACGAATAATAAAGATGATAAATTAATATTACATTAATTTATTGTACAATTTTCATGTGAAACATCAATTTCATATGGTCATTGCACAATATGCTACTCAATGTTCATGTTATATAAATTGCAATAAGTTTAAAATAGCATGTTCTTCTGAATGATATTTGTACAAGAAAAATAAAACTAATTAAATCAGAACAAATGTGCAAATTGTTTTTTAAACTCTAAGAACATGGTAAATACATTAACATTAATTTCTTCCAGTCTATGGTAAAGAAAATTCTTTACCATGGTTACATAATACTACCTACCTACACAGAAATCTTTTTACCATATAAAATTGCCAATACAACAACTTACTTAAATCTCATTTTTATAATTAATGAAATTGACAATTAGAAAAAAAAAATAAAACAATTAATAAAAGGATATAGAAAATGTTTCTAGAAATATAGAAAATACTCTTTGCTAATTTAGCTGTGTACCTGACGAAGAAAAATACCACAAAAATATTTTGAAAACTATAATTTAGGTTCTTTCTTCCTTTCATGTGATTGTCTCGATTATGATTTCCGAAACTTTTAATAAATTATGGTTACAAATTATTAATTTGTGTCGATGTCATGATGAATTTTAATTTTTTTTTTACTTTTGTTTATCTTAATAATCCCACACGTGTATTAAAACTGTTTTCAAATATCGTAACGAAATCGAATGAAACATTTTTCAGCTGGAACATCTTGCATCAAATCGCTGTTATGTATTACAATGTTTCGCTAACAATTTATGTGTATGATAAATCTGAGATATTACTTTAACAATACTCGTCATTTTTATACGTGTTTCTTAATCTATCGATTAAGATAAAAAATACTTTTTTAATTCTAATGACATAATACCAGCTACACTGCCTTTATTTTCGTAATACGATGAAAATATTTACAGAATCCAAAATCTTTTGTGTTCAGTTCAGATCGTCTGCTAACAGTTAGAATGATTGGGGAAGAATTGAATTTAATTTACTCCAGTATTTCATCAAGAATAGCAGCGTGTTGCATTTACGACATTGTCACACAGCAATTTCAGTGAACGATTTTTTGACCAATAAATCATTCCTGTGGCATTCCAGCCTCCTTATTTGCCCGACTTGAGTCCTTGTGATTTTTCCTAAATTGTAAAGGGCCCACCAGCGGCCGAGCGGTTCTGCGCTCAAAGCTGGTAGATGGGAGGTGCCGGGTTCGATCCCAGGTCGCGCTCATCGACCTAGCCGTTCGGAGTTTTCCGTGGTTTCCTCCGAAACTTGCGTAAATACGGGCTAGGACCCCTAAGAAAGACCCCCACGGAGGGCATTCCCCCTCTAGGCCTAGGACACATCAGGAGTCAATCGGCCTTAAATCCTACAACCAACCAACCTAAATTGTAAAGTTATTCCATAGGGTTTTCTTTTGGGACATTCGAAAACATTAAAGAGAGAGAGAGAGTTTAATTACGAAAAAGTGATTTATCGCTTGAAGATTTGAAGCCAGAAAACATAGAACGATAACTGAAACCAGAAAATTTAAATAAACTTTGATATCTTTTAGAACATTAAATATTAATTTTTTGAAATAAGGATTTTTTTTTTTTTTTTTTTTTTTTCATAATTCTTTACCTAAATTTCTATAGTTTAAATGTTTTTCAAGTTTCTTACTTTTTGAATCTGTTTCAGAATTGATACGGTATGCTTATTCATTGAAAAGATTTGATTAAACAAAAACAAGATAAGATTAAACAAAAACAAGATATGAATTCAAGCAGAGAAAACACATAAAACATATTTATAAAAAAAAAACAATTTAATATATATGGGGTAGCCTCAATGATAAGTCTTTCAAAGCATCGCAATTAAAAATTTATAATCTAAATTTATGTAATTAAGAGTCAAGATATTTTATTAACGGGTATTATAATGTCATCAACAACAAAACATTAATTTAATTTTATTAAATATTCAATTACATTTTCTGTTATGATATTTGTTAATAAAGTTTAATTAATATATATATATATATATGATATTTATTTTATTATTATTATTTTTAAAACCATCAAAATTATTAACAAAAGTTTATTATTCTGATTTCTGTTAGAGTATTTCCGGTTGATATTCTGTTAAAGTATTACTTTATAAGATGACTTTTTCAAGGAAATTAAAAAGACGAAGAAGAAGAAAAAAACTTAGAGACTATAATAAGAAAAAAGAATTATCAGAAATATTCTTTGAAATTTGAATATATATATATAATTATGTATTTATTTTTAATTAAATATTTATTTCTGGCTTCACGAATAAAATATTCCATGATTTAAACACATAAGTACAAGTTAAAAATGTACTAAAAAATAAAATATATGTTTTTGAGAGGTTTTATACTTAAGGTATGATAAACAATGTTAATTCACCATTACTAGACCATTGCTTACAATGTCTGATTTCAGCCTATTACGAGAAAATTGATGATAGTCTACCTCATCAGACCGAAATAATTAAATGCGTTTAGAAATAAACACTAATGAATGCTTTGTATAAAACATCTGGGGAAGAAGAATGAACCTATAATATTATCTCATTTGCCTACAAGCTACAAACAGTTGAAATGTTAGACAAAATTATGGTTTTGTACAGATTCGTGAAGCTATATATATATATATATATATAACGTGAAGTTTATATATATATATATATAATATATAAACACAAAAAAGTACAATTAAATATGTTGTGAAAATCCGTGTTTATATTATAAAAAGATTAATAAGAGAGTGAGATAGGAAATAGCAGGCAATTAACTCCATTATTATAATAAAAATACAGGTAATAAGCACATTTGTCTCCATCTAAAAGGATTATTTGTTCATGAATATACGCTCATGATTTAACCAATCCGAAACTCTTGTGCAGAAGTGCTGAGCAATAGCAAGAAAATTATAGCGTTTCATCCGAAAGATTGCAGAATTGCGTGTTCATTGGAAAAAATAGTAATTACAATTAAAGTAGGAGGTCCCCCCTCCTTTCTTTTCGTGTTTTATAAAAGAAAAACTACAGAACGATACTAAAATGAAATAAAAGTAAAAAAATTAAAAGTTATTAAAGATAATATTTATGTCTTTAATAGTAACAGATTCCCAGTAAAAGTTTCTTTTTCTTTTTTTCTTTCTTTTTTTAAATGCGTGTGTATGTAAAAGCAGTATTATTTTTAATTAAAAATAATGGTGTATAGATGTGATTAAATTTAATTACTTTGAAGTTATACGAAAAATAATAGTACGTTTCTAATTATGATAGCGTACATACAAAGTACAAAATAGGTCTCGAGTAATTTTTAAACAGGCAATGCTGGAGTTGTGAATGAGTCTAAATATGGTGGATTGAATATACGCTATAATGTGAAAATGACTTTAGATACCGATCATGTCTCGAAGATACAAGTGATAGCAAAATTTTATTATAAAATCGTAGTTTTGATTTACTATAGAACGATGCGTTTATATAAATAACTATATATTAGAAACTATAAATGTCATTATTTTAACACCTTAGCACAAATTTTTAATTAACGCAACATTCTTTCTTTCTTCTTCTTCTTCTTCTTTTTTTTTTTTTTTTTTTTTTTGTGTTGCGTGTGTGTGTGCGTGTGTGTAAGGGGGGGGGAGGTGTTCCTCAGAAATATTGAAAATATTTTCCTCGGTGTGTACCACAGCGAGTATTTTTCGAGATGATCTGGATAGAGCTTAATATTCTATTTAACTTACAATGATCTGTAAATTAATTTGTTTTTGAAAGTTAAATACACAGTGGTCATAAAACATGTATTTAAGGGAAAAGTGGATACTATAAAGTTTTCTTTGTAAAATGCCGTCTAAAAATTATGTAATTTCGTTTACTCGAGGATTGAAACATAATAATACATTGAACATATTCAAAATTCTTAAAATCTGTTAAAAATTTAAAAATTAAATTTAATAATAATTATTATTTTTTCGAAAAATTTCTTCAATGTTCAATCCTCGCGAATTTTTACTCCCAACCCCTCAATTTTACCTTAATTTTGTTGAAAAATGTATTCTGAACTTACTTGTGTTATTAATTGTTAATTAATTATTTGTTAATTTATAACAAATATTTTTATGTTTGCATGATGAAATTTTATTCGAATTTCAATCTAAAATTAAGTAACAAGGACATCTTAAGGCATGAAATTCTGAAATATATCCATTTTCACAAAAAAAAAAAAAAAAAAAAAAAAAAAAAAACCCGCATTGTCACTAATTGCTTATAGCGTAGCACTAGTGCGACGTAAAACACAGTCAGAAAAAGTTGCATTAAAGATATTGTTATTCTGATCTCTAAAAATTACTCCTTCAGAGTGATAATCTCTGGGGATCACCGAAGCGGGAGAGCCATCCCTTCCGTGGAGGATCAAAATTGTGATAACATGTCTCCGGACCACCTCTAGGGGTCAGTCCCAGACCGTCGCCAATTGCCCATTACGCAGCACTAGTGAGACGTAAAAACCTAACTAACCAACCAGAGTGATAATCTTTTCACTTCAATTAATTCAATATATTTTACAGATGATTTTTTAATAAATTAACGTATTTTAACCTTCGATAGTTAGTCAATTGTTTCCTTAAAAAGTTAAAAATAAATTTGAAAAATTAACAATATTTCAATATTCTTTGTTATTAAATAAGATTACTTTAAACTATTCCAAACTGAATATTTCAAAATTAATACTCAGAAAGCAGAATTTTGAAGATTATTAAACACTTATGATTTTGATATAATATTTTAGTTGTTGCAGTTGTCATTATTTTGCAGCGAATAAATATTTTAACAACGGCCGGCCTGATAGTTCCGTCGGTAGGGCGCTGTCTTCTGGATCCTCAGGTCCCGGGCTCGAAACCCCGTAAGGGCATGGATGTTTGTGATGACCTATGTCAGCAAAATACTGTGCATTTGTTTTTGTGAAATGTAATATGGATCAATTGAGACGAAAGTCATTGTAAGTATAGGTCTCAAAGCTGTCAAATAAATGTCAAATGTATTCTAACAATGAAAAAATATCGACCAATGAAAAACGAAATATTGATTCTAAATATTTATTTAAAAAGTGTCGCCAAATAATCTAGCCTAATATTGGTAAATTAAATGATTAATATACATCTGTATGAAATGGACATGCGTTGTTTAATATAAAGAAGCTCCCCCCCCGGGGAGGATTATAATTGGGATGGCATGTTTCCGGACCATCCTTAGGTCGCCCATTACCTATTACGCAGTACTAGTGCGACGTTAAACCCAACCAACCAAATAAAAATAAGCTGAACAACAGGGAAATTTTCAGAAAAAATACTGGAGATTTTATCACTTTTTACAATATTTTAGCTTAAACATCTTGGACTTTATTTCTTAATACAGTAGCCGCCGCTTTATAAAATCACGTTTGTTTTCATCAAAATGATTTTATTAAGCGGCTGATTTTTATATCCGGCGAACCTTTCCTAACTCAATAAAAGAGTAATCATTATCTAAATATGGAAAGAAATTCTTCGCTCTTTCATATATCTACTAGCCATCCGTAGAATTGAAGTTTTCGTTACTTATCATCCACGTAAAATTTTCAGCTTTTAAGGACAAAATTACGTAAAAAATGAAAATTTTCTTTCAAATGGCATTCTTGTACCTATCTAGAAGTGCTGCGTTGATGACTTTTGCTTTTCATATTCATTTTCGCTTACGGTTCACTCTTCGTTTGCTACAATTTAAGCACTAATATCATCTTTATTCTTATGTTTACATGAAAAAAAATTGAGAAATTTTAAGCTTCGAAAGGAAGGCGACAGCCTTCCTTTGACTATACATTTGAAGAAAACGATCATACTTTATCAAAATTTTACGCTTTACCTTTAAAATAAAAAATTTCTGCTTGCATATCTTGCAGCTAAGTTGCTTCAAAATAAGAACTAGAAACTCTATTTGAATATCTAAAAACAGAAAAAAATACTCATTGGCCAATCATTTGGCGAATTCATTCCTTGAATTCATAACTACAACACACGGTGGGGCGTGTTTTTTTTTTTTTTTTTTTTGGCGTAAAATTTTTGACAAAGAGCAATAATGTGATGGCTTGATATGTTTTGTTTCTTTTTTTCATTTCAAAGGTCCGGTGAGAAAATATAATTCGTTGTTTAACTTACATACACGATCATTTTTACTGTTGAAGAAATTTTCTTTTGAGTTTATTAACCGGCGATGCTGATTTTATTAAGCGGCGGTTTCTATTGATTTCATTCGGGACCCAGCAATTTGATCAGATTAAGCGGCTGATTTTATTAACCAGTGATTTTATAAAGCGGCGGGTACTGTACTTATGAAAGAAAAGGCTCTATTATAGCTGTATTTTAATAGCGAATCATTATAAAAAATTATAATAAAATAACTCTAAAAAAGGGCAGTATAGTTTACAGTTAATTTAACAATAGCATTGTTTATCAGCTCTCCATGTCACAATATCCAGATAAGTTAAACAAATAACTGCCGTAACAAAATTTCATTGTATTCGATAGCAGAAGTTTTATCTTATTAAATGGTTTAATGAAAACAAACGGAAGCATGTCCATCTATATTTCCACCGCTTTTTCCAGAGTGACTGACCGACCCAAATTCCCGGCAGGAAAAAAGAACAGGCAAGGGTTGACTTTCAATGCCAATACCTGCCCGCAGACGAGCTAATGGCCTACGGTACTTTCCTCATAAAGAGATTAAAAGATAGCGGTTACGGGTTCAAGGGACTTTGAATATTAATTAAATGATTCCGTTTTCGCCTCAACAGTAAAATGACTTGAACTAAAAAAGTGATATTTCTATTCTAGGTGTCTTGATTTGGAATCAAGTAAAAAAAAAATATAATTAAAAAAAATTCTCTCTGACAGATTTTAATTTAAAACTAAGGGTTTATATTCATAAAATGCTTAAAAAAATTTCCGATACACACATACTGTTCCCCCCAAACCACATACACGCAGAAAAGAAAGAAAGAAAAAAAGATAGCCTGTTGCGATAAATAGGCCTTAAAATAACAGGTCTTCGCATTAAAAAAAGAAAAAGAAAAAAAAAAGAAGAAAGAAAAAAATACAAAGAAAGAAAGAGAAGAGAGAGAGAGAAGAAAAGAAAGAGAGAGGGAAAAAGAGAGATTGATAGAGAGATTGTTTTGACTGTTGTACCTTCTATGTTATTCCAGTTAGACTAGCAAATGCAAAAAAAGAAAATTGTCTTAAGAACAGTTTTTTACTCATATCTTTTCTGTAGGAAAGGTTTAGAAATACGAATACCTGAATTATTTTGAATTGCCATTTCAGTGTAATATAACTTAAGTTATCTAAGCATTTTGTACGAACAATTATTTATGTAAATTTTATAAAAAATGACTCTTTTTTTTTTTTTTTTTTTTTTTTTTTTTTACAACTATTGCATATGTTTTATTTATTTTGCTCGAAATTCAATAGAAATTATCAAACAACCTTATACACTAGTTTTATTTTTCTTCTACAATTTCTTTAAATTTCTTTCTTTCTTTTAGTGTTTCTTTTATTTTTATTAAATGTTTGTTAAAAATAATTTGATGTTTTGTATAAGTTTTTACTTTCTTCTATATATATATATGTAGATAAGAAGAAAGTACTGGATTCCTTAAAAAATTTTGATCTCTGGTTTTCGATAGACTTACATGTTTTGAGATATCCTGATCGCGATTTGACCATGTTTAGAAAATGTCTACCTGTTTGTGCGTGTGTGTATGTATCAAAAATTAATGGATGAAATTTAACTGACTTGATATTTAGTTGGACCCCTGGAGACCCCCCCCCCTTTCCCAAGAAGTGTAAATTTTCAATATGGGTATCTTTCAGAAAAAACTCGTCAGTACCTTTAAGATGAACGTTAATTTAAAACAAAGTTATCGATTGTTTTTGTTAAAAAAAAAAAAAAAAAAAAAAGAAAAAAAGAAAAAAAAAAAGAAAGAAAGAAAGACGTTGGCACAAAATCGATTTTCTCTCGAAACTTAGTATTATACTTCTTTGAGATGAAAATCGTCTGCATTTCATCATGGAAAATAAATTTATTGAATAATTTGTATTGCGTAAATTTGAGTATGAAAATATAGAAGGAAGTTTTGTGGTGGCCACAATATGCTAGTTCTTTTTAAATAGGATTGTAAATTGTTTATTTTAATTTTACGCTAAAAAGAAAAAAAAAAAAAAAGAAAAAAAAAAAAAAGAAAAAGTATTTTGGATGGTCAATAAAATTGAAGAGTATGCAAAATTGCAAATTTCAAAAAACAAAATTACCAGCCAATAAACTTAAAAAATATAAGAAAAATTTTAAAAATTAATTTCATTTTGGCTTAAATTTTACAAACATCGGATTATTATTATTATTTTTTTTTTTCCGAAATAATTTACAACGCTGCTTCTTAATAGTATTTTCCAATATGCTTAACCGCCGAAAATTAACACAAAATATTATTTTTAAAAAATTCTGGTATTATGCCTCTCGCCTGAATATTTTTATTTATTTATTTTCCTATATTGGAGCTGTTCAGGTCTTTCTTTTTCTTTGAAGGTGATCAAACATAGAAATATTTAAAAGCAATAAACTTAAATAAATAAACACTGGTTTTTAAAATTTATTTTATTTTTATTTATTTATTTATATTTTCATTTATTTATTTTTCATTTTATTTTATTTATTTATTAATTTTATTATATTTTCATTTACTTATTTTTTATTTTATTTATTTATTTATTAATTTTATTATATTTTCATTTATTTATTTTTTATTTTATTTATTTATATATTTATTTATTCACTTTGTAAGCGAGAGAGAGAGAGAGAGAGAGAGAACGGCTTCCCTGAACCCGAGGAAAACTTTCAGTCGCAACCTTTTAGAAGATATAAATGTTCGTACAATATCCTTAGCGACTTCCTATAATCTTGGATGCTTAGCATCCGCAACGCCTCCCATGTATACAGGTGGTTTAGGTACTGACATAAGAAATGAATTCGTATTTCTGCATCGAAGTATATGGTGCTCAGTTAGGTGGTCTAGACTTATTATATAGCTTATCTCATCCTAATCCAATTTCTTCAGGAAATCAATTAAGGAACGAAAGAATGACGAGGGAAAAAATTGTTTTGTCATATTTTGAAATATTTATATTAATTGATTTGTTTCGAATTGCATTTAATGCAGTAGATGATCAAATTATTAGATTTATTTATTTTTTTTTTTGACATTTTATCGATTTAAAATAAATAAATAAATAAATAAATAAACGGAATGGTCTGAAACTTAAGGTATGGAAAGAACATTTTAAAAAATCACATTTTGCACTATCGATTTAGTTCATAGAGCAATTAAGGGACCAACCAGAAATTGAAGAAAAGCGCAAGTACTTTGGATCACCCTGTATCACAAAAAGCTGCAAATGACATGTAACGCTAACATTTTGTTGCACATACTTTTAGCAAGTTTTTTACTTATAACTAGAACGGATTTTCATAAAATTTTACAAAATTCGCAGAAAAATTGAGAAAACATTAGAGAAAGATTATTCTGAAACATAAAATCCACGCGTACAATATTCGCTGAGATATGAGCATTTATAGTAAATATTTTTTCACTGCGCATGCGCGAAAGATAGAAAATTATTTTATTGCATAGCTTGAAAAAGCTAGATATATTGGGCAACTTTTGTCAAAAGTACATTTGAATAGCAATAGAGTAAAAATTAATCAAATTGCCGGCAACAGAATGAGCTAGATTTTAGGTATTTTCCAGAGTTAAAATTTCAGTCACGTTGCAAAAGTTCTTTTTCGTGAAAAAACCCATATAGGCTTGTAACTCGAACATAATTTTATTTATTTAATCAGATTAGTGAGTTTAGAAGAAGTTTTTCACACACAAAAATAAATAAATAAATAAATAAAACTGTTTCAACCTGGTTGAAATAATTGGATCGTCAAATTAATTACGCGGTATGGGGAAAAATCCCTTATGAAATTTCAACTCTGAAAAATACCTAAAATCTATCTCGTTCTTTTGCCGAAAACTTGCTTAATTTTTACTCTATTCAAATGAACTTTTGACAAAAGTTGTCCAATATATCTAGTTTTCAACCTATGTTTTTTTTTTTTTTTTTTCCCGCGCATGCACAGTAAAAATATATTTATTATAAATGTACATAACTCAGCGAATATTACACGTGCGAATTTTATGTTTTAGAATAATGTTTTGTGAATGTTTCTGCAAGTTTTGTAAAATTTTATGGAAATCCGTTCTAGTTATAAGCAAAAAATTTGACAAAATAATAATAATAATAATAACAATAATAATAATAATTCTTGAATTTTTTTTTATATCTGCCTAAATAATTGTGCAATTTTCGAAACAAAACATATAAATATTGTGAATAATACATGCAACAATGTGTTAGAGTTACAAGTCATTTGTAGCTTTTTACGATACAGGGTAATCCAAAGTATTTGAGCTTTTCTTCAATTTGTGGTTGATCCCCTAGCTACACTATGGACTAAATCGACAGTGAAATTTTTTTTTCAATGTTCTTTGTATACCTGAAGTTTCAAACCATTTCGTCCAGTCTTTTTTTTAAATCGAAAAAATTAAAAAAAAATTCAATCTTATAATTTGATCATCCACTGTAATACATGCTATTCATTATTACATAACTGCCTTTTCAAAGTCCATTAAGTATAGAACCTTTGAACAGGAAAAAGCTGAATCTAAATTATTGGATTTAAATGGATAATTCTGTTTAAATATAAGCTAATTCAATTTATAAACGCTTTAAAACAATTCTAGTTGCAGGGGTAGTTTTGAATTATATGCATGAATGGTTGAATAATTAGAAAGTTTTAAATTACTTTTAACCCATTATTTTGTATGTAAAAATATAACACGGGGGAAAGGTAAAGAAAAATTAAGAGGGAAAAAAAAAAAGCATGAATCGAACAATCGATCTTTCGGAAGATGATATTTATGCTACGGGATATATTGATAAAGAAGCATCTAATTTGACATAATTAGTATCGTCTGATACCCCAAGAAAGCGGGAATGAGTAAGACAACTAATCTTCTATTCTTCCTCATTTTTAAAAAAAGGCGTTGATGTTGCACTTCACGACGTTTCTTTAAAATTGCCCTAGACAGTTATACATATTGATATAACGTGCTGTAAATTAGTGATAAACGCTACTTTAAGAAACAAAATGAGATTTTCTCCCAATGGTAATAAGTAAAATGTCCTATAGTGTAATCTCTCTCTCTCTCTCTCTCTCTCTCTCTATATATATATATATATATATATATATATATATTAAATATTAATATGTTGTAACAATGTTTTCAAATAAAATTACACAAAATCAAAATGCGTTTTTTTTTTCGAATCAACTTCCTTTAGATTTTAAGTTTATAACTCCACTATGTCTGATTTACAAGCACGTGATACAAAAACTAAAATTTTTTAAAAATACATTCGAAAAATTTGCCCCTTTTTCTTTTCTTTTTTTTTTTTTTTTTTTTTTTTTTTACAGCTGCCGACATTCTTAAATGTTTTACAAAACTTTCTACGAATTAAAATTTCGGAATTTTTCGCAAAATTTGACAAAGTCAGTAACTAAGTTTTTCTTTGTGTCGCGTTATCTTATTTCCATGTATAAACGACTTTACATAATTACATCCTTAAACAAAACAGTCCCCTCCTTGACAGATAAAAATTGGGATATGTTTCCAGATAATCCGAAGGTAATCCTAGTTCATTGCCAATAGCCAACACCTTCCAATGGTCCTTCTGAACTGAGCTTTACATCATGGAAGGTTGGCCGATTGCATCCAATCAAGACTTCCTATAATATTATATAGGAAGGTGTGGATTGGATGCAATCGGTCGATCTTCTGTGACGTAAAGCCCAGTTCGGAGGCATCGTTATAAGAGGTTTTGCAGTAGCCCACTGTGTAGCTCTAGTGCGACGTTAAACCCACTCAGTCTCAACTCAACCATAAACAAAACGATAAAAAACTCTGACGAAGGTTATAAAAAAGTTACACAACATACTAGAAATTAGTTTTTTTTTTTTTTTTTCTATTAAGATTTTGTTTATCTATCTATTTATTTATTTATGTTATTTCTTTTTTCTTTTTTTAAGAGGAAGGGGATGCTTCAACCTGATTTTCTTGGTGAAAGAACTTTAAAAAGTGATAAAAAGTGCACAGCAGTTCCACAAAAATTGCAATACAGTCGAACCTCGTTAGCATGAATTACTTTTAACACGAATTATTTCCATAATCTCCGTTATAATGAAGATTAATTTAGTTACAGGAAGATTAGTTACTGATAACAAGAACAACTTTTTAACCCCCTTGAGAACCATGCTAACGAGGTTCGACTATATACGTATGATTCATGTTAAGTAACTCTAACTGGAATGGAAAAAGGTAAATGATTAAAAAGACGAGACTTCGCATAAATAGGACATGAGCCATTTTATGCAAATGAAGCTTTGTTTAGATTTGATTGCAATTTGGATTGGATTGTTGTCCTTGAAGATTTCAATGTCATTGCACCTCAAAACAATGATACGAACTGTAGCACTAGATTGAGAACACACTTCATCTCGGTATTAATAACACCGTGGCTCTTCTGTAACCTGCAAAAACGGAAGAAGTGGCGCGTCCTACATTAAGAAGGCGTCCGAGCAACGAAATGAAAGGAGAGAACGCAAAAGAAGAGAGAAATCTGACGCAATTAAATCACGTAAGAGTAACCAAACTTCTCTATTCTTATCCGAGGAGGAATCCAGTAGTTGGAAGCGATCTCCGGAAGTGGGTCGAAGCCGGTCTGGAAACTCGGTTTCTGGGTTGGTTTCGATTTTTGTGCCGATGGGATCTGTTTCTGCTCAACCTTGAAAATGGGCCGGTCAGTATCTCTCTTTTCTATTGTTCTTACCGATTCTCTCAACAATAGTGATATGGAGATCTTAATCGATGTGTGTTAGTGTTTTCTTGCAAAGATCTTTAACCCCTTCTAAAGAGCGCGTGTTCATCCGTGATCCGTGCGATCTGCATACGAAACCTTCACATCAGTTTCAGACAAAGTTGTTGAATTCAAACTTTTTCCTCCATTGAGGATTTCTTTACTCCGTTGCGAAGCGGGATTTTCCCTTCAGAGTGATTAACGTAATAGAAAACTAGAAATCTTCCGGGTGGAGGACTTTGATCTCCTGTAACATCTCTGACACTCCTCACTTCGTTACTAATATTTCGCATAGCATGCTTGAGCACAATTAAAACGTGTTCATTATCATAATTAAGGGCCCTCTTCACTCACCGCCGCCGGAAGCCGAAGCTAATGCTATTCTATGGGAAATTTTTCTTTACAAATAACTTATTAACTAATACATATTTTTAAATTCTGTTTTCACATTCTGAAAATTCCCAGCTGTTAAATTGACGGACCTTTTTTAAAAAATTATTTTTTTAATTTTTTATATTTTATTTTGAAGCTGCAAAATACGAATTTTCAATGTATGAATTTTTTTTCATTTTGCAATTTCAAAATAAAATATTAAAAATTAAAAATATACATTTTTAAAAAAGGTCCGTCAATTTAACAGTTGGGAATTTTCTGAATGTGAAAACAGAATTTAAAAATATGTATTAGTTAATAAGTTATTTGTAAAGAAAATTTCTCCATAGAATAACATTGGCTCGGGCTTCCGGCGACGGTAAGTGAAGAGGGCCGTTGAACACTAAAGCTAAATGGTATATTAAGCAATAATTATAGCCCGTAAGTCATTTCTCTCCCCCCCCCCCTCTCTCATTAAACTGACAGTGCTTACGGACAGTGTGTGTTCTGTAGTGTGATCTAATAGCAAGAATGGCACCAAAGTTTGTAAAAAGATTAAACAAGACGGGGGACGAATGATTCTGCAATAAATAAGTAAATAAAATAAAATATTTTTTTTCTTTTTTAAGTTTCAAAATTTATGAATAGGGGAATATGTGGCGCCGTTTACCTAAGTAAAACTATTGTTGCAATTTATAATTTAAAATTGGTGATTGTCCACTTTTTTTTAAGCACTGCTTTTGTCCATTTATTATTTTGAAAATGGAGACACTGCGCAAATTTGTCCGTCAGAAAAGCTTTACTTAGAAAAAAACAGCGCCACGTAATTTCCTAGCGTAAAATTTTGGAATTTATATTTTTATTGTTATTTTTTTATTTATTTATCAAAATCCTTCGTCGTCCGCCTTCTTTAATCTTCCTACTAAGTTTGGGGCTATTCTTGCAATTAGATCGACTACAGAACACTGTAGCACTGTCAGTTTAATTATGGCCACCCTGTATATTATGTTTTTTAACATTTAAAAAATAAATACATAAAAAAAATACTGCATTAGTTTAGATTTTCATCTTCTATACAGTTTTTTCTTCCGAGATTTTCAACGGAATGATATATCCTACTCGCTTTTTGATTAAAAAATATCCCAATTCGTTGAACTTACTTTTTTTTTTTAAGTATTTTGTACTACTTAAATGAAAAAATTTACAAAAGTAATACTTGTGCATGACAGCATTCATTAACAATAAACAAAAGCATGGAAAATTAAAAATATATATATATGTCACAATAAAAACTGATTCTTTGTCATCTGTCTTGAAAAGAATGCCCCAAAAGTATTACGATTAATGCAAGAACGTAAAAAAAGTGCTTTTTTACCTCCCCCCCCCCGATATAATATAGTACAAAACAACTATATACTACAAAAAATATAATAATTTCCAGAGTGATAATAGATATAATGCATAATATGGTTAAATATGGATACAAATACATTTGGAATTTTCAGTTGAAAACTATGATTAAAATGAGACAGGAAATCTTTAAAATTTCTGTAAGTGAAATTGAAAAATTATTTAAATTACACCTAGATATTTTTTGTGACGCACTTCCAGTACCTAGGCAAAAATAAATATTTTTATCATACATTTTTAAAACTTTAAATTGTTTAATTTATCCTCATGTGATATCACTAGATGAATCTTTTGAAAAGCTGTTGTTAAAAACTGTGATTGACATCTTTAGATTGCACCATCAGTATCAATATCAAGATTACTATATCATAGTAGTACTATAAATAGCAAACTTTTTTTTTTTTTTTTTCAGGGTCACAGTAAAATTTAAGATATATTACAATTTATCAACAAGAATTTTTTTTGTGAAATTTATTTTTAAAAATATAAAACAATTTCAAACAGAATGAAATTATGCTTTTGAAATTTTCTGGAATGCGTGTCAAACAATTATATGACATTCAGCTCGTTTTATGTCATTTTTTTTTTTTTTAATTGTATAAAGGAGTTAGACCATTTAACTAGTATGATGTGGCCACCACATGACTTTCTTCTATATAATTTTACACAAAATTCATTAAATAAAAATTATTTACTAAATTATTAAATTATTTTCCATTATAAATGCAGACGATTTTTATCTGACAGAATTATATCACTAAATGCCAAAAGTAAGTTAATTTTTTGCCAATATCAAAAGAAATAGGATTTTTTTTTTTCAAAGTTTTTTTTTTTTTTTTTTTTTTCGTTAAAAGATAAAAAAATCTATAACTTTGTTTTAAATTATCACAGATCTATAGTTCAACCATTCATTTTAAAGGTATTGACAAGATCTTTCGAATATTGAAAATTTACTCCCCCAGGAGGGAAGCGATGTTCCCACATGCACAAAATTTTTCTCCTGGTTAACTACTACTGTTATAAATAATTCATATTAATTTTACAATCACACGTTTAAAATAACTCTCATTATGTATATTTATACGAAATTTTGTCCTATATTGACATGTTAAAAATTTAGAAAAACTCGATCACAGCTCCACCTGTTGAGCAATTGTTCCCAAAATCTAATCAGCACCAGTTTATGTCAGGGTACAACCTAAATACCAAGTTTGGTTAAATTTCGTTCATTGGTTCGTGAGTTACAGCGTTTACAAAATTTGTGATACACAGATACACAGACAGACATTTTCTAAAAACAGTCAAATCGTGTTCAGGACATCCCAAAACATGCAAATCCATCGAAAACTGGAGGTCGAAAATTTTCACGTATCCAATACTTTCTCTACGTGTACACATAGAAGAAAGTAACAAAAGTATACAAATACAATTTAAACACTCGCGCAAACTGACTACGACAACACTATTAAATAACCAAGTTTCTACCTAATTTCAATGAGTATTTCATTATTAAAAAATAATTAAGAGATAAACATTTATACACGCATTGATTCTTTACAGATTAATAATCACATTTTAACAGGTAAAAAACTTAACACCCATCCTGAATATTATTCCTGCTTAATTAACATGCAATTATTAGTAAATGAAAAAAAAAAAAAAAAAAAAAAAAAAAAAGCTTTTGTTCTATAATCCTTTCAGTTTACAAATGTCAGTTTCCTTTTTTCCGACTTGCCCTAAATCCTGCACTAAGATTAACTCTGGTCAGAAAAATTTAATGACATCTCAATGCTCGACGACAACTATTTATGAAAGCCCATTATCCACTTTTACTATATACTGAAGAGATACATAGAGTAGCATTATAAATAGCACGTCATCTTCTATCCGGCCAAGCATGACGTTTAGCGAAGAAAAATCCTTTCCAACAGCTTAACCAACCGCATTAACACATATTCCCCGGACTTCTCGTTATAGCCAGCGAAAAACTTTCGAAGGAAAAATCAGACCATCTTAAAAGAAGCCGGTAACGTTACTTGTTCATCGAGGCTTCTCAACCTTGATATTGGGAACAGACAGAAAGCGTCAACAACCTCCGTTAAATAGTCATGTCGACGACCTCGATGCAAAGTAACGGTTCGCAGTTAATTACCAGCACATCTTTTTTAATTGTGGGATGTTCGTTGTTTTCGGATGAGAACTTTTTCCGGGGCAAGATATTCAGTAACACTCTCTGATGAAACACAAAATGTGGGCAACATGCAACCAATTTTAGCTGTTGTTTGAATTCTATCAAAGGAAGAAAAAACAGCTTCAAATAATAATGAATATTAAAAATTGTGAATAGCCCCGTGCAACAAAGCGAATCAGTACACATTGTTGCCCAGGCCAATTACTCTATAACTAAGTAAAATTCAAAGGTTGGCTGTGTCTAAGTGTTTCATTTCGTAAAATTTCGTAAATCCAAATGTTAAAAAATTTAAGGGAAAAAAAAAAAGTAATAACAGAACATTTCTATTCTCTCCTTCTTTCACTTTTTACATTTCATAAACAAGACACATTCACTTATATGAAGGCATAAAATCGAAAATAAAGCGTAAATAAACCAAATAAAAGCTCATTAAATGTTGCTGCTAGTTATTTTATTCATTGTTAAAAAACAATTGACAGAAAAGGTTACTGCTTCAGACAAAATTACTTTTAGCCAGATAAATAAATTTATTAATGTGCTTTATTAATATAGTGATATTTAAAATAAAAGAATAGAATAATAATAATAATAATAAAATAAAATAAAAAATATATATATTGAAATTAATGTAGAAAATAACCACTATTATCTTAAATGCTCCCCTCCGTGGAGGATCAAAATTGTGATGGCATGTTTCCGGACCATATCAAGGGTTGAGTCCCAGACAGTCGCCAATTGCCCATTGCGCAGCACTAGTGGACGTAAAACCCAACCATCCTAAATGGATGTACCAGTTTCAATGAAGTATGTTTCAAAATGGTACAGAAACAAACGTTTAAAACTCGATTCATAATTTGATAAAATTTAACGTTATAAAGTATTTAATATTTTTCTGATGCAAATAAATTAAAATAAACAGAAAAAATAAATGTTTAAGCATAATTATTTTTTTTTTAAATATTTATGGAAGTACTCTTCCAATAGGCATTTTTTTTTTTATTCGAAAGCAATTTTCCTCTATTGCTTTTGTATAGAGCAAAATTAATTAAATACGTCCTTATTTTTCCATGCAAATATGCTTTCAAATCTATAATTATTTGATTTTTTATTTAAGGCCAGAACGAATAATAATAAAAAAAATAATTCAAAAGACAATAGATTAAAAAAGAATTATACCAAATATTCAATATGAAATAAAGGTGAATAATACTTGATGTGGAAAAATTTCTCATAGTAAGCAAAAGATATCCCGATTTGTTTAGAAAACCTTATTAGCTGATAGTTATCGTTTTATCGCCTAATATTTAAACACATATCAAATGCAACTGGTATGTTTTGTTTTGGCCATCACATTTATCATTCTTCTATACTCTCTTATACAAATTCAATGCAGAATAAATTATTTATTAAAATTACTTTCCATGAAAAATGCAGATGATTTACATCTTAGAAAAACACACTAAATGTCAGTTTTTCGCTGACATCTGAGAAAATGATTTCTTTTTCGTCAAAAAAGGATATATATATATATATATATATATATAGCTTTCTTTTAAATTATCACAGATCTATGGTTCAACCATTCGTTTTAAAGGTATTGACGAGTTCTTCTGAAAAATACACATATTGAAAATTTACATCCAAGGGGAGGAGGGGGGACGGGGAAGCGATGCTCCTACATGAACACTTAAAAAAAAAAAAAAAAAATTACAACTTACTACTGATATTATCAATAATTCATATTAATTTCGCAATCATGCGTTAAAAATAACTTTCATCATGTACATTTATACGAAATTTTGAGCTATACTGCCATATTAAAAATTGGGATGACAGCGCCATCTGCTGAGCGATTAATCCCAAAATGTAATAAGCACCAGTTTAAGTCAAAGTCCAACTAAATATCAAGTTTGGTTAAATTTCGTTCATTAGTTCATGAGACACAGCGTCTACAAAATTTATGATACAAACACACTCCCACACAGAGAGATATACAGACATTTTGTCAAATTGTATTCAAGACATCTGAAAACATGTAAATCCATCAAAAACCGGAGGTCTGACATTTTCACGAAACCAATACTTTCTCCTTATATTGATAGAAGAAACTAAAAATTAAAATTTCCTTTTATTATTTTTTTTAAATTATTTTCTGTATAGTTATTTAGTTAGATACATTTTAAATTTTAATTTAAAAATGATTCTTCTAAAAATGTTTTTATCTTTTAAAAATTGTTATTATCTGTAACTTTATTGTTATTGTTATTATTAAAATACGTGAATGAATAAAATGAAACCATTGCGGATCAAAAATTAAATTTTTTAAAGTAGAAGAAAATACGAAATCAAAATTTTCATTATTCTAAAAAATTCTGAAATAATAATAATAATAATAATAATAATAAAAGAACAGAAACTTCTACACAACTATTAAATAATAGATGCGACATTATATATAAAGATAAAATCCTTCTAAGGGAAATTTATAAGTCTTTTGATAAAGTTTATTATTTATTTATTTTAATGTGAAGATACTTATTAGGCGATAAATTCTAACTTATTCGTGAATTA
Organism: Salticus scenicus; assembly: GCA_963930645.1. Lineage (NCBI taxonomy): Eukaryota > Metazoa > Arthropoda > Arachnida > Araneae > Salticidae > Salticus > Salticus scenicus. The sequence goes on from OZ005648.1 coordinate 300,002,783, forward strand.
TTTTATAATATTGAAGCGCTAAATTTTGAAAATAAAAATGAAAGTGTTACAATTATTCCGCATAAGCTGCAGTTTCAGTAGCACACACACACACACAAAAATAATAATAATAATAATGATTATTAACACTTTCCAAATGAACGTAATTGTATCTTAATTTCCATGCTCTTTGCCTACGTAATCACACAACGGACAGAAAGTAGTTCTGAAAGGCATACAGGTAGATTAATTGAATTCCTAATCATTCTTAAACATTTTTAGAAAGTGTTAAAAATGCTTAACACAAAAGAAAACGTAGACCTTTTATTCTAATTGAAGCCTCTAATGTATCTGAATATTTTAATGTAACTCTATAAATCTGAAGATTAACAAAATCATATTCTATATAAAATATTATTTTAGCATATCAACAATAAATGTCAATTTCTTTATGATTTTTACAATAGAAAGTTCTGTAAATGTAATTTATAAAAATGTCTGTCATAAAATGCAATGCACTGGGTGGGCATACGGACAGGTAAACAGATGTACAGTCGGGCAGACAGATACAAACTGAAATCATATTCATACTAAAAAAGTGTTAAATCGCTTAATGTAAACGAAAATGTAATTTCAGCAAATTTCCAATAAAATCCCTCAGTGTAATTGAATATTTTTGTGTGGCCCTGTAAATCTAATGCTAATGATACTACATTCAGAAAGCATTTTTTTGTGCATGTAAATAACATATTTCAATTTTATTAAGATTTGTTCAAAGTAAAGTTAATAAAATTTGGTTTATAGAAATACCTCTCATAGAACAAATACTTTGGAATACTTTTTGGCGTCCCTGTACACAAACCAATGGTGGTAGTTACTTCATTTTCTACAGTAAACATCCGATAGTGAATAACATATTTCAATTTTATTGAAATTTGTGTAAAATAATGGAATTAAAATATAGTTCATAAAAATACCTCTCGTAGCACACAGTTCTTTGGAATAATTTTGTGTGTCCCTGTACACAAGCCAGTAGAGCTATTCACTAGATTTTCAATAGGGAACATCCGATAGTGAAACTGGTATCATTTTCAAGAAATTCCATGTATATTTACGGGAATTCGAGCGTGGATAGACAGGCAAACAGACGAACAGACACACACAAAAAAAAAAAAAAAAAAAAAAAAAAACCGAAGCCATTAGCACTTTTCAGCCTTGTTGGAAAGTGTTAAAAACATTTAGAAAGTTATAAAAACGATTAAAATAAATAAAAATGCAATTCCAGTAAATTTTCAATAATGCCCATTAATGTAACTGAATATTTTTGTGTGGCCCTGCAAATCTAAGGCTAATCATACTGTATTGTATGGAAAGCATTCTTTTGTGCACATGAATAATATATTTTCATTTTATCAAGATTTGTTCAAAGTAAAGTTCTTAAAATTTGGTTTATAGAAACATCTCTCATAGAACGGAATGCTTTGGAATATTTTCGGGTATCCCTGTATACAAACCAGTGATGGTATTTACTCCATTTCCAATGGGGAACATTCTATACTGCACTTAAATAACACATTTCAATTTCATTAAGATTGTGTAAAGTAATGACATTAAAATATGGTTTATAGAAATACCTCTCATAGAACATAATGCTTTCAAATGATTTTGGGTGTCTCTGTACACAAACGTGTAAAGATATTAACTTCATTTTCAATAAGGAACATCCGATAGTGAACTTGAATAACATATATCAGTTTCAAAAAGTTCTATGAATAGTTACGGGAGTTAGAGCGCGGACAGACAGTCAAACCGAAGTTATTAACAGTTTTCAGCCTTATTACTTACAAACTTGGAATAAACACCATAAAATGCAATAAACTTGCAACAATTGTTTCGGGTTGAAAAACACACGACCCTTCATCAGGCGAATAAAGTAAGAACGAGTGCTGCAGTCAAAGCGGCACTCGGTGGTGCGTTGCCGCTTTGACTGCAGCACTCGTGCTTACTTTATTCGCCTGATGAAAGGTCGTGTGTTCTTCGACCCGAAACAATTGTTGCGAGTTTATTGCATTTTATGGTGTTTATTCAAAGTTTGTGTTATATTTTTTACAACGCCAGTTTTGTGGTGCTTTTTTATTAAACTTTTCAGCCTTGTTGGAAAGTGTTAATAAAAAAGGAAGAAAGAAAGAAGAGAGAGAGAGAGAGAGAGAGAGAGAGAGAGATAGATAATAAACAACGAGAGGACGAGATGCAAGGTCGTACACTTGGGTTGTAGACCTTTCGTGAGGATGGGGAGGGGGGGGGTCTTTCTTAGAGGTAATAGACGTATTCACGTGAGTTTCGGAGAATATCATGGAAAACACCGAATGGCTAAGGGTTCGAATCCGGAAATTACCTTTTACCAGCTTCGGACAGTAAAGTCTAACGGCTTTAGTAAGAAAAATAAAATTAAAGAGAAAATATGCAACACTCTTCCAGGCTTCGGATTTAACTATATATGTATGTATATATTCTTACAGAAGAACGAAGCAGAAAGTTTTATAAATAGCCCTTTGTAAAATTTGTGATTCAAACTGCTTAAATTCTTAAAATGAAAGGAATATCTTTTTTTAGAATATTTGAATAATGCACAGAAATTTATTAAGAAAGTTTAATGTAAATGCAATGCAGCCTTTAAAAAATTAAATTAAATTAAAAATTCTCACGGAATTTTCTAATATACATATTCTGATCTTAAAAAAAAAAAAAAAAAAAAAGAAAGAAAGAAAGAAAAGGAAAAAAGAAAAGTTCTCCTCTTTTTAAATTATAAATGTAAAATTAACCATAAAATCAAATAATTTTAATAACAGCATGATTCTCTGATTAAAACATATTAAAAAAAAAAAAAAAAAAGAAGAAGTACATATACTTAAAATTAAATAAGTGCAAGTAAAATAATTAAGCGAATTTAAAATAAATGAACATGAATGAATGAAATGGTATGTTACTGATTTCTTTGAGCGTTCTTAGTATAGTCAGATACTTTCCCTTTCTCCTTTCCCATGTAATCCAACGGGATTTTTATTGCTTTGTATTATCAGGATATTAAATTATGGAAATAACATTTTTTAAAAGCTTGCGCATGCGTAGTTAAAAATTATTTAGTAAAAATACTCATATTTCACACGGTATTTAACACTTTTGCATTCTAATTTCAGTATGCTGTGTCTAATGTACAGTCGGTAACAAAAGTATCCGAACACTAGCAAAAGTTCCTATGTAAAAAAGTAGAGTTAATACTGTTTTGTTAAATAAATCCTTGTCGAATCATATTCTTAGACTCACTCTTTATGTATTATAATTAAAAAAGTGACAATTTTATTTGTAATTTTTTAAAGAAACTATTATATCTCCATGAATAAATCTGGTGGCATCTTAAAAATTTATACAGATAATTAGAAGATTCCTCACAGTCACGTGATACAGCCAAAATGCATTTCAAACGTTACTTTTTACAGGGTGATCCAAAACATTTAAATTTTTTTTTAACTTTTTACTGGTCTTCTTTTCCTTTCTGGACAAAACTTTTTCTAAAATATATGAGAAATAGCATGTTTTTTATACTCTCAGAGATTCAAGATGATCCTTTAAGAATTTTTTTTAGATAATTGACAAAACATCTAAATTCGAAAGTATCCAAATACTTATTGGTAGATAGTGTATTCTTACTTTACATAAAACAAGATAGATAATATATATATATATATATATATATATTTTAAATCTTACTTTAATAATGCAGTGATGTAAAATACAAGAACTGCAGAAGATTGTTGTTGATAAATACATTGCACAAAGTTCTATATTTTAAGAGAAATTTGAACACACAGTAATAAAACATTAAAAAGGAAAAAAAAAAAAAAATGTATATTTTTTCAGCACTTTCGAAAATATACTACAATTTTAAAACTAATTTCACACGTTTATATTTTAAATTTAAACATATTTATTTTTCAGTTTTATTTATTTATTTATTTATTTATTTTACTGTCTTTCTTTCTTTCTTTTTTTTTTTCTTTAAATACAAAAAAATTACTAAGTATTATTTTTATTTGTTATTATAATTTGTGCGTGTTTTCTATTTAAAAATACATAAATATTTTTAAAAATGTGCAAGATATATTAAATAAATTTTTAACATTAAAATGTTAAATAATAAAAAAAAAATAATAAATAAATAAAAATAAAAAGTTGGATGCTTTTTTATTGCATTCTCATTACTTTAAATGATGTAGGGGTTTTACATTGAAAATTAAAGTGTGAAAAACAAAAAAATGTATGCCTTCAACTTACATTTTCTTACATATTATTTTTTGCCATGAAAAAAAAAAAAAAAAAAAAAACTGGAGTGATTCCACTCCACTTTCCGAACATTAAATAATTAAAAACTGTATAAAAAATTTTTTTTGAACCCATAAATCATAATGATAAAGAATTTTTTGTTATGTTCCCGTAAAAATATATAAGTGTTATATTCACCAAAATCTATACAGCTCGTGCGACTGTTACTTATAATACGCGTATAAATTTTTAGCTCAATCGGATAAGGCATTTAGACACTACCGCACTTTAAATAATTTGATCCCATAAGCCATAATGATAAAGAATATTTCGTTACGTCCCTTTAAAAAAACTATAAGTGCTATATTCTCCAAAATTCATACAGCTATTGTGATGGTGATGTATAATATGCATATGAATTTTCAGTTTATTGGAATAAGGCGTTTAGGCGCTATAGCACCTTAAATAATTTGACCCCATAGGCCATAATGATAAAGATATTTTTTTTAAGATCACTGAAACCACAAAGACCAATAAGAATGAAAAAAATATTTTATGTAGGAGAAGCTCAGAAAGGTGAAAAAAATTTATCAGGGGATGAAATACACATATTTAAAGAAACCAAATTTATTAATTAACAGCCTGCAAAACAATCGAAACAATAAACTAACTCAACAAAATCTTAACAGAAAAACTTAAGCGGAAACGAAATTTATGAAAAAATAATTTAAGAAACTTAAGAAAGGAAGGCGGCAAGACTTGTGACTTGCCTGTGGAGTCCCCCAGCCTGCCAAGACCAGAATAGGAGTCATATGGATTTAAAAAAGCAAAATTTCATATATATATATATATATATATACAGTTCATACGACGGTGACCTATAACATGTAAATAAATATTCAGCTCAAGCGAACTAGGCATTTAGACGCTATACACTTTAAATAATTTCGGCCTATAGACCATAATGTTAAAGAATTTTTCTTTGTGTCCCTGAGAAACACTATAAGTACAAGATTCACCAAAATCAATAGGGTTCGTGGTACGATGACCTATAATGTACGTACAAACGTTTTTCTTAGTTGATCAAAGCGTTTAGACTCTAACAATACAATTGTAATAAATTATAAGTTCGCGATTCATATTTAAATACAAACGTAAAAATTACAAAAGTACTATTTCTTTTTTCGTTGGGTTTTTAAGTTATAGATTCATACAAAAAATCAGCTGATCGTGCTGATTGAATATGTTTTTAAAAAATTATAGAAAAATATTTTAACATTAGACAAGCAAAATTTTAATTAGTTTTAATTCTAAAACACTTCACTCAAATGATATGAAATTTGAAGCATAGATACAATCCTAGATGAAAAACATTTTGTGAAAAGAAAATGTTGAAAAATGAAAAGTACTAATTATTAATGTACTTTAATAATCAAACATCATAGTTAGAATCACACCAAATATTCCAGTTACTATTCGGTATTCTGCCTATTCGGCGAATGACACCGAATATTCGGTTCAGCCGAATAGTGCAGTTAAATTTAAAATTAAGTTAAAATATTGAATTGAAACTGGTAAAAATATTTTTTATCATATAAAATTGAAACTTTTTTTTTTTTTTTTTTTTTTTTACATCATTGATAGCTTTATGAACAATATATTTAAATTAGTAAAATTAAACTGAAAGAACAATTTGGGATGTTAAAAATTATTTCTGTGTTTTGGAATAAGAACAAATATTTTATTTAGTATTTCATCATTAGTCGAAATTTCAAAAATTATTCCTTACAGAACTTTTTTTTTTTTTTTTTTTTTTTTAATAGAAAAATGAAGTATATTTAAAAATTATTTGTAAGTTTTCAAATACATAGTACTACATTACAAACATATATCTGTGTGTGTACGTTAGAGCTTGTTGTATCCGTTACACAATTTTGTGTTTAATTTTATTACGTTTCTTACTCTGGATCTGGATCTAACAACATATTTCTAGTAGTATCCGAAGGGATATTTTTAAAAATTTATTTTTATTCAGTGTATTCAGCTGTTTTAGTCTATTTACTGAAATTCAAGGTTTTACAAAGGTAAAAAGAAGCAATTATTAAACAAACATATATATATATATATATATATATATATATAGTATACATATAAATTAATTACATTAGAAATTGCCCTTTATATACTATAAAATTTATCTTTTAATGCTTAGATTTTACGCTGATAGTACTTTTTAATGCACATGGTAATTCTATTTTAAATGCAATATATTATAAAAGTTAAAATTTTTTGGGTGGGAAAAAAATATTTACATTGAAATTTAAGTATTAGGTCGAATACCGAATATTCAGTCGATTTCTTGAACGAATATTCGGTATTCGGTATCCGGCAAAAATCACTATTCGGTGCAACTCTGATTATAATCAAATATAAATTGAAAAAAAAAAAAAAGTTTTGCAATTTTATGTCATACCTATGCTTATTTTCCGTCATTAATAGTCAGTGTTTCGAAAAATGCAACTGCAGTATATAAATTATTGCATGAAGTTTGCCTCTAATGCATGAATTTCGCAGGGCATTTAATAATAAGCATTATTTCTAATATATTGTTCAAAGCTGCTAAAACGAAAGCTGCCGGGCTCGATTCTAGGTAACGCCTAACTGTACAGAGTTTTTCATGGTTTTCTACGAAACTTTCGTAAATACAGGAAGAACTCCTTAGATAAGGCCCCACAGAGGTCACATATGCATAGTTCATTTGATTTCTTTTACGCATATATGCATGATTAATTGTGTAAATAAACTCGCTTTGCTCTTTTTAATGAGACTTTGTATATTGTGAACTAATCTATTTCTTACAATAAATATTATAAGCACAAAATATAACCAGCAGCACGCTAAAACAAAAATGACTTCGCAGAAGTGAAAAATCCTTAATATTAACATAAAAATATATTTGATAATGTTTCTATAATAGTATAAGGGCTTTGTAGGCATTTAAAATTTTATGTACTAATTTTCTTTATTTATTTATTTACCTTTCATAACTTAAAATTGAAAAAAATCAATCATAAGGAGAACTTTTTATACAAGGTGCCTCTCTCCTTCTCCCTCTCTCTCAATAAAATAAAATAAAATAAAATAAAAAGATATATATACGGTCTTCATTTATTATTTATTTATTATCATAATAAATAAATTATCATTATTTATTTATTTTATTTATTTATTTATTTTGTTCTAGTCAAACTTCAGAATCAGAGTTTTGTTTGAATAACATAAATTTTTTGAATGGAATGCTAAATCGAATTAAAAAAAAAAAAAATAATAAAAATATTAATAAATTGTTATTCTTTATATCGTTAAATAATTACATACATTAAATAGATAATTTTATTATTAAGTTTTAGTGTGAATCAACTGTGTATATAGGCGATAGAATTTTATCGATGAAAAGATCCTCCGCAAAGGAAGTATATTTCAATTAACTTTGATTTACGTATACTTGTAGTCTCTTACAATAAGTTTAGCGTACTAGTTAAAGGTACGTTGTCACAATTTTTATACTGTATACACGCTATCATATTATAAATATTACTATCATATTAACAAAATTATAGACAGAATGTTTCCATTTTTTTTTTTTTTTCCTTTCGAGGTGAGGGGAATAGAGAATAGGATCATGCTGTACAAATGTTCATTTTTTTTTTAACCAAGAAGCAAAATCATGTTGAATTGTTACATATAAAATCAAGCAATATTAATTTCAAATATTTCATCTGCATTAATTATGTATATGTATACCTAGCTATTTTAACAATTCATTTAAAAGCATACAATACTTAACCTCACCGATAGCCAAAACCCATGTTATTCTTGGGGAAATTTGTATATAGAATTACTCATTTACCAAATGTATTTTTTGTAATTCCGTTTTCACATTCAGAAAACTCACAACCGTTGAATTTGATCTAGTTTTTGATAAAATTGATTTTTTTTTTTTTAATTCTGACTATTTCATTTTGAAGCTGAAAAATGCATTTAGTTCATTTTTCTCCCTTTATAGCTTAAAAATGAAATTCTAAAAAAAAAAAAAAAAAAATCTTTGGAAAATGAGAGCAAATTTAACAGTTATAAGTATTCTGGTGTGGAAACCGAATTACTAAAAATACATTTGGTAATGAGTAATACTATAAACAAATTTCCCTATAAAATAACATGGGCTTTGGCTGTCGGTGAGGATAGATATTGTACGCTCTTAAGACCTATATATAAGGAATGTTACACCCCACAGAAACCTTAAATGTGTCAAAAGTTTAATTATCATTTAAGAAAAAATTTTTATATAAATGCTAAGGAATGTCAAACAAGATGTTGAGCATAAATAATGTTTACGTATCAAGGCCTGATTTATTTTACTTTTATTATTAATATTATTAATATTAATATTATTATTATAAATTGCCCAAATAACAGCTAAAAGGTTTGACTGAATTTTCAAGCCTTAAAAAAAGTGAACAAGAAAAGGCGTTAGAGTATTGATCCTTATACAGTAAAACCTCTCTAAGTTGGACATCTACGGTTCCAAGAAAAAGTGTCCAACTTAGAGAGGTGTCCAGCTTATAGGGGTTAGTAGACATAATGTTAATGGATACATTCCGTTCCGAGAAAAAGCGTCCAACTTAGAGGGGTGTCCAACTTGAGAGGTTTCACTGTAATAACAAAACACGTGATGGGCATATCGTGTCAAAAAATAAAAATATTCATCAAGTTCCGAAACGTTCAAAATTGAAGATAAATTCCTAATAATGAAATTATTAAATTTAATATATAAAATTAAACGTATCATTCTAAACAGCTGTATATATATATATATATATATATATATATATATATAATTGGTGAGGTTAGTGGGAGACATTCCATAATATTAGATTTATTAAGAAAACATATAATAAAAGGAAATATTATACAAAAAAACGTACCAGCTTTCATCCAGAGAAAATATTTGAAAAATTCAACGTCCAATTCGGAACTGCATCTTGAACACTGCTGAAGAACACGTAACAACAATCCTCAGATGTTCACCAGAAATCACTTCACCAACCACTGACAAGACCGAAGTTGTATGTTGATTGATTGATTTGTTTTGATCTGGAGGTTTCGTCCAGTAATTCTGAAAAACGTCCGCTCACGAACGATTATAGTCAAAGAGTGAAAACTATTTCCTCGGCTTGCTGTGCGCGCTAGTTTGGAAAAACCGCGCCCACACCGGGATGAGAGCATGACGTCGGAGTCAGGTTGCTATAATGATCCGGTGAGCGCTCTTTTTCACTTTAGGAAGATGCGCCAGGATGAGGTGAAATTCCACTCTTTACTGACCTTATTAAAAGATAAAAATTAATAAGACTTGTTTTTGGCCAGTGATATAATTAACATAGATATTTCTTTTCTTAGAAATTTTTTGACGTTGTTTTATCAAATTAAAGATATATATATATATATATATGAATTTTAATTCATAATTTTACAGTGCATGTTTAATTAATTTCATGTTAAGTGCTACGTCGTTTGTCGGTTTTGAGTATTTTTCGCATTTTTTAAATCACTTTTGTTAATTTTTAATAATGTAAATAAGGAAAAGAGAAAAAAAAATTATAAAAATATTAGTTTATAAGTACAATATAAGTACAAAAGTATGTATAAGTACTATATGAGTATACACAAGTTTAAAAATCCTCATGGTTCAAATATCTTAAAAAAAAAAAAAATCATTTCATGAATTATCTCACCTGTCATGATAACAAAAATATTAATTTTAGAAAATTAAATAACAGACTTGCTTTGTTATTGCTTTAGTATAATACTCTAGCTTCCTACATTACATGCTATACCAGTGGCAAGACAATTCTATTATTTAATTTTGTAATTTTTTTTTTCTTTTTTTTTTGTGACTAGTGTGACATTTTATTGAAGGGTCCAAGAACATATGAACTAACTATAAATTTCAATGGATTTTTTTTTTTTTTTTTTTTTAATTTTACACCCAGACGTGCTTTGTTTTTCCCCTCTCTTTAAATCGTACATTATTACTTTTTATTATTTCATTCGTTTATTTATTTATTTTTAGGACCATAAAATTTGTAGATTTTTTAGTTTATAAAAACACATTTAAAATGTTTTCTGAAAAAAAAAAAAAAAAAAAAAAAAAGTATAAGAACAACGCACATTATGTACAATCATATTCACGTGCATGATTGTGCACATTATGCATAATCAAAACATCTCGCCTATGTTCATTTCTAAATGTTCATTTTTTAAACGAAATTCGAAATAATTGCAAACTATTCAAATTCGCCAAAATATTTACAATTAGTTTGACTTATTTTAAGCAAAAACGCATTTTCAATTCGGAATGAGTTTAATATGGCAAAGGAACATCTTTGCACGTAAGTGACGATAAAAGAGAAAAAAGAAAACAAAATAATGTAGGATAAATATTCAGCTTCATTACTATTATTATTAAATGGAAGATTTTGTAACATTTGTAAAATATAATAAAAAATACATAACCGTTAAAATAATGTAATTGAAAAAAATCTTGAACACAAATACCTCTATAAATAAATTTAAATAAATAAATAAATAAAAATACAGAGAGTATTCAAACATATTTGTAACGGTTTTGACTTTCTCCTTGAACTTAAATTTAAATTTTAAAATAAAAACATAACTGACATCATATAGGAATAGGATTTAACTATCTTCTGCAGCATTAAAAATTCTTTTACCTGTAATATCTCTCTGAAAAGTGAATAATGGATTGAACGCTATATTTTTTCGCTTTCAAAAGAGAAATACTCTTATTCGGTTATAAAATAAAGACGTGAAAAGCATGGATTTAATATTTCTTTATGAAAAATAAAGGACATAATTAATAAAAAAGTAAATAACTGTCAAAATTTGCATTACCTGTAAAAAAAAAGGCATACCCAACAAAGGGTTCATTTCAACAAAGGGGCATTTCTTAATAATCTAGAGTGGCACCTCGTGTTTCTTAAAAAAAATCCAACCCTCCAAAGAGCTGTAGGAACAATATTATAAAATCGGATTTAAAGCTAATCATAACAAAAAAAAAAAAAAAAAAAAAAAAAACATGATATGTTGATCAGCTAATGCCGAAACACATTTCTCATCATAATAGTATGTGCATAATGTTGTATCAGAATTATTTGACCGGGGAAAAATGGCAATATCTAGTTACAATTGATGAGACTTGGATATGCTTTCAATAGAAAAAGGTCGATTTACACTGTTAAAAATTTTCTCCTAGGTTGAACCAAAACATGGTACATTTTTGCTGCCACCATGCGATGGTGAAACCTTTTACCATTATTTGGTGCTTTACTAAACCAAGGCTTGGTACTTCAATAGCTACATCCATAAGACGGAGAAATTTTTTATCATAATTTGGTGCTTTTATTAAACAAGAAACGCCAAATCATAGTAGAAGGTTTCACCATCGTATGGTTGCAGCTATAGTTGTACCAAGTTTTGGTTCAACCTAGCAAATTGAAGCTACTGTAGTACCAACATTTGGTTCAACCTTGAACTGAAATTTTTAACAGTGTACTAGCGAAAAAGGTCAGAAAAGGACTTAGAATGTTGGTTCAGAGACAACAAGGAACATTTTGCTAAATATTTTATGTTTATTACTGAATTCTCTTATAACGGAAAACTCAAAATAAAGAAAGCAGAAAAAATGTCAAAATTAATTTGAATAACTGTCAGAAATATGTTTTAACACCTATTTTCAAAGAATAAATTCCATCCCTAACTCAAACAATCTTCAATGTGCATCAGCATAAAGCTACAAACCATACCTCTATATCTACTGCTCTATTTTTTTGAAAAAATGAGAAATGAAACCGGAATTGAAAGTATTCCCTTTAAATTTAAATGCATCCCACCGAAATCCTCTGATGTGTCTCTGAAGGATCCTGCGGAATTGGTCTTTTTAAATAAACTCTTTTAGTGGTATCCCAAAACATTGGATGGACTATGGAAAATTATGGAGGAGGAATGAAATAAAATCAACCTCGATGTTTTAAGAAATTCTATGTTATCTTGGAAATCAAGATGTAATAGTTCAACAAAAGGGCTAACAGACGGATCATATTAGAAAATAAAATTCTTATATTTGTTTACATATATACAGTCGGTAACAAAAGTGTCCGAACACTAGCAAAAGTTCCTATGTAAAAAAGTACACATCATACGGTTTTGTTAAGTAAATCCTTATCGAATCATGTTCTTAGACTTAAAAAGTAGATTTAATACTGTTTTGTTAAATAAATCCTTGTCGAATCCTGTTCTTTGACTGACTAAGAACATGATTCGGCAAGGATTTATTTAACAAAACAGTGTTAACTCTACTTTTTTACATAGGAATTTTTGCTAGTGTTCGGACACTTTTGTTACCGACTGTGTATATATATATATATATATATATATATATATATATATATATATACATACATGCATATAGTATACATTTTAAATTTATTTTAAAATTTAAAGAACTGTTTTTTCACCCCGCAACAAAAAGATAGGTACAAAGGGTTTTTTCTTTGATTTTTCATAAAATAACATTATCTAAATTGTGCTGATCATTTATTATCATAACAAAATATTATCATATCAAAAACATGTTAAATATTTGAATCATATTCGAAATATTCATATTCAAAATAATCATATTCAAAAATTTAAAAAAAAACCCTTTGTTCCTATCTTTTTATCCCGGTGTGTAGTCTTAAATTAGAAATATTTCAGTCTTAAAATTTTTCTAAATTAGTCTTAAAACAAAAATTAGTCAGGCAATAGTGTTATTTTATGATAATAATAAATTATAAGCACAATTTAGATAATGTTATTTTACGAAAAATCAAAGAAAAAACCCTTTGTACCTATCTTTTTGTCGCGGGTGTTTGTTTTTAATCTTATAATTTTGTTACTCTAGATGCGTGTATTGTATACGTATGAAATCATTGATTAGGAGATTAAGTGACTGATCAAATGATAAATTGATTAATAAAAAAAAAAAAAAAATTAGTATTTCTCGATTGCAAATAAAATTGGCTAATAATAATATCGGGAATTATTATTATTATTATTATAGATTCTCTTTATTAGTTATCTTATTAATTTTTCACTCTCTTCCTCTACGTTCTTTTTAAATGACTGCACTGATCAGTCTAGAAACTATCAAGCGCGCCGCTTTGGAAAATCGCGCCTAAACCTCGATGAGAATGTGACGTCATAAAATAGGTTGCCACAGCAATCCGGTGAGAGCTCCGTCGGAGGATGCAGAGAGGAAAAAAAGAGAAATTGTTCTTGATGATTATGAGGTAAGGAGATGAGTGCGAAAGTGTTACACGGTGTTAGATGACTAAGAGGATATGTAAGAAGATCTAACTTTCGCATAATTTGGCAAAGAAATGAACTAGGTGTACAGAAGGAAACGGACACCGTTTGGAGCTTAAAAACAATTAATGCCGCGTTTTCGGGCATTATAGACAGTTCTAAAAACGCTTTGAAAGAAAGGAAGAACAATGTTTTTACACCCTTTATTTATCACGCAGAGAGGAAAATTATTATCAACAAACTATTTAATTAAATCATCTTTAAAATACATTTTTTTCCGATAATTTTAATAAGATTTATACACTATTAAAAATTTCAACAGAGAACTACTGGTAGTAATTTATCATGTCTTATGTAAAATTACAGAGAAAAGTGCCGGAAATGTTAAAAAAAATATATATATTTTTTTTTATATATGCATTTTAATGACTAAAATTAATTAACTAATTGCACTGCTCGGCATGAAAATTGCCTCTGACACCATTTCAGCATATTCTTATGTAAAATGACCTCCTGAATCCGAATATGACACCCATTTTGTCCTATCACCCATCGTTTTTTAGGAATGTACCCCCTTTTTTTTATCATTTTTCGTTGATTTTATGGCTATAAATTTGATTTTTAGGATTGGGGGATTATTTTAACCGTTAAATATCTACTGAGGGGCTACAGAGTTGGAAAATTGTAAAACATGGACATTTGTGAAAAGGGAAAAAATTTAGGAGGGGGGGGGGGATTTGCACTGAAATTATGCTTTACATATATTATTTTTTTTTAATCTGTTATTACTGTTATTTTTAAAATTAAAATTTTTTTTTTGTTTTTAAGTGTTAAATTAATTATTTTTCATTCTTCAAATCAAATTCATGGTCACAAAATTATCGAACAGGGAAAAAAATTGAGGGAGGGGGTGGTGTTTCTAGAAAACGGTGGGTGACTGGGAAAAACTCATATTCGAATTCAGGAGGTCATTTTACATAAGAATCAGCAAAAACAGTATCAGATCTCGATTTTTTTTTTTTTTTTTTTTTTTCCAGAGCAGTGTTATTGACGAGAATACATTTGTAACTTTTTGTGAAATAGAAACATTAATTTTTAATTTTTATTGAGAAATTAAATTATAAAAATTGATGAAATAAGAGAATAAAATTTGAGAATCTCGATTATTTACTTTTAACTAAGAATTATTGTAAATATACAGGGGCTGTAGATAAAAAATTCAATAAATTTACAGAATTTTTTTACAGTGTTTTATAAATGAATTTACTTTTTTATTAAAAATGTATTTTTGTATAATTTTAAATTTTAAAATTTACATGCAACAATATTTATCCGTATTTTCCAGAGTGGAAATTTCATAAGGGTTTTTTTACATGCCGCGCATTTAATTTGAAGATCCAATTATTTCAACTGCGTTGCAATAGTTCTTTTTTATGAAAAACCCCTTATGAACTCACAAATCTTAGTATATAAATAAAGATATGTTTGAGTTACAAGCCTATAAGCGGTTTCTCCCAAAAATGAACTCTTGGAACGTGGTTGAAATACTTGAAATGATTGGATCTTCAAATTAAATACGAGGCATGTGAAAAACCCCTTATGAAATTTCCACTCTGGAAAATGCCTAAAATCTAGCTCGTTCTTTTGCCAGCAATTTGGGCTAAGCCCTAACTCAAATGAACTTTTGACAAAAATTGTCCAATATATCTAACTTTCAACCTATATGATAAAAAAAATTCTTTCTTTCGCGCATGCGCAATAAAAAAATATTTTTTATAAATGCTCTTATCTCAGCGAATATTACACGTGTGAATTTTATGTTTCAGAATGAGGTTTCTCTAATGTTTTGTCATTTTTTTTTCTGCAAGTTATATATATATATCAAACGTTTTATTCCCACAGAGAATCATATAAGAAACTCGGCTAGTAATCAATTCCAGTATCTTTAAATTGCTCGGTACGGGTGGCGATAAAGGGCTCACGAAGCACGAAGCGTAGAAGGCCCCCCTTCCAACAGTGAACTAAACATAATATTTTTCACAGAAAATAATAATAATCTATATACTGTATAAAAGAGTAAACTCACTGATTCACTGATCACTGACTCAACACAGCCGTGGCGATTCTATGGGAGATATAGTCACAAATTTTGGTGAGCAGGTTGGTTTTAGGTCCCTGACCTAACGGGATTTTGCGAAATACCCCTCCACACACACATCGTTCCCTCCCGGGGGAGGCAGAAGGCAAAAACACCTTTATAAGCATAACTCGGCTCCAAATTACTTCACAGTGAAGAAATTGCAGATGGTAATACTAGACTTGAATACAAAAAGATCCCTTTTCTGCGATTTTGTAATTTTGGTCTTTTTAAGGGGGGGAGAGGGTAAAAACAATTTTCGGAGGCAAATTTAGAAAAGTACGGATTTTCGAGTAAAATTCTACCAGTAATAGCTCAAACATATAAAAAATCGCCAAGCGTTTTCTTGAAGATATTTCCAAAAACTCATTTTTGGTTTTTTCCGAATTTTGGTTTTGGGGGAGGAGACCAATTTGAGCCCCGTCCTTTTAGCGCTAAATTCGTCCGGGGAAATCTATAGGAGCTGAGTTCACAAATTTTAGTGTGTGGTTTATTTATGTATATCCAACACACATTGTAACGGGATTTTGCGAAATTCATCCCATTTCCCCCCCTTGAAACACGTTTCCAAGCATAACTTTACTTCAAATTATCTCTGTAAGATTAATTTTTATGTGTGGGTTGTTTATGCTTTCACAACTTGTACTATAAAGGGATTTTACGAAATTTCCCCCTGCTCCCCTTTAAGGGCGGGGGAGGGAAGGAAACATGCTTTTGAGAGTAACTCTACTCCAGATTATCGCAGGACAGTAATTTTTTGATACTTCGATTGCTTATGCGTACTCAAAACACATACTACAAAGGAATTTTGTGAAATTCCCCCCTATCCCCCTTGGGGGTGGGGGCAAAAAACGTACTTCCATGCGTAACTCTGCTCTGAACTATCTTAAAAAGGCGATTTTTTATGTGCGGGCTGTTCATGTGTTCCGAACATGCAATGTAAAAGGATTTTGCAAAATTTCCCCTTTCCTCCCTTCAAGGGCGCAGGGGGGGGGGGGGGCAAAACCAGGTTTTTAAGAGTAACTCTGCTCCAATTTATCTCAGAAAAGCGATTTTTTTTATATGTTGATTGATTATGCGTACTCAACACATACACACTATAAAGATAATTTTTAGAAATTCCGTTCTATCCCCCCCCCCCTCCTTGAGGGTTGGGAGATACAAGACTTGCTTCCATGCGTAACTCTTTTCCAAATTATCTTAGAATGGTAATTTTTGATGCGCGGGCTGTTTATTTGTACTCAACACACACTACAAAGGGATTTTGTGAAATTCCACCCTACCGCCCCTTGGGGGGTGGGGGTGCGGCAATATCATGGATCTATCCGTAACTCTACACTAAATTACCTTAGGAAAGAGATATTTGATGTGTGGGTCAGTTATATGTATCTAACTTACAGTATAAAGAGATTTTGCGAAATTCCCACTCCCTTCCTCCCTTTTAAAAGCGGAGGGAGGGTAAAAAACAGATTTCAAAACATAGCTCTGCTTCAAATTATCTCAATTATCTCAGTATCTCGTTTTTTTTTTTTTTTATGTGTCGGTTAGGTGTGTGTATGCACATGCACTATAAAGGGATTTTGCGAAATTACCCACTCTCTCCCTTTTGGATCCGGCGGGGCAAAAAACACGTTTTCAAGCTTTTATGTGCTCCAAATTACCTTAGAATGGCGAATTTTGGTATGTGGGTGTTGATTAAGTTTAAGCAATATGCACTTTGGTGGGAGTTTGTAAAACTTTCAATTTCACCCGCGAGGGAGGGGGAGTAAAAAGAAATTAAGACGCTGCCGAAGGCATTAGGGCTTCAGACTGGACGTGTGGCGAGCGGGAAAACCGCTACCGAAGATAGCGAGAACTTCAACTTAGATTTTGACTGATTTCAATGACCTTTTTTTTTTTAGATTTTTTTTATTATCAATGATATGGCATTTTGAGAATTCATTTCAATGTAATGACCAGCGAAGCGGACAAAGTCTGCTAGTAATAAAATAAAATTCGCGCAACTGAGTTAACCACGATATTGTTGAAGCTTTTTTACTAAAATATTGTGTTGTGCTAGCATTGAAGAATTCGAAATAAATTTGTGAAACAGCCTGCTGTTTTGTTAAATTTCGTCGAAGTAACTTTGAGTTTGAAATCGTACTGACTTTTCTAATGTAACTGTATAAATTTTTATCTTAAAAGATAAATATATAATTGAACAAATTATAAATAGAACAACAATGAACAATTAATTTTCGAGTGGGGGGAGGGGTCTTTAACATTTCATTACTGATTTTTGGACGAGCGGGGCGGCAGAAAATGTAAACGTCCTTTACCCACTCATATTCTTTTTAAACATTCAGCTATAGCCATTCTCTAAAAATTGTGCTTTACTCGTCAAGGTCAGCCAAACCCGAAGTTAATTTATGGGAAAATAAGCTCCATTATTACTCATCACATTCAGGCCTTGTTTCATAAAAAAAATATTTATTTATTATTATTATTTTAATACCTTATTTTGAAGCTGTAAACTGAGAAATTTTACTAGGTAGTTGAAAATTTTTATTTTAGAACTTCAAAATAAATTATAAAAATTCATATACTATATATATATATATATATATATATATATAAGACAAATTTTGATTATATTGAAAGAATTAAAATATTTGGTTATGTACCAGTTTTTATTATTATTATTATTATTATTATTATTATTACCAGTTTTTATTTAGGTTGTATTTTATAAAGACAACATTAAAATTCAGTTAAAGTGTAGCACTGTTATATTGATAGAACAGTTTTAGGTAATCTAAATCTAAATATATAAAGAAAGTATCATACGTGTGATACAAATATCTACATTTAAATAATGATTTCCCTTTTTAAAAGATGGATCTCGAAAGAAGTTGCATTTGCGCTTACTTTACTGGAAACAGTTGGAGATAACTCCTTAATTTCCTGAATATTACTGTCCTGTTTACCCTTTGTCGCCAAACTTGATAAACGAACACAATAGACTATCAGAAAAGAAAATAGAGAACTTCCCAACGCGTGATTTTTCTTACAGCTTTTATCTGTAATAACTGCATCGTTCGATTATCGCTATGGGATATTTTGCACACGTATTATGTAACGGAACAAGTACTTTAGAAGAATCAATGAATCGAAAATACTTTTTGTACTTTGGTCGCTTTCGATAGAGAAATTTCTAAATAGAAATTCTTGAATTCTGAAATACGAGATAATTCCAGATCGACTGTAATTTTTTCTAAAGCCTATAATAATAATAAAAATAATAATAATAATAATAATAATAATGAACATTATATAATGATTGGACTTTAAGCCAGTATTCTTGTGTTAATTTTGAGAAGAATTTTGATCGCTTAAAAGTAGAAATTTTGTGGGATTAGAATAGACAACCACATTTTTTTTTTTTTTTTTTTTTTAAATCTTTTATTATATATTCTTCCTTCAAAATTAACTCATTTATTCCTTAACAGATCGCCTTTAACTCAATACTTACATTTATTGTTTATATATATATATATATATATATATATATATATATATATATATATATAAACTTCAAAAGAACATGAAGATGCTAATTGTATATCTCTTCACATATATCAAAACATTATAGTCAATAAATAAATAAGTAAATCACTTTCCTTTAATTATCACGAAAACTTTTTTTTCTTTAATTTTTTTTTTTTTTTTTTTTTCTTTTTAAAGCAGTTTTTGAAACAATTTTTTTTTTTTTTTTTTTTTTTTTTTTTTTTTTGCCATATTTTCTTTTGATGCAATTTGTAAACACAACATATGACGTAAACAACATTTCTGAATTTATCTGGATGTATACACTAAAAATGAAATCTAACCATTTTAATATTCTATAAATTGGATAGATTCCTAAATTACATAATTTACAAATATCGAAATTTAGAAAATATGTTTTAAATTAAATTATATTTAAAAAATATATATATTTATATCTGTGTACAAAATGTTATATTTATATAATGGTCACACACACATATATATTAATATAGGGTCAAGTGGGGTAAGTGCAGTAACTTTTTTGCACTGTTCGGCTTTAACCTCAGTTGCTAATTTACTTACACCTTTGAAAATTTCTAGGCATAAAGTATAACTAACTGGCTTTTAAAAAATATAAGTGTTATGCAATTTAACAGATTACAATTTAGAAACAATGATGAACATTTCGTGTTTCATGGTTTCAGCTGCTCCATGGTTTGAGGTACATGTTTCCTCGGCGCACTATTATACCCATTTAAAGTACATTAAGAGAAATGCAAATCAAGTTTCCAGATAGTGAAAACTTTCATGAATCTCGAACTTTTGGAATTTTTATAAATATCTTAACAATAGTATGCCTCCGTAAGTTCTTCACCAAAAACTGTGGAGTTTACTTCACAAGTACAACAATGGCCAACTTCGAATTTTCAGAGAGACGTCGGAGAGGGAAATGTAAGCAATGTTTCAAACTTCTAAAATTATCACTGTTTCTTGTTGGATTTAGTTTTCTAAGGCTAAATATAACAAATAAAAATTCAAACAAACAGACAGGATGATTCTTAGGTCCGAATTTAGATTATCAGTTAAGTTATAAGTCGAAATATTACACTTACCCCACTTCACCCTATATATATATATATATATATATATATATATATATATATATATATACTCAAATTTATTTTTTGTATAATCAAAATATTCTAGATAATTTTAAGCCTAATAAATTAAATTTTAATAGAAAGTTTATTGTATTTACTGATATGAAAAAATATATTATATATTGATGAGATGATCAAAAAGTAATGGTAATGATTGTAGCATGAACTCATAACTAATGATATTGCACATTTCTTTTTGGGTAATTGAAAGATTTAATTTCCACTTTTATAGCAGAACTACACATATTTCTCAAGGATATTGGTTTCTTCATACGGTACAGCTTATGTTTTTTTTTTTTTTTTTTTTTTTGTAAATATTCATCTCTTCGTTTTCCAATTTTCCAAAATAAAAGGCGTAAAGGTTTATCTTTATTCTTATAAATAACTGTAAAATAATATAAAATAATATAAAATAATAAAACCAGTAAAAACAAAAACTGTCTATAAAGGGGATGTATTATGATGTCGGCGAAAACCACCTCATTTCAGTTTTAAGATATGAATAATTTTTATATGTAAAAACAATCAGGAAAAAAGTACTTTTTTTAAGGATTTATTCAAAACAAAGCAATAGTGTGCCTAACTAGTACCATATGAATCTTAGTTTTTGTTAATTAATCTCTGCCAGTGAGACCATGGATTTTTTATATACAACTCTTCATTGACAGTATCACAGCCTGAAATTAATTAGCACAAATATTTGAATAAACACCACAAAATACAAGAACTCGTAATAATTTTTTGGGATCGAAAGAAACCCCAACTCTTCGTCAGTCGAACAAAGTAGGCACGAGTGCTGCAAACAGAGGAGCAATGCACTAATTACTACTACTTGTACTAATTATTTTTAAATGCCAGCTCTATGGTGCTTTCTTACAATCACAGAGTCTGGTTCGAAAACTCTTATTGACTCGTTACATTGCATATGGAATTATTAAAATGTTCTGAACTGTCAAAACTTTCATATGTTGGCCTTTTTAATACAAAAAATCATAGTCCAATCCTCGATTTATTTATTTATTATTATTATTTTAATATGATTTCTGAAGCTTAACCCGTTAATGCAAGAATTAATTTTGCAAAATACTATTAGCTGATTATTTCACTTCTAAATTAATATAGACAACTGACAGTAAAGTATATTAACTTAAACAATTCTTCAGATAGTTTTACATTTAAAGCCTATCCTCATTTGTTGACGTTTAGTGTTCTAGCGAGAAAACTTCGAGATAGAAAAACTTCGAGAAAACAGATTAATTTCTTATTATATGTTGACAAAGATCTCGAAAATAAAGTATTATAATATATATTATTATTCAACTTGATTTAAGTTAGTATGCATGCGCAAAAGGCAAATATATGTGCGACGAACGAAAAATCATAAAATGACTATCCAATTTATGAAATAATAATTAATAGTAGGCACCTAAAACTTTCAGGGATCATTTAGAGTGACGCTATAAACTGTCATTAAAAAGCAGAAATCATTCCAAGAAACCACAAAAAATATACGTGTCGTTTTATTAGCTCTCCTCAAATGAGGACACAGGGCGATAACGGGTTAAGTATAATTAGGATACCATGTATTTTAAAACTAATATTTTTTCAATTTCTCGATGATTTATGTACCTACGGCTTTTTTCTGAATTACAATTAGCAGAAAACGTTTTGAATTATTATTTTTTTTTTTCCCTGAACAAGTAATAAGTTAATCTACTAACACAAAAACGACAATATGGCTATTTCGTGATGGATTCAACAAAACGATTACGCTCTCCGAAAGCGAAACTACTTTGAATATTGAAAATATTATCATCCCTCCAACAAACGTTTTAATTCAATTTCCCGCCAAAGGCATAATTTACCACCACTGCCAAAGTTATGTGGCGTGTCGATACGGATGGAATGGTGTGTTGCCCTATATCTATACTTTCCCCGTTGCATCTCGTAACACTGTCGGAGTTCGAATAATCTTTTTTATAGATCTTTTCTGACACATCTTCCCTCCTTCTCTTGGGTACGCTCGAATTTCCATAAAAAGAGCACTACACACCCTAAATCGTTTGTTTGTCGTTATTATTTGGAGCAGTACTTATTTGAAATAATAATAATAATAATAAATATAATATCAAAATATAAGTATAAAATATATATTTATGAATACTTTCCAGACATTGCATAAAGTGATATAATATCACTTGGAAAGCATGAAGAAATTGAAAAAGAAGAAAAATTAATGAAAAACTTTTAAATTGGAGACATGCAATAATATTGGGTTGTTCAGAAAATAATTTTGTTTTTTCCTTTGAAAATGAAAGACGATTTCCTTATATTGTATAAATATTTCATTGAATTATATATTCTCTACTTTGATCGGTTTCTTAGCTATCTAACGAGTTGTTATTTGGCAGTTTTCATAAATTAATACTTTATTTTGTTTTCATTAGCATAAACTGGTTTTCCAAAACGTAATGCATCTTCAACGTCAAAATTGCCGGAACAAAATTTGGTAAGCCAGTTTTGACACTGGCGTTTTCTGTATGCTTTTGTCTTTGTTAGAACAGTATTTTCGCCTTTTTAATAGCAAAAACAAAATATGCCGAAAATGTTGCTTCCGATTTTTTTTTTTTTTTTTTTTTTTTTGATAGGGCACCAATCAAAACCTATTGAGCAGAATAAAACGAACTTTTTCATAAGCAAGCCTTGCTATATCAGCTATCAAAATATATAAGGATAATGCAGCTTAATTGTGAAGATGGAGTGAAAAAAAAATATATAATTAAGTCCTCTGCTGAGAAAAACGAAATTACTTTCCGAACAATCCAATCCAATACGTCTTCAGGGTCCTTGATTGTATGTTGTATGCAAAAGGTATAAATTGTTGCTGTACTGTATGCATATGCCAAGAATCTAACAGTACACAAAGCCCTATTTACACCAAATGAGACTTAACAAAAGAAAATCATACGAAAAAATGGAATAAATATTTAGATTAAAATCTACAAAATGAAGAACAACTTCAAATATCAGAAATTTGAATTAACTCTCAAATAATAATGGTAAATTTAACCATTACAATATTTAAAAATGAAGTATTAATTCATATGAACGCAATAAAATTATCTTGCCTCATTTAAATTCCGTTTAACTATAAGATTCTTAATTTAAATTTAAAGGGGAAAAAATATTACAAACCCTAATAATTAGCACTTAAGAAATCTAATGAATTAGTAATAAGACCATGAGGTGATAATGGTTAAACTTACAGTTAACTGCAGTTAACAATTGTAACTAAATTAAAATTATACTTGAATGAATTTTTTTTACTTTAAAATTATATTTAAATAAAAAGCATATTAAAAATATCTCCCAATTTGTTTGGAAAAAAAAAGTTTTTGATCAGTGTATTTTGCATGTATTAACTTATGCTTTAGAAACTTGGACATTAACAAGTAAAACTATTCAAAAACTTCAAACAACCCACTAAAGCATGGAGCGATGCATGCTAGGATTCACCCGAAGAGACAGAAAGCGAAACACATGTAATAAGGAGCAAACTGTAGTTATTAATGTTATAGAAAAGACCGAGGAAGAGACCACAGTGTAGTTAAAGAGATGAAATTGTGAAGTTTCGAAAAACAGAATGGAAAAGAATTGCAGAAAACAGAGCAGATTGGAATCACCTAGGAGAAGCCTTCATCCTGTAGGGGATTGATAAAGGCTGGAATCCACGATGACAATGGGTATATACCATAAAATGACATTTTGAAGTTTATGCATTATTGTAAATTAAGTTAATCTCAATTTTAATCAAAATTTAATTTTAAATTATCACTTTTAGGTTAATTATTAAAAACTCAAACAGTTCACTCAACTTTATCGTTCAGTTGATTAATACAAATTCAAAAATAAATTAATCGTTCAGTTATTTAATTCGATTCCAAAATTAACTGTGAATCTAACTGTATAAAGCCACATGTATTTCTCGTGTTCTGGTTTTACGTGCAAGGGTGCAAACTACTTATACAAGTTTTTCATGTGTAATGTATGTTATACTTTAGTTTTATTAATTATTACTAGTATTTCATTTAACTATTTTTATTAGTATTTCCATTAATAATAATGAATATGCTGCATGAATCAAAATGTTTGATTTTCACATGGTTTTCTCATATCTTTTCAGTTTTAAATTTCTCTTTTTTGGTGGTGTTATAGGGTGTAGCTTGTTGTAAATATTTAGCAATTTGCATACAACAAGACAGAAATAACACAACACCTACTTTACATGCAAAATTCATTCTACACCCTTGAAAACGTAATGAATTTGCATGTTTCAATTTCTGGATGTTTGATAGTCACAATCTCTTTTTGAATTTTTTTCAATGTTTCTTGTTTTCATCTCTTCAATGTTTGAAAAGGTTTTCAATATATATATATATATATATATATATATATAAATGAAATTTTTCAAAAATTTTTTTTTTAGAGCCCATTTTAAACGAAACTGAAATTCACAAATCTCAAATTATACACAACATACAAGTATTTAGTGGACATTGAATAATTGACATCATACTAGTTAATAATAGCAGAATTTTTGAAACTTAGAGGGAGTTTTCACGGGAAATTAATGAACAGCAAAAATTTTTTGGAGTGATTTCGGGTTCCACTCTGCTGTCTCGAGGGTACAGAAGTTTAATCTGAAGTATCGAACATTTTAAGCACGAATCATTTAAGCATTAAATCATTTAATCATTTAATCATTAATCATTAAGAGCACTTTAGAATGAAAAAATTGGGGATGCGGGGAAATAAAAAATCCATAGAAAATAGCATGGAAAGGCAAGAAAAAATTCGCACATTCACAAGTGGGGGAAAAAAAAATAATAATAAACAAACACCAGTAAGAAAATGTAGAAAAAATAGACGAGAAAAAGAAGCAGAAGCGTGAGCTCAGGGGCTCTGAAGTCATCACCTGGTTACATCTGGCCTAAATTGTGCACTTACAGAAAGTTGCGAATCACAGAACTAGAGAGAGAAATTGTTTTATCAAACGATTAAAATTACTTCTTAATTTGATTGTTACAGTATTTAGTAGCCACCCTGTATATAAGCATAAACTTTTCAAACAAAGATCTTATACATAAATAAATAAATTAAATTAAATTAAAAAGACTTTTTCTGTAATTACAACAGAGGAGGCATATCATATGTATTCCTTAAATTATTAAGTTATCATGAATAATAACATCGCAAAACATTGGAAGAATATAACTTCATATATAAAGTAATTTTAAATTAAAGGAAAAAACTTTATATTTAAAAGTAATAAATTAGTATATCTTTGAGTGGTAAAAAAGTTTTAATGGTAATAATAAATTTTAATAATTTAAGAATAACTAAAGCAAAAAAATATAATTTTTATAAAATAGTATAAATTTAGTATTTTTTTTTTTTTACAAGACACTCGTATTTAGTAATAAGTTACAAAACTTTGTATAAACACCATAAAATGTAATAAACTCGCAACAAATGTTTCGGGTCGAAAGAACACACGACCCTTCCGTAGACGAACAAAGTAGGAACGCGTGCTGCAGTCAAAGCGACAACGCAATTTCAACACAAGTTTTTTCAAAGTTTTGTACTTATTACTTTAAAACGCCAATTCTGTGGTGTTTTCTTATTATAACTCGTATTTAGTGTTTACGAATTTAAATGGTGTCTATCTATACAGTCCAAAGGGGGATCATATTTAAAGAATTTTCTATATATTATGTTTTTTTTTTTTTTTTTTTTTTTTTTTTTTTTTTCTGAATTAAGGTAAACGCACCAGTAGTGGACCCTGTACCAGTAGTGGACACTTTTAATTTTAAACTCGGAAAATAAGGTACTTAAAAATTCTGAGGATTTGAGCAATGTTCAGGAAGGGAGTTATAGTCCTTTACTGTTAAACTTTTTAACAAAAAATAATTCCGGCCATTAGTTTTAAAATAATGTTAGTTTAACTGAAAAAAATTGCACTTTTTGTGATTTTACCGTTTTCTTCTTATGACTTTGAATAAGTAAATGAAATTTTATTTGCTCGCTCTCTGCTTATTTTTAACTGATTTCTTTTACCTTTTGCTTTTATATGACTAAAATAAGTATGCAGAATTCATTTATTGTGCTGTTTTTTAAATCTTGTATTAACACATAGTATTTTTATGGGTGTCCACTACTGGTACCAAAAAAAAAAATGTCATCATGACAAAAAGTGGACAGCCCTGTCCACTACTGGCTCATGTGACTTTTAATGCAAGATCCAGTAGTGGACACAATTCTGTAATCTAGCAATTTTAGAGTTGAATTTTAAAGCAAAAATTCAAAGGGGTCCACTACTGGAACAAAAAAGTGTCCACTACTGGGTCTTTAGTGTGTCCTCTACTGGCTCATTTTAAGCTCTTCAGATTTTTGATTTTTTACGTATATAATTGCTACAATTAGCAATTTTCATAATACAGTCGTGTTAGGAAAGAAAGGTTTGAAGTATCAATTATTTTTTGAAAGCAAGAAATTAAAACTTCTTCACACACCATAAATTTTAAATCAGCACAACCGGTTTCGAAAGGACGTAGCCTTTCTTCATCAGGTGCAAACACGTGCAACTGCCTTGGAGGCAAAAGCAAGACTGAAAGCAGGACAAAATCCAGAGGGGGAGAAGCAACACAAACAACCAATAGGAAGCAACATGCAGGGCAGGACCAATCAGAGAGGAACACACGTACACACACACCACAAAAAGAGGAGGGAGGAAAGGAGTAAACAAATATTTATTTATTTATTTATTTATTTTCAATAATATTAAACTAATAAGTAAATTTAATAAAATTTTAATTAGAATTATTTTATTATAACTAGTATGATGTTATAAACACAATGAAGGAAATTATTTAATTGAATTAAACACATTTTTCCAGGCTGTAGACAGCAAAGTGGAATCAGATTTTTCATTGACAATTTTAATTTTATAAAAAATCCAGTTCGAAAACGCGTTTGGCATGAAAGATAATTTTGGCACTCTTAAAATTAAAACTATGATCAAATTCCCAACTGTGCTTCGCAATAGAAGATTTAGAAATTTCTTGATTAACAACATACCGAGAATGTTCACGTTAACGACATTCAAGATTTCTTTTAGTTTGACCAATATAAGATAAATCACAGTTATTACAAGGGACATTATAGATACCCCATTTTTGAAGCTCAGGAACAGGGGATTTGGTTGAAGGGAAATGGAATTTATTGACAGGTTTAAAAATAACGTGAAAATTGAAACGCTTCAAAACTTTGGCTAATTTAAAACATAAGGGGGGATAAAAAGGTAAGACAACAAGATTATCAGGTTTAATTTTATCATCAATGGAAAGAGTAGAATTATAAGTTGGCCTACTGAACTTTTTGAGAGCTTTATCAATTATAGAGGGTCTAAAACCTCTTTTAATAGCAACAGACTTTAAATAATTCAGTTCATCTTTAAGAGAAGAAGTATCAGAACAAATTTTAAGGGCACGATACACGTAAGTGTAAAAGGAGCCAATTTTTTGTTTAGCCGGATGATTAGAGAGAGCATGGGGAGGGTTAGAAACAGAGAAAGGTTTCCTGTACACAGATGTTTTAAAAGTGGAATCGTACCTAGTAACTAAAACATCAAGAAAGAGAAGTTGATTACAATTTTCTAACTCGAAGGTAAACTGAATATGGGGATCAATAGCATTAGCAATATTAAGAATGGCAGAAACATCAAACGGATTTTCAACAAGAATGAAAGTGTCATCTACGTAACGTAACCAGCATTTTAAATTTAACATCCTTAATAATTTTTCTTCAAAATAATGCATATAGATATTGGCAAGAATAGGAGATAAACGATTACCCATACTTAAACCATCACACTGTTTATAAAATTTGTTATTAAATTCAAAAGTAGTTTGGGAAACACAGAGTTTAGTTAGATTGACAAATTCTTTGATTTCAATGTCAGAATAATGAAATTCGCGTAACCTTTTTTCTAAACAATTAAGGGCACCTTCAGTGGGGACGTTAGTAAATAAAGACTTCACATCAAGAGATAACATTGAACAATTTACAGGATTCAAATTATTTAACTTCATAACAAAATCATAGGAATTTTTTGAAGTATGACTATTAGTGCTGCATAAAGGAGAAAAAATAGAAGCTAAAAATTTAGAGAGGGGATAAGTAGCAGTACCAATATTCGAAACAATAGGTCTGAGGGGAACATTATTTTTATGAACTTTAGGTAAAGCAGAAAAACGATCACAAATTGCTGAAGAAGGGGAAACCGAGAACTTGGTATTGTCATGAAGAACGGTGGAATTTTTAACAGCTTTTTGAACAGAGCTTAGAAGAGATTTAGTTTGGTCTTTTTTAATTTCAGTATAAGGTCCTTCAGATAAAAGAGAATTAACTTTATCAACATAATCAGTTTTGTCCATGAGAACAATCTGACCACCTTTATCTGCTTTAGTAATGACACGATTTTGATTAGATTTAAGTTCCTTAAGAGCAACACTTTCAGATTTAGAAAGATTAAATTTATAATTGGAATTATTGGAAGAAATGCAATCAGCAAGAATATGGCGCAGAGATTCTTTTTGAGAGGTAGATATTTTACTATATTTTAAAGAAGCCTCAATGGGAGCAATTAATTTAGAAATTGAAGGTTTACAAGATTGGGAAAAATTTAAACCGAGTTCTAACACTTTATTTTGTTGGGCAGTTAAGTTATGTGAAGACAGATTAACAATGTAATTTTCTTCAGGAACTTTGTTAATTTTAAGAGAGGATTTTTGGTTTTTACACAAAACAGAAAACTTAGAATCTAAATTACGCTGATGAGCAGAATTAAGTGAATGTAAGGATAAATAATTATCATTTTCCGAAACAGCAAAATCATTAAAGTTTTTTCCAAGGAAGAGATGAAGCTCATAAAGCTCTTCCTCAATTTTGGCTATACGTTGACGAAAATCTAATCTTTTTGAAACTCTAAAATTTACGAAATTATGCAAAAAGTAGCCGGAAAATGTCCTTAAAGTGTCCACTACTGGTGCGTTTACTTTATGCGACTTTGTGAAATAAAGGTCCGACTGTATTCAACCACTTCTCAAAAGTGATTTCCTATGTTTTACAATATGTGATTACAAAATTAGTCAATTATCATTCATTTTCATGAAAACATACTATCATAAATATACACAACTAGACTTACTGCATTAGTAAATTAATACGTTTGTTCTTTTAACTAAATTATTGGGAAAAAAAAAAAAAAAAAGCCTAAAATATCGACATTTCCAGATAGTAAAAGATAAATCATAAAGTTGTAAAGCATTTTGCAATTTTTAAACTAAACAGTTTTTACGATGCGTGATATATATATATATATGTATGCAAATTTTAATAGATTTTGATTAAAATATTGTAATTTGAATATTATTCTGTATCAAAATTTATTTTCTTTTACATTTATCATTTAAAAATAAAATATGAT
The DNA here is from genome assembly GCA_963930645.1 of Salticus scenicus. Lineage (NCBI taxonomy): Eukaryota > Metazoa > Arthropoda > Arachnida > Araneae > Salticidae > Salticus > Salticus scenicus. The sequence goes on from OZ005648.1 coordinate 300,032,880, forward strand.
CCAAATCCAAACAAATAAAGTACTTAAGTGCGTATTTATTTAAATTGCAACAATTAAATTATTCTTTAATAATATTTTTCAATAATATACTTTGAATTCCACTATGTGTTAAAATGCTTTGTTAAGAGTGTAAAGTGTTTTTAACAATTAAAAAGGTTGCTCATTTATGTAATCTTTGTTTAAAATTTTCATGCAAGAAAAGATTTATTCTCCTTCTTCCATACAATAATCAATTATGTATTTTTAAATAAACAAACCATTTTGTTCACACAGAAAATGCATGTATCATTTACGAATTCCCAACAGCAACTCTCGAATACTCAACTAAATAATCTGACTACAATAGCAGAAATTACGCATAACAACGAAACGAACACGACTGTTATATTTCACCACACTCACGTTTATTATGGAAACACGGCTTTCATTATTCTTGCTGCATCTATACCAATCCTGATCGCTCATATTCTTTTCATAGTAGCAGCTGTATATTATTGGAAAAAGCACAAAAAATCTCCGGCTTCAGATGATTCTGAGCTTTTTATCATCAATGTAGGAGAATGTTCACAGTACGGTTGCAAACACAGAGAAGAATTCCTTAAAATGAAAATGACCGGAATGCACATGCGATGTAACGAATTCTCAAAACCACAGACGTCTTCAACGGATGAGGAAGATGGTGATGATGATGATGATGATGATGACGAAGAACTCTTTAGTTTGGAAAAGTTGTCTGCAGTAAATCTTCTAAAGAAAAAAGAAAAAGAAAAGAGAGATAAAACACCGTTTGCTGTTCTTATTTGTGAGAACTGTCCTGAATATACTGTACAAAATCCACATCAACCAAGGAGGCCATATATTGAAGTTAATGAGAAGGATGAGACCAAAGAAAAAGAAAATTAAGTGTAAAGATTTTTTTCAGATATGTTATGATAATAGTAATTAAGACAGTTTAGAAAATTTTAAAATGAAGTTCATTTCACTTATATTGTACAATGTGAATCCTAGATCTGTAAATAAAATAGAGTTCAAGAACATTCTGCTTGTTTTGTAAAAGTATCCACCTCTATTTATAAACTTTATGCTCTGTTTTCTCAAACAAAAAAGAAAAAGAAAACCATCATATTTGTGTTGACCATTGCGGCCAATTAGTTACCTGTTTAAAGGACTTAGACGTGGGTGGGATACCTTTCGTGGAGGGTTTATTTAAGGGGTTCTAGACCGCATTCACGCAAGTTTCGGAGAAAACTATAGAAAAATCTGAACATTTAGGCCGACGAGCTCGACATAGGATTGAACCCTCATATTTGTGTAAATTGTTATTTTAGAAGAAGGAGGGGATTAATAAACCATTCTAAAAATTCTTATTAACCCCTTGAACTGCAATTTATTTTCAGTCAGCACTGCTCATGCAGACAATTTAATTTTCTTAGTTTTAAGAGGAGGGATTAATATAGAAACTTACGGTTTTGTTGCTCAAATAGATTGTTATTATTAAAAATAATATTTGTTTCCCACATTTATGTGAATGTTTATTGTTATATATACACATAAGAACAAAATTAGTGTCGGGAAATTCACGACGAGCTGGACTCGTCATTTCAGTCCAAAGGTTAAGATAGATGAAGAAAAATAAAATGCCAAAAATAAAACGCGATAATAATATATTTTTTTCTTAAGTAAAAAGTGGCACGGTATATCACTTAGTAACAGTATAAAATTATAATTTTTACTATTGCAAATAATATAGTATTTAAAAAATAATCGGAATAGTTCAGAAGTCATTTACAGATATCAGGATTTTAAACTCAGATCTCGATTCTTAACTGAGATACGTGGTCTGACAAAATACAGAAAGGTAAATATGGGAAGGTTATTTCATCACTAATAATTCTAAATGCTTGAATTTTGAAATCATCTCCATATATGTGTTGCTATACTGCACTAACCATAGGCGTAGCCAGCATCAGACCTAGGGATGTGCAAACGATTTCATATTCTAAGTTGTATGTAACAGTTATTGTTTGTGACAACGTGTAGTAGTTGTTACTGAAACTGGTGATCGTGGTGGTGTGTGTATACGTTTTTGCATAACAGAGGGTAATGAATATGAAAAAAGGCTACCCAAAATACCCAAAATACTCATTTTTAACCCCCGACCAAATAAAGAGGAATGGTATAACTTTCAAGCCTGTGTCTAATTTACAGTAGCTACCAAATGCATACACCGATTTTAATGCATTTTATTTTTTTTTTAGTGAATGCTTTTTAATCGGGATGCAGATATATTTGATGAAAATATTTTTGATATATTTTTTAATTAACTGAAATGTAATTTTTTTTACACGAAATTTATTTTGACATTTTATAATTGCCGAAACGTCATTGGGGGCCGCTCTGTGGAGACTCCAAAAGATTTTGGGTTCCGTCTGTGTGTCTGTCTGTTTGTCTCGCGATAGCGGCCGCAAAAATCCAACTATTGACTTGCAATTTGGTACACATGTTTATGAGCCACACAGAATTTGCTGTATAGTTTTGGGTGTGTATTTAGAGGTCTGCACGGGCCGGGCTTACGGCCCGAGCCCGAGCCGAGTTCGGGCCGAATTTTTAAATTTGTTCTCGGGCCGGGCCGGGCTCGGGCTTAAAAAAATTTTCAGGCTCGGGCCGTGTCGGGCCGAATTTTTTTCTGGTTTCCTCGTTAATCAACGAAGTTCTATTTTGTTAAAAAATGTCTGTAACTTCAATTTAATTGTCTATCAGTCTGTCTGTTCGAAATCTGATTTTTCACAAATAGTTTTAGCATGTTTCGAAATTAATATAATTTATTTAAAGTAATATTAGATGGTTTCCTATTCAAAATAAGCTGCATGTCACTACCAGTTTGCGTACATGTACATAACAAAACTAGTATGTTGTGGCCACCACGAGACTTTCTTCTATATTTTCCTATACAAATTCACTCAATAACAATATTAAAAAAAAAAAAAAAAAAACAAGGGTTTCTTTTTTTTTTTTTTCGTTAAAAGTAAAAAAAAAATCGATAACTTTGTTTTAAATTACCACATATTTATAGTTCAACCATTCGTTTTAAAGGTATTGACGAGACCTTTCGAAAGATACCCATCTTGAAAATTTACCCCACCCCAGAGGGTACTTCCAAGCGATGCCCCCACATGCACAATTTTTTTTCCTAATTAACTACTACTATTAGCAATAATTCATATTAATTTTACAATCACAGGTTAAGAATAACTCTCATTATGTACATTTATGCGAAATTTGTCCTATACTACCATGTTAAAAATTTAGAAGAAATACGATCACAGCGCCTCCTGTTGTGCGATTGATCCCCAAATCTAATCAGCACCAGTTTATGTCAGGAGCCAACTAAATACCAAGTTTTGATAATTTCGTTTAAAAAAAAAAAAAAAATTAAGATTTTTTTTCCAAGTTTTTTTTCGTAAAAAGTAAAAAAAAATCGATAACTTTGTTTTAAATTATCACAGATTTATAATTCAACCATTCGTTTTAAAGGTACTGACGAGACCTTTCGAAAGATACCCATCTTGAAAATTTTTGCCCTATATCACCATGTTAAAAATTTAGAAAAAGCGGGATGGCAACGCAACCTGTAAGACGGTTTTTACCAAAAGTTGATAGGCACTAATATATGTCAAAGTGCAACTACATACCAATTTGTATGAAATTCTGTCCAGTAGTTCCTGAGGTACAGTTGCCACAAAATTTTGTCACACACACACACACACACAGACAGAAAGACAAACAGACAGACAGACAGACAGACATTTTCTAAAAATGGTCAAATCGTGTTCTACAGCTCTCAAAACGTGTAAATCCATCAAAAACCCGAAATCGAAAATTTTTACGAATCCAATACTTTCTTCTATTGAAGATAGAAGAAAGTAATAAATTAGATACGTTACTGTGTTTTGTTTCCCATGATCTGTTGAGTTTAGGTGGTAGGAAGGCTATAAAAATCCTTCCGTTGTAACTTTTTCTCTAAGGCTCCTTTTTCTTTTCTCCAGTGGATGAAAGTAGCATCATTCTTACCATGGTCAAAAACAACAAGTTTTCTATTCAGTATGGTTGGAATAACATTAAAGTTTTGTTTACCGGATCGCATGAAAGATTCGGATACATTACGGTATATAAGAGGAAAGTGCATTGTTTGTAGTATTAACCATATAAAATACCTTCCTGTATTGTTTGATGAATGCTAATATTTTCGATCTGACTTTCTGTTTGTCTTTGTGCCTTCTCTATAATAATGAATTTCTGTTTATATATAATTATCGTGTAAAAGTTCAGCAGTTTTGTTAAAGAACGTACTATTGTTTGGTTATATAAAACCTCTGCAAAACACATACTAAAAATCATTTTCATAGAAAGGCATGCATTTTTTGTTGTTGTTGTTGTTGTTGTTATTTTACATTTTTTTTAATCGGGCCGGGCCGGGGCGGGCCTGATTTTATCGGTTTTTGTCCGGGCCATACACGTTTAAAAAATAAACGGGCCGGGCTGGGCCCGGGCCGAATTTTTTGACTTCATACCGGGCCGGGCCGGGTAAGCAAAGCTTCCGTACGGGCCGGGTCGGGCCTCAAAATTTCGGCCCGTGCAGACTTCTAGTGTGTATTCCATTTGAAGTTCGTGTATAGGGACACGCCAAAGTTTTCCTTATTATTACGACCTATAGGAAGAATTTGTATATACCGCGACAGCAGCCGCAAAAATCACGCTATTGACTTGCAATTTGGTACACATGTTTATGAGCCACACAGAATTATCTGTGTACAGGGTTCGTGTACAGGGACGCACCAAAAATTTTTTTTATCATTACGGCCTATGGACAGAATTTGTATGTACCGCAATAACGGCCGCAAAAATCCTCTGATTGACTTGCGTTCGAGCTCTGTATAGAAATAGCTGTATAATTTTTTATGTCTATATTGTTTTTGGATTGTGTACAGGGACACGCGAAAATTCTTATCATTACGACATATGGGGTGAATTTCGTTTAAACACATTTTGCCATCATTACTTTGCAACCAACAAAATGAAATTAGCGTATAGTACTGAGATGCTTAAACTTACGTTTTCTCCAGAAAATATGTGCTCTTAGGCTTCCTAATTAATGTACAGGACCTTACAAAAGCGTTCTGACAATGTCTCGTAATCATCCAAATTATGTCAAATTTAAAACAATTATTCATGAAAAACGTAGAATAAGCTGAATAGTTTTTACTCGTGTATACTATGTTTATGGTTCGTTCGGAGAGACTCATAAAAAAATTTCGGAACATTAGAGCCTATGGACAAAATTTTATTTAAGCACACTTTAATGCGTTTATGCTGCATTGAACATAATTAACACAATTATAAAGATGCTTAAAAGCATGTTTACTTTAAAAAAAGGGTATGCATTGACTAAATAATTTATTTACGGGAACACACAATATAATTCCGATGACGTACTGTAATCATCCAAATGATGTCAAATCAGTTTGAAAAATTAATGAATTATAATTAATTAGGTGTATTTTTATTATTGGTGTATATAATAATTGTGACTTTTTTTCCGGGATACATAAAGGAATTTCGTACTATTACGGTCTATAGTCGGTATTTATTAAAAGTGTATTTTAACATGGTTACGCCCCATTAAATATAATGAAATTTTATTAGAATCTTAAAAGCATGTTTTTTTGTTGAAAACTGTGGGCATAGAATTGGTAATTAGTTTATAGGGTTACACAAAAGAATTCCGATATGCTGTGTAATCGTTTTGCATGAAATTTGGTACAAATATTTGTGAATTACAGGGAATTAATACAAGATTGTCAGTTATTGGGGGGGGGGGGGGGAGGAGGGCGGCAGCCCCCCTCCGAAACGTATCTGTTTATGTAGCAAGTCAATCGAATTAATATATATATATATTATAATATGGAATAAATAAAAATGATTTGTTGAATAATGTGTGATGCAAATAGGGCATTGAGGCTCCTGATCTGCAGATCCACTAGTATTATAGTTGGCAAGATTCCAATTGAGCTTACAAAGAAACCCCTTCAAGTGCTAATCGCTGCATTTTTGAAAAAAAAATATGCATGCATTTCAACTGAATAAAATAATCAAAAAGGATAACTTAATGGATAATCTTACATCACAAAAGACTGAAATAAAGAAAATAAAATTTTATTTATGGCTTGCTTGATTTTTTCAAAGATTCATTCACAGATTCAAGTATAAAACAAAACAGTTTATATCTTTAGAATAAATTATTTTCGTGATACATGGAATTTTAATACGTCAGGTAGAAATAATAATAATAAATTAAATATGCAGAATTAAATTATGGGTAGTAATAAAAATATAAATAAATAAATAGACATGCGGTTATAAAATTTAAAGAATCGTGGTTATAATGATTATAAAATTTAAATTAAACTCATTTTTACTTTCTTTGAGACATTTGGACTTCATATAAATTTCATGATGTAAAAGATGAAGCCATTAGTTTTAAATATCATATAAACCAATGTTTAATAATTTGAACTGGCAAGGAGAAATAAATTTGGAAATACATGTGTAAAAATCGATCACTAGGCGGGCGCAGACCGATAAGTATAAAAGCATAAATTTAATGCCTCAAAAAATAAATAAATAAATAAATAAATAAATTAGTTTCGTATGTAGTCTTCTGCTGAATAGGGAGGGAAAAAAAAAAAAAAAAACAGAAAATTATTTAAAAAAAAAAAAAAAAAGACAACAGCAAAAAACTGTTCAACAACCAAAAATTTAAGGATAACTAAAAGCGAGAGAGAGAGACGCCTTGTTAAGCGACAAAAGAGAGATTCTAGAAGATGAGAAGAAATTGTCGAACATCGATAAGATAGATATTCTACAGATGCTCAACGATAATGGCTTAAAAACAAAAAGAAAAAGAAGATTGTGTCAGAAAAATGCTGAGACGACCAGAAGAAAATGACTAATAGCAACATGTCAGATATTGTGCATATAATCAACCGTCTGCGGTTAGAAATCAAGAAGAACGTGAAGAATAAGATACATGTCAGGTGTCAGATTATCAGAAACATACTAAAAGGGAAGCTGCTCGAATAAGAGAAGAAGCTGACGAACGCAGACAAGCCGAGCATCGTGAACATGCTCAACGATCTCAGGGTCTAAAAGACAAGAAACAATGGAAGAGAGACATCATTTTCGAGATCAAGCTGATGCTATACACCATGTTGATATATTTCTTTCGCGATCAATTATATATTGGATATTGTCGTATAGGAATTTTTCAGAATCTTTATGTTTATGCTCCTTCAGGAAAAGCTAAAATTGTTGCTTATACAGAAATTGTATACGTCCATCAACATGTTTCATCCACCTCCTGTGTTGAATCTAGAATCTAGAATTCATTTATTCAAAACTTTCCGTCGCGATATCATAAACCTCGAATATATTTGAATTTAATTTAATTTTAATTTAATTTGGTCTTACAATTTCTTTGTTTTGTTCTTTAATTTAAATTTTTTATAATTACTACTTCAACACGAGCAGTACGCGGGAAGACCTGCTGGTTTTGTAATATTAGTTATCTCGCAGAAGAAAAGTGAAATAAAAGAAAAGGCGTTAAATGTAGGGTGACATATGTAAGGAAAATATTGTGTCAAAAATCCGAATTTGAGATTTTTATGTTTCTATATGTTTTGAGGTCCCCCGAATCCGTTTTCGCTATTTTTACGATGATGTATGTACGTGTGTGTGCATGTATCTGTGTATGTATGTGTGTGAGTGAACACGCTAGCGTCTAAACGCTTTGCTCGAATGAGCTGGATGTTGGTACGTATGTTGTAAGTCACCGTAGCACGAACCCTGTGGATTTTAGTGAATCTAGAACTTATAGTTTTTTTACAGAGACACCAAGAAAAATTCTTTATCATTACGGTCTATGGGGCCAATTTTTAAAAGTGTGATAGCGTCTAAACGCCTTATTAAACTGAGCAAAAAATTTGTACACATGCTATAGGTCACAGTTGCACGAACTGCATAGATTTCGGTGAATTTAGCACATACAGTTCTTTTACATGGACACAAAGAAAAATTCTTTATCATTATGGCCTATGGGACCAAATTTGTAAAAGTGCGATAACGTCTAAACGCCTTATTCAATTGAGCTGAAAATTTATATGAATCACTTATATGAGTCTTTATTTATAAGTCACTTTTACACTAACTATATAAGCAAGCATTTTGGTTAATCTAGCATTTATAGGTTTTTACAGGGATACAAAGAAGAATTTTTTATCATTATGATCTATGGGCTCAAAGTTCAGTAGCGTTAAATAAAACATCGCGTATTATATGAAGAAAAATACTCAAACACTCTATTATGACTTTCTCCCTTTTGTTTATTTAACAACTCCTCTTTCTTTACTTTATCTACAAAACTGTTAATTATTCAATGTTCGAAAAATCGAGTGGAGTCGCACCAAATTTTTATAATTACTACTTCAACAGGAGCAGCGCCGGGAAGACCTGCTGGTTTTGTAATATTAGTTATCTCACAGAAGAAAAGTGAAATCAGAAAAGGCGTTAAATGTTGGGTGACATATACACTGTAAAAAAATAACTATTCTAGCTGCAAGAAACTCTCTGTGATTGGAGAAAATAATTATTTTCTCCAATCACAGATAGTTTCTTGCAGCTGGTAATAGTTATTTTTTTACAGTGTAGAGATGCACTGTAAAAAAATAACTATTACCAGCTGCATAAAACTCTCTGTGATTGGAGAAAATATTTATTTTCTCCAATCACAGAGAGTTTCTTGCAGCTCGTAATAGTTATTTTTTTACAGTGTGGGATAAATAGTTACGTTTCAGTAATAGGTTACTTCGTTCCATACTTCTTTTGGTAATAGGCTTTTGCAACATAGTATTTTTATAACCTATTACTTTTTAGTTTACATATGGCTAATGTCTTTCTAATCCTTTCTGGATGATATACAATATATACATGTGTCCTACATAGTGGTTGCGGTTTATGTTTTTAAGTCCCAATGCTTTCGAATAGTAATCTTCACTTTATTTAACACTAGAATTTCTTCAATTAAAAAAAAAAAAAAAAAAAAAAAAAACCTGATATGAAATAGTGGTAGAGTCAAAATTTTACACAAACGTTTGTCCCAATCGAGTAAGCTTAAGGTTCATTAAACCAATTTCTTTAAACACGAAAACAGAATATTTCAAATAATATTTAGAAACACGTACACGAGAGCCGTTTTATGAAAAAAAAAAAAAAAAAAAAAAGAATTCTCATATATGTAATTAAGAAACAATTAAATAAAAAAAGCAAATTTTTAAGAAACATCTTTAAGGCATCCCAAATTTTAAATTACCGTGTGACTGTTTCTTTCGATTTTCCGAAGAACTTGAACTTTCCAGATTGACAAGAAAATTAGTGTTTTTCACTCGTACTTAGCAAACAGTCACTTTGAATATGTTTTCTAAAATTAGAAACACTTGTTTAAAAATATAGATTTTGCTTACAAAAATTGCATAAAATGATGTATTTTCTCAGACACTTAATTTTAACATAAGAGCATAATTAACGATATTCTTAACACCTTTACTCATTTTAAGCCTAAAAAAATAGTCTCAAGAAAAAATCAGATTAAGAAATAAAAAAGTGAAGAAAAGCTAAACAGTAAAAATAAATAAATTTTCAATTTTCTTCTCAAATTATTTGTAATTAAACTTAAACAATATTTTTAATAAAACCACGATAAATGCTGTATGCCATTACGGATTTTCAATTCCATCTGCTATAAGCAATTAAAATGTAAACAAACACCCCTTCCTTTCAATTATGAAACTCCCGAAACGTCTGTTTCCAATACGCAAGCGAATCCAAACCTAGCAAGTGTAATCCCATTCCTCACCTTCATGACGAAATAGTAATCAACATCTAATAATCACCCCTTACCTATCTCATGCTAGCTGCATAAATTAACACTATTTCGTTAAACCGTGGTATCAAAGTATTTTATTCAAACGATTTTATTATCCCATGAAAAATAATCAACACCAAATAAAATCATTTATAAATTAATATCAACACGATGTTATTTGTCCTAAACTTTAAAATTATCTTGCTTATTAAAATTATTTTGATTAATATATTTCACAAAGAATATTCCGTAATACATTCTAGAAACTATTATCATCACAAAATTATCGTTAAAAAATTAATACAGCTGCAGCTGTATTATTTTTTTGACGATAATTTTATGAACATGGAAATGGAAATTACTGATTAAAAAATATCAAAGTAACAGAGTTGCATGAAATCGTATGTATTCTTTATACTGAGATTTCAGACCTATTTTTTCAGACGTGAAGTAACGAATCGATTCGAACATCTGCGCGGAAAGTCTGACGCGAGTCTTTGAATTTTCGGTAGTAGCCGGCGTTCATAATATTGTTTTTGTATTTTGTAAATAAAAAAAAATGTAATTATATAAAAGAAATAATTCAAGCTTTCTACTTGTATAATGGTGTATTATATCACTTTTATCGCCAGAAATTTCTTGTCTATTTTGCGTGCAGAGATAAGGTTGAAAATATTATTTTTTAATAGGATATTTTTTGTAATATATTACAGTGCTAATAGGCTACAATGCAATAATAATGTCACTTATTATGTTACGTGAAATAACGCCCATCTCTAGTGACATAGACTTATATGTTATTAGCACCAATTAATATGAAGTATAGGTAATCATATAGTTTTAAAGAAGTCTGTGCATTAGTTCTAGAGTTATAGGAGTTTCATCAGGGTAATAGCATACACAAATTCACTAATTATTAATTTCGCAAAGAGATAAAAACAAATTTATTGCTAAAAAAAAAAAAAAAAATGAAATGAACATTTTTTTTTAATGTTAATCTTTCCTAAATGTCTGAATTTCTCATTTGAGAAATTTTGTACTTTTGAATGAATAAACCGATCATTCATTCAAAAGTTATAAAGTTCCGAAATATTAGAGAAGAAATGAGAAAAAAATACCATTGTTGCTTATTTTTGAAGCCTAGTAATTATGCAAAGTAAATTTTACTTTCTGTGATGCACCCCCCTGCAACCCCCCCCCCCTCGCTACGACCATGATACTTACAGTGATCGCATTAATGGGAAATTGAAATAATGTTTGACACTCGCGTTGTACTCGAAAACGTAATACAATTTACAAAGGTATACATTTTGCTAAACTAATTACATTTCATAAATGACATGCTTGAGATTTTAGGAGGCAGGGGTGATTCGGACATTAATGTATATATATATATATATATAAATAAATAATTAACTAAATAATAATGATATGAAGTCATCAAGTTTTCTAAAATAGTATTTTCTGCATATACATGTATTTCCATTATATCTATACGCATATGATATAAATATAGTAACCAAATCAAGAAACGAACAATTCGAATGTCAAATCGAAATACAGAAAGTCGTGATGACAAGAAAAATATCGAAAAAATAGTACAACAAATCAAAAAACTCACTTTAGAATTAAACGAGAAAATATACAAACATACATACAAATATAATGTTATTTATTTATTTATTTATCTTTTTAATTTTCTGAAAAGAATCACCCTTATCAGTAAGTATAGAAGTATGTATTGGCTTTAAAATCAATTTCAAAAAATTTTATACTTTAAAAACACACATCGACTTTTTTTGCTGCTTCCAAAGATTAAAAGTAAATTTGAAAAAGCTACATTAGGGTTAAATTCGTTTTTAGACGTACCAAAAAAAAAAAAAAAAAAACAAATTTTAGGTTTTTTTTTTTTTTTTTTTTTTTTTTTTTTTTTTTTTGTGACAAATTAGATCTTTTCAATTATTTTTAATAATGAATTACATAATTCTTTTGCAACTGAATTTTTCACGATGGTATCAAATATGTATTACTCACCTATTAAATTATAATTAATAGTGGAAAAACTGTGTCGAAATACCAAAATGTAATAAAAGAATATAATTATAAACACAAATTGTATTTAAAATAACGACTAAATTCAACACACAAAACTCTTTTGTTTTCAAAAATTCTTACTCAATACATTAAAAAGTCATATTGTTTTCATAGACTGTTGAAAAAAATTTAAAAATTTTTAAACTGATTTTAATGTCATTTTAAATATAAATTTGTATCTTCAATTAAGTTGTGTTATTAGATATTTTATTATAATAACTGGCTTTCAATAACAAAATTTTTACTATACTAGGGGGTTCTGCCCCCTACTCGCTTCCTCACCAACCCCCCGGCAGCTTACTTAGCATGCTTTGTCCGCTTTGCTGGTTACAGTATTTAAATGAATTTTCAAAATGATTGAATAATCCAAACATTTAAATAAATATAGTAGTATTTCGATTGGTGACTATTTTCAGCAATTCAAAAGCATGGCCAAATTCCGCTATGAAATATAAATGACATTTAATTTTTTGTGTTTGATTATATTGAGTAGAAACACGGTTTATTTAAAATAAACTAAATATATTACATTAGTTTGAAGATGATAAAATCAAGAAAAGTAAAACATATATGATCATTTGATTAATTGAAATTGATATTTAAATAATAAATAAATCAAAATTTTAAAGCTATTATGCCGTCAGTTTTATCAGAGATTTTTATAGTACCGGTTTAACTTTTCATTTATTTATTTATTTATTTTTTAAATTCACGTATAAAAAATGTTTCTCCTTATGTTAAAAAAATAAAATAAAAGATAACAAAATAAAAAGTTGTACGCATTTTGTTTTTGGTAGCATCTTCTTGAATTATAACTCACAGAAAAAAGTCGGGAAAAAAAAAAAAAAAAAAAAAAAAAAAAAAACGCAAAATTCGCATAAAACATAAAACATAAAAAAAAAAAAAAAAATCAAAATAAATATTAAAAATTTTCAAAATTGAAAAATTGTTACATGCTGCACACTGCAGTTAGCTGATGTATATCGTAGAAAAATCTGATAAGGTTTCCATAAATAGTTTTTGAGTCGATAAAACTTTTATACCTAACAAGGAAACATTCAAAAGGTCAGTCAAAGGTCTTCAAAAAATATTGGAAAAAAAAAAAAAAAAAAAAGATATGTGATTATACTCTTCGTAAAACACCAGAAAGTGAAAAAATTATTGGATGAAATGAATTACAGCGACTACAAAAAATTATTAAAATTAAGCATATTTGGCGATTTCACACTGTTAGGCGATTGATTTTGAGTACTTGGCGGAGAAGCAAAACACAGTTCTGTTCGTACGCGGCAATCTCGATGCTAGTAAAGTGTAAACTTATCGCCTAATAGCGCTAAATCGCCAAAAATGCTTAATTTTGGTAATTTTTTGTGGTCGCTGTAATTCATTTCAGTCGATAATTTTTTCACTGTCTGGTGTTTTATGAAGAGTAGAATCACATATATTTGTTTTCAATATTTTTTGAAGACAACACCTTTTGAATGTTTCCTTGCAAGATGTTTTACTCTGCCTCAACATTAAATATCGCCTAAAATAATGCCTTGATATATACACGGTTTACTTCATCATGTTTATCACACATTCCTATACAAAACTGCCCAGTTTCATGTTTCCAGGTAAAACAACTTTTACAGTTAAGAAAGCAGAAATGATACGAGAAATAGAAAAACGGCCACGGCAGTAACTTTTTGTTAGAATAGAGAGAATCATAAATTATCATCCTGTATATATATATATATATATATGTATATACATAAGAAATATATGTATGTATATATATATATATATATATATATATATATATATACTATATATGTATATTATATATATACATTATGTATATATATATATATATATATATATACTATATATGTCTATTATATATATACATTATGTATATATATATACATAAGAAAAAAGAAAAAGAAACCTACAGAATAAGACATAAAAAAACTCTTGTTAAATTTTATCAACCAATTAAATTATTTCATTTTATATATTTGTTTGCATTATAACTTTAAAAGTGTTTGGTATACTTTAATATAGGCATTTTTATTTTACAGAAGGCTATTATGCAATTACAATATAAAACTAGTATGTTGTGGCCACCACAAGACTTTCTTCTATATTTTCCTATACAAATTCACTCAGTAACAATATTTAAAAAAAAAAAAAAAAAAAAATACGATTTTTTTTTCCAATTTTTTTCTTTTTCGTTAAAAGTAAAAAAAAAAAAAAAAAAAAAAAAAAAAAAAAAAAATTCAATAACTTTGTTTTAAATTATGACATATTTATAGTTCAACCATTCGTTTTAAAGGTATTGAGGAGACCTTTCGAAAGATACCCATCTTGAAAATATACCCCCTCCCCCCCAGGGAGGTACTTCCATGCACAATTTTTTTTTCACAATTAACTACGACTATTATCAATAATTCATATTAATTTTGCAATCACAGGTTAAGAATAACTCTCATTATGTACATTTATACGAAATTTTGTCCTTTACTGCCGTGTTAAAAATTGAGAAAAAGTACGATCACAGCGCCACCTGTTGAGCGATTGATCCCCAAAACTAATCAGCACCAGTTTATGTCAGGGGCCAACTAAATACCAAGTTTGGTTAAATTTCGTAAAAAAAAAAAAAAAAAAAAAAAAAAATTCTAAGTTTTTTTCGTTAAAAGTAAAAAAAAAAAAAAATCGATAACTTTGTTTTAAATTATCACAGACTTATAGTTCAACCATTCGTTTTAAAGGTATTGACGAGACCTTTCGAAAGATACCCATCTTGAAAATTAACTCCCCTCGAGGGGGGACTTCGCACCCAGGGAGGGTGTCGAGGCTCCAACACACACTAAAAAATTTTCCCAGTTGATTATCTCTATTATAAATGATTCTTGTAAATTTTGATAATGATTACTAAAAAATAATTCTCTTTATGCACATTTATACAAAATTTTGTCCTATATCACCATGTTAAAAATTTAGAAAAAGCGGGATGGCAACGCAACCTGTAAAACAATTTTTACCAAAAGTTGATAGGCACTAATTTATGTCAAGGTGCAACTACATATCAATTTGTATGAAATTCTGTGCAGTAGTTCCTGAGAGACAGTTGCCACAAAATTTTGTCACACACACACACAGACAGACAGACAGACAGACATTTTCTAAAAATAGTCAAATCGTGTTCTACAGCCCTCAAAACGTGTAAATCCATCAAAAACCCGGGGTCGAAAATTTTTACGAATCCAATACTTTCTTCTATTGAATATAGAAGAAAGTAAAAATTATACCATTTCTAAATTGCCCTGCACATGTTCTTAACCACTTGCAAAAGCCATAGTGGCTATTTTTGTGATATTTTAATTATGTAGTCCCGTAACCGTTAATCTTTGCAATACAAAAACCTATTTATTAAAGAAGAGTAGGCTACAGAATGACATGGAGAGCTCCATGAAAAAACAATATAATTAATCGATATGTATCAGTCCATCGACTTGGTAAATTTTCAATATGTACGAATGATAAATTTACGCAATTATAAAACATTATGTAAAATAATAATAATAATACACTGATTAAATAACGATTAATTTTATAGCAGAATGTGCTGGCAAAAAGAAGTGCCAGCACATTCTGCTGCAAAATAGAAATGATCTACAACAAAAACATCTGTAAAAGAGTTTCACATTTCAGATGTTTCTGCTGTAAATTGTCTTGTTTAACAGCAGAATGTGCTGGTTAAATGGATGCCAGCACATTCTGCTGTAAAATCTACCGTTATTTCTTACAGTGTAATATGAAATATGTAATGATTTGCAATGTAATGAATATATGATTTTTTCCTGCCAGTAATAGTTAAATAAAAGCTTTTCTTTTATCTTCTTTGGAAGCAAAATGATACAATCAATTTTTTCCGCGTATGTTATGTGTATAGATGTAAATAATTAGTCTCATTTATGCATCGTTGTCAGTTACGCATAGTTTTTCAAAGAACATTTCTTATTGTGCAATTTTGCATAAATGACGGTGTTTATCAATTATATTTTCTTATATCAAAATCAAATATATCTGTACATATTATAATTTAGGGTGATATGGACGATAAAAATTAATTCTGGAACTATATAAATAAGCCATAATTGAATTTACCAATAAAGTTTTTTTTTTTTTTTTTTTTTTTTTTTTTTTTTTTCGCTTTCTTTTCTTTTCTTTTGCTAAAATTATGCAGCTGACTAGCAACATTTGAGTTAAAAATTAGCAAAGTAGACAAAAATTTTAAACATTTCTAATAATCTGAAAATTTTTATAATAAAAAATAAGTTTTCTCCTTACTGTTTTAATAAATAAATGAATAGACAGAAAATATTCAGACACAAATTGAACTTCTATTAATGTGCATTCAGCAATTAAAAAAAAAAAAAAAAAAAAAAGAAAGAAAGAAAGAAAAGGTGATTGGGTTTTACGTCGCACTAATGCTGCGCAGATGGGCAATTGGCGACGGTCTGAGACACACCCCTAAAGGCAAAAAAAAAAAAAAAAAGTATAACATTTGACCACTAAAGTTTGAACATGGTTTAGAGTGAACTAACGTTTAAAACAAACCCTGGATTGTTTCACGAATTTTTATAATATACCGGAATTAATGCATTCCGTCAGATTTAAACAGATCCGCTAAGAGGAAATAAAAAAGAAAGAAAGAAAAAACAGCAGAAAGGATTTAAAGTATTCAAAAGACGTTCTCTCTATAATCAAACATCATTAGTTTTTTTTTTTTTTTTTTTTTTTTTTTTTTTTTATGAATATAAATTTTTGTTTGTGCATTTCCGATTATTTAATTCCAAGAACTGGTTAATTGGATAGCCTTTGGTTTCATTAAATTTTGTTGTTGAAAAATGCATAAGGAGATAAATATATGTTCAATGAACTGTATTTAGACGCTAAATATCTTATAAACGCAAGATATCTTATAAAACAAATATCTTATAAAACAAAAAAAGTAATATTGGAATCCGTAAAAAGGTTTTTGTCCGAAATTACTTCTTAGAATTTTGTATCCGTATCCTGATAATCATTTAAATAATTGGCAATAAAAACCAAAATCAAAATATTAATTTTTTAGCTAACAAACAACTACTTTATTTTACTTTTAGTATTAAAAAAAAAAAAAAACTACAAGAGGTACCCTGCAATTTTTGAGAAAATAGAATCAAATGTGAAATAGCAAAATATTAGTTTTTCCTTTTTCTTTACTATTTTTTTTTTTCTTTTCTTTTTCTTTTTCTTTCTTTCTTTCGTTTTTTTTTTTCCCGGAAATTCTTCTCTTGATATTCATTAGTGTTAAAGAAATATATACTATTATAAATTGACTCGAAAAAGCATATTCGCAGTTTGATAAAAGATTACGCGATTTAATGAAACAGAATGTTGTTGCAGAACTACTTTTTCAATTTCAAATAAAGCCAAGCTATAATAGATTACTAAGTAACTTCATGTTTACACAGGTTCTGTTCCGAGAAATTTTGCAGCGTTATGAAAAGTTTCTGCCTATTGCCAATTTTCAAGGTTTCGACAATTTAAATTGGTTCAAGTATGACGTAAGAAAAAAGACAGTAAATAATAATAAGGAATTCAGTCATTATAAAATTGAAAAATCTTATTTAAAAATTTTTTATTTTTTTATAATTTGTAAGTTTTTTCTTTTGAGATTTTCTGTAAATATATTTTACAAAACATATTGTCATCTCGACGAATATCTTCTAGCAAGTGCATCTTTTCTTTTTTTTTTTTTTTCTTTTTTTTTTTTTTTTTAGCGTTTACCTTGCATTTAATTCTGAATTTTTTAAATTGTTTATAACGTCATAATATCAAGTGATCAAAAAATTACAGTGATTTTAAAGTGAGATCATTCTTTTCGATTTAATTGATTACCTTTTACTTTCCGAATATATACCATGTAATAAAAGTACTGTAATAATGAAAAGAAAAAAAAGAAGACTGTGAGATTTTAGTGTATATAAGTTTCAAGTGTGTTGGATTCACTTTTCAATTTTTACTGTAATGTATGTGAATGTGGTGAAATACAGTCGGTAACAAAAGTGTCCGAACACTAGCAAAAATTCCTAAGTAAAAAAAAATACACTTCATAAGGTTTTGTTGAATAAATCCTTGTCGAACCCCGTTCTTAGTGTAAGAACATGATTCGATATGGATTTATTTAACAAAACTGTATGAAGTGTACTTTGTTTACATAGGAATTTTTGCTAGTGTTCGGACACTTTTGTTACCGACTGTACATTGATTAAATTTTAAACCATATCACCCGATAAGTGATGCTTTTAAGATGCATTTTACATGATTTATGTGACGATAAAAGATCAAATTCTATACCACAGGGTGACATCAAAAATTGGTAAACAATATGTTTATCAGATAAAACTAGCTGTCTTTGCCGGATTCGGTAGTCACTATATTTAAATTAATCATTTTTTATAATAATGTTTCATTTTTTTAATTCCTATATGCTCATTAATAAGCCTTGAAAATATGAATATATATCGTTTGCTTACCATTACTATTTCTTAATACACTTATTATATAGCGAGTAAATAAAAGCCCCAGACAATCATAGTATATCACTATAGTTTTCTCTGCAAAAATGCACGATTTTCATCGAATGACTTTTAAGAAATGGCGTCATTTTTAAAGACACCGTACTTCATTTAGGAGATTTTCTGAAAGTTACGTCAATTTACATTATAACATGACATGTTATAAAAATTCTTTTGTATTTATTTATACTAAAACATACATACATCATTTTGATGCACTCACAATAAAATGATTAAATCGCATGCCCGAAATTATGACGAGGCTTAATTTAAAAACCTTTATTAATCATTTCACCGCTTTTTGATTGCAAATTTTTTAAAACCTTTATTTAGGAAGGAAGAATATATATATTAGAAGTAGCCTGCCTAAGTGTCAATTTTGAAGTTTCTAACTGCAGTATCACTTTGTAGAAAGCATACAAATATATGATTTTCGAGAGGGTTTTTCCTCATCCTCTTGCGTTGAAAGTGTGCTATAAATGTCAAACACCTGCACTTCAACTCTGGTAATAAGCAGTAAATGTGAAAATTTGGTTCATATCGGTTCTGTGGTTTCGGAGGCGGTGTAGTAAGACTTTTGTAGACAATGACTTTTATTTTTTATATACAGTGGAACCTGTCTAAAGTGACCACCCTAGGGACCGGCTAAAATAGTGACTATACGCAGGTGGTCACATTATAAAGTCTCTTTAAAATTAGAAAATGGTCATTTTAGTCAGGAAAATGGTCACTTTAGTCAGGTGGTCACTTTACCAAGGTGGTCACTTTTACAGGTTCCACTGTATTAAGATTATGCTGATCCAATTTTGATTTGAAAATTCTACAACGGCCATAGTTATGCCATACTTTCTGGAGCTGTTTTCTGATATTCCATTCTATAAGTGCCAATTCTTTCAATCTCTAACACCACTATTTTCGAAGAACATATTTGATTTATTTAAATTTAAAATTTTGCAATTAAATGATACAAAGATAGATATTATAAAATAACGTTATTCAAAAAAGGAAAGAGTTGGCACCTCTAATGCAATCTTCCACTGAATTCAGTCCATTATTCAGTTAGTGGTAGGCTAATTTTATACCCAATTTGCGAGATCTGAAGGGCTGTTTTCGTAGTAGGGTCAGAAGTTGCGAAGTTTTAAGGTTAGTTAGTCCAAACGGTCATGTTAATTAAATGAAGAGGTATTAGATAGAATTTGAGTTTTTTGAAGAAACTTGGCGATGGGGTTGTGAGGTTTAGGGGAAAAAATGACTTTCGGTAAAGTTTTCGTGATGTAGTTGAATTAGGAAATTTTTAGATGAAGTTCAGTTGGGATGGTTATGTAAAGTGATTCTTCAGTGTGATACATTTAAGTAGCAACATTCGGAGAAAGGAGAGTTTCAAACAAGATTATCAAGGAGTTTTAAGAGAGATTCTTTGGTTTTTCACCTAGGAGATATTACAGTTTAGAGAAGATCCAGAGTAAATTACTACGATTTATATGTCACCAGTCCATCAAGGGGAACCACATGTTTACCCAGTTTAGATTTCACTTATCACCCTTGAACACTTCAGTTAGCGAGTATCAGTTCGTAACCATACAGTGGAGGTAAACCAATTTCAGCACCCCTTTCTAGAGTATAGTTTACATGATCAGCTTACATTTTACTAATTACATTATGTCATAGCTTACATTATAATAATAAGAATGATTTCTTTGAACCGTTAAATAGATAACCAGATCTTAATTTGAATAAAGCTAAAGATGCGGAGTAATAATTTTAAAATATAGTCTTAAAGGAGACAGTTTCGCATACCTCGAGTGAAAGTCCCAATTATACTGATTTAGAGCACTGCATAAAAGTAACCTTTACTATTGTCGCTGATAAAACAAAGTTACACCAAGACGCCTATAGCCGTGCCATGACACCATTTTGACAAACCCGTGACATTTCTTGCTCAAGTTAAATATAATGAAGTAATTATAAATCAATTGGTTTTTGGCAGCGGCCTTAGATATAGTTTTACCCCTATTTACCATTCTAATCCAAGATCCAAGATTATCTGGGAATGAAACAAATAAATTCTTATTACACCCATTTCAAATGCTTTCAAAATACCAACAGCGTCCTTCTTCGAAGTGGAAATTATCAAAGTGATTATCAGCAGAAACGAAGTCTCGCCCCCTCCCCCCCCCACCTTTCTGAAATTCAAACTTTGCTTATAGCCGACCACAGAAACAGAAAAGGATTATCTAATAATTTTCGCAATGATGCTCGAGATTTTCACTCCAGGAATAGTGAGTGCAATGTTCTCCGCTCACAAGGAGTAGTCAACACACACAAGTGAAAACGCGACCTTCAAAATACTAGGGCTTCTGTAAAGAGGGGCAGTAGCCTCTGAAATCTAAAATTCTCCCAGCTCATCTCAATAATATTCGCATAAATTCTGTAGACCTTCTTCGACTAAATATCATTTGAAACAAAATAGTAATCTCGTCATTTATGGTACAAGGCGAATTGTTCATTTCTATCATACGAAACATAGTAAATTTTTATCATTTACATGATTAGATCGCACTGATTTGATTATCACGATAGCTCAAATTCAAAAGTGTATAAAGAAAAAAAAGAAAACATGTTAAAAGTTTAAATACATCAGGTAGAAACAAAATGTCCGTTTTCTGTTATTGACATCTTCATCAATATACCCGTATATCGTGGGAATAGACTTATGCAACATAAAAAAGTGGAACTGAATTTTGCGACTAAATAATTAACTATCGATGAGACAAACTTAGTTGCGAAACCTGTTGAATCGCCTGAATAACTCAACTATAATTTAAAAGGTAATTCGTATCTTAAGACCAAAAAGCCAGTTTCTCAAATTTCTTTCAAGTTTCATAACTGTTTTTCCAACACGCCTGATCACACTCATGTGGTAAGTTATGATATTGACATGGAAGATGACGACCCACTATACTGCTTTGTTAAATAAATCCTTGCCGAGTCATGTTCTTAGACAGTCTAAGAACAGGATTCGACTAGAAGTTATTTAATAAAACTGTATTAAGTGTACTTTTTTGACATAGGAATTTTTGCTAGTGCTCGGATACTTTTGTTGCCGATTGTATTACCTAATATCAAATCTACAAACAACATTCAATGCCAACACTGTGTCTCACTGCTGGCTATTTTCAAAACGAAAAGTAGCCAGAAGATGTACTAATTCAGATTGACTTTTATTACAAAGAGAGGGACGTGAGATTTCAAACGAATGCGCTTTTGATGTTCTGAAGCGGTCGTTACCTATCAAAAAGCTATGGAAAATATTCTCCAGTCAGTTCTCGGCAAGTTTGTCCTTGTTTATTCAGATGATATTATATTATCTTCATTTAATGAACATCTTATTCATTTAAGCGAAGTCATACAACGGTACACTGGCCTTACTTTAAATGTAGCTAAGTACCATTTTGCACATACAGTCGGCAGCAAAATTATTCGAGCGCTAGCAATAATTCCTATGTAAAAAAGTACAATTAATACTGTTTTGTTAAACAAATCCTTGTCGAATCATGTTCTTGCCGACTGTATGGAAATCAAATATATAAGAGTACGAATAACGCCTGAGGGTTTTTCTGATGATAATGAAAAAGTGAACCTAGTTTTGATTATGCCCACTCTTATACAAATTCAAAACAAATTTCTAGATTTTTGGGTATGTGTGCGTGATTCGCGAAATTCCTCTCCCATTTAGGAGCCATTGTTTAAATTAAAAAAGGAGGAAAGTATAGTTTATTTGATCACAAAAAGCGCAGGACTCTTTTGATAAACTGAAAACTGTTCTTAGCTGTCGTACTGTTTTGGCTCACCTGAATTACAGACCACTGATTGAACTTGCTATGGATGCTTCTTCTCGTGGTGTGGGGGTCGTTTGAAGTTAAAACGGTCGTCTTATAGTATATGCTTCACGCACATTTAATTCAGCAGAAAGAAATTATCCCGTAATGAGAGAGAATGTTAAGCTGTGTTTTGTAGTTTAGTCAAGTTTATTTCAATTAATTGCCAGTCACAGTAATCACAGATCACGCAGAGTTAACTAATTAATGGTAAAATTTTTTCGCCTCGTATATGATAGGATGAGCTCTTAAATTAGCGGATTTTAATATACAGATTCAACATAGACCAAGTACTCAAAATATAGTTGCCGATGCCGATACTAGTTCACGAATCCCTCAAGAAGAAACTTTTAAAGAAACAATTCAATATGCAATAATTCCTACATCAGTTCTCGGCATACCTACCAATATTCTAATTAATATTTCATAATCTTGAAGTCCCCGTCTTTTTTTTCCCCACACCAGACTTTTTTTAGAGTATTTTTCTTTTCATTTAATTGTAATTTAATTTGGAGACAATTACTCTAAAAATAAAGTGGTATTTAAAAGGGGCGGTATTAACAATACTACGGAATATTAATTAGATTGTTGGCAGGTATGTTCTCGGGAGCAGTTAATTCAAGAACAGAGAAATGACCCTGTAATTGGCAAAATTGTACAGATATTTAGAAGATCCAGACACACTTTCTAAACTGATGCTTTAAGGGCAGTGAAGTGGTCCTAATTATTTCGTTTAATTAATAGCTTTTTATTTTATGCTAAAGCATTATCTTCTATTGGGAAAATACGAGTTATAACACCCAAACCTCTGCAAAAAGCCATCCTGTTTGATTTTAATGCCTTCCCTATTTCGGGACATCTTCGCTTCAGGAAAACATACTCAAAGCTAAAAGATACTTGTTGCTTCCACGAAAATATAGAAGAAGGTTTTGTGATAGCCACAAAAACTAGTTTTTTGAAAAGATATTCTTGAGAAAAACTGTCTTAAGTATAAATTAAATCTCCAAATATAAATTTTTAGTTAGCTCAAATTTAAGAATGCTGTTAAATTTAAACTGCCCTCTTTCTGTTGTACTTTTGAATACTTTTGAAAAAGAAAAAAAAAAAAAAAAAACTTAAACGCCTAATATTTAAGTGAAGTGTAATTTAAAAATTTTAAAAACATATGATGTTTTTAATTTTTCTATAAATGAAAAAGAATGTTTAAAAAATTATATAATAAAGTGAACCCTTCGACCTCAAATGATGCAATTTTCAATACGTGCCAATTCTAACAGTCGCGACACATCCTCACACTCATCGGCCTAGCCCCCCTTAGTTTATTGTGGTTTTCTCGGAAAATCGTGTGAATACGGCTAAAACCCCTTAGAAATATTACCATGGAAAGCCCACTATTGAGGCCTAAAACTATCGCGTAATTAATTGCCCTTAACATTAAAACCAAAACCAACACCAGGATCTATATATACTCTATTTAAAATAAAATGGAAACAACCTTTCGAATTTTAATAATTTCACTGGTAATGTTTCTGCATTTCAAAAATTTACCGTAATTTCCGGTGTATAATCCGCAGGTCAAATAAATCAGGTTTACACTAGAAATTTTAATTAACAGAAAGTTCTATATTTCTAAGAAAAAACTGTTCGTACAAATATAACTTCGTCTGTCCATTAAAAATTTTAGCGTAAAATTGATTTATATGACCTGCGAATTATATACCGCAAAATTATGGTAAATTTGAGAAATTCAGAAGCTAGAATTATAGTAAATTACAGTATTTTCTTAATTACGTTAGAATTTTTTATGTTATTGAGAGAGGCAAATAATTTCTTAGAAAAAGCAAAAGTCTAAATAAAAAATAATTTATATCTTCTCACATAAAAGTTGGATTCGAAAAAGTAACAATATTAAAACCACTGATGTTTCAGATATATCGTCCTGTAAGCTTTAAAGGGATGTAAAGAATGCACAGGAAAACATTTAGTTTCGTTAAATGAGATGTAAAATACAGGTAGGTTGCGTTTACCCCACACAAGCTACCACGTCATAACAGTCTCGCGTGTGCTCCACCTTTGGTATCTGTAGACGGTAGAATAGTAAATTCGCCATTCCTGCCAAGCATCAATGTCACCGTCATCATCAGTAGCAGGTAACCCAAGGCCAAAGTATAATCCGTTCCCTCTGCAAAATCCTTGGATCATCATCATCATCATCATCAACCAAAACTAAAGTACTGACTTGGCTTGAAATTACTCAATTTGCTAATTCACAGGTCTCTTAATGACTAGGTTAGGGTCTTTCTCGTCTTCCTCAGGCATTTAGTTCATTGTTGTCATCTGTGAACTTTTTCTTTTCTCTCCCCCCCCCCCCCCCCCCCACACACACACATTTTACAAACCAGTCTTTGGCAGTCGCCTGTCGAGATACTAATCATTAGAACTCTTCTTTCATCCAAACTGCCTATATCAGTATTATTACACATTTTTAAAAACATTTTTCTCCCTGTTTTCAGTAACTGCGTGAAATTTGAAGGATTTATGATTCAGTTATTCAGAAATCGAATGGTGTTTCTTGTTTCTCTATAGAGACAAAAGGGTTTTCAGAAGATGAATTTACATTTTGCAATGTGAACCAATTTCAGACTATTTTCGCGATACGAGGTAGCCGAGGTCGCCTTCAAAAGACATCTTTTTTATATGATGCATCTCATTCGGGGAAGGAAAAGGAAAGGAAAACTCCCACCATGGAGCGGCACATCTCACGATTTAGTGCCATAGACATGTCTTTACCGTCGCCACTAAACACAATTCGATTTCTGATAATTTTAATAACAATGTCCACAATTTTGGTAAATTTTTGTCGAAAGATGAATCCGCAAGAGCCTCTTAGTGGTAATTTGCTGATCGTCACCAATAACCTACAGTATAACTCTCATGAGACGTTAAAACAACTGACCTACCAACTAAGGCTCCTATATGTACGAGCTGGCGCATCAGGCATTTTGTTGCCTTAGGGTTGCCACATGCACCCAGCGCGTTACTCTGATAAACAAACGACAAACATTTTTTTCTATGGTCTTACGTTACTTTAGAGTAACTTGTTTTATTATATTTCATAATTTTAGCTAAGTAAACTATGATATGGAAGTTTGTTTTGCGATAAACTGCTATAATCATTTAAGAAGTGAATATAAAGTACTCAGAGACCTTCTATTACTGTGCATTTGAGTTTTGGCGACATTTTGTACAAGAACCAGAAACCGCCCTAACAACACATCTTACCCCAGCACATCCATAGGATATCCTCAGAATAAAATGACACCTGAGAATGTACTGTGAAAAAAATGTGTTTTTAGGAATATTATTGTTGCTTATTGCTCTTATCTTGATCGGATTAGCTTCAGATCAAGATTTCTTAAAATCATTAGGGAAGCGATAAGGACGCCAAACGGGAATGCTCTCCTCTTCGGAGGCAAAAAAATGGCGGTGATGCGCCGGCCTATTATTTTATTTAAGGGCTCTACTACCAACAAACCATAAATGTGACGAAAAGTTATGCAGCGGAAAATGTAATTTAAACAACACCTTTATTTATTTTTTCTTTTTTGAAGGGTGGGGTGGAGGGGGATAATTACAACTTTAGTAAAATAAAACTAATGTAGGTGGTTCTTTCTATGATGCTGAATTCATTAAAACTGTGTTCTTTTTAAAATTTAAAATATGTCAGTTTTATTTAAAAACAGCTGTAAGAAAAAGAAAAGCATAATAAAACGCCTTCTTTCTTATCGGATAAAGATCGTTTAAGAAGATGCAAAACGTGTCTTGGTGAAGTCCGAGTAACCATAAAAAGCTTCCTTCGCTCCGGTGGCGATCTCGTCCGGAGATCAGCTATCGCTGAAGGGGTCCATCGGCGCGTGTCAGGAAAAAGTCGGTCGCCGATGACATTGACATCGGACATCTAGGTCGCTCGAAAGGGTTTCTCGAACCTGGCCGCTTTCTTTTATTTTTTTCGTAAGTAATCGATTCGGAAGACAAAACACGAAATGCAAAACAGAATAACGATAACTTATTTTATAATGGTAATAATAAAGGAGAAAGCAAAATCATGCGGTCCCACATAAATCATAAAATATTTTCAGTTTTTACCAGTTACAACATTATATGCTTTTCAACATCGTTAGAAAGTGTATATATTCCAAAACAATAGGTTCCCTCGAAAATTATATCTCTGGGGGTCACCGAAGCGGGAGAACCATCCCTTCCGCGGAGGATCAAAATTGTGATGGCATCTCTCCGAACCACCTCTAGGGGTGAGTCCCAGACCGTCGCCAACTGCCCATTGCACAGCAGTAGTGCGACGTAAAACCCAACCAACCAACCAAAATACAATCGAAAATGCACCTCCATTAATTTCTGTAATGCATCCAAATATTTTTGTACGGCAATTTATACGAATGCATAAAATATTCTATAAGAAATATTTTTTATAGCATCTGAAAAATGAATGTTAATTTCGTTAGGTTTAGCCCGATATAAATATGTTGAAATGAGCTTAAAAGATATAGCTCTTTTAAGCGGTAATGTGCTCAAATAATCTTGTACGTCCCTGAAAGAAGTTCAGTTCGAAACAGGCTACAGTAAAGCTGAAAAACATGAATGACCTACATATCAGTTTTAAGCAGGGGCTGTTTTACAATTTTGGCGGCCCTAAGCAATGGATTTTTGGCGGCCCCAGCCCCTAATAGATATTACGCCAGAGCAGCTTATAGATTTCATGTGACCCCAGGTAAATTTTCTCACTGTGATCCCTACCCCCCCCCCCCCTCTCTTACCTTTCAAAAGAAAAAGCTACTATATTAAGATTCAACTTATTCTATTATTGTAAATTAATATAAATTTAAATACTTTTTATTTATTTATTTATTTTTTTTTTTTTTCGTAAAAATTGAATTGGATCCAGCATATTTAGAAATAAGAAAAAAATAAACTAGTTGAATCAAACCTTTAGCTTTTCTACCTGACTGTGCTAAACGTTCCATGGGAAAATGCTTTGAAATTTCAGTTTATACTAATCTCCCTTTTCTACATGACATCGAACATATTGATGTACAATGGAGCTACTGTACATCAATACTGTACATTAATACTGTTATATCTGTACATGTACTCATGTACAGCTTGTACCATAAACTGTCTGGCCGAAAATTTGAGTGAAAAGTATTATAATGGAAGGAAAAAGAAAATTTTTGAATGGCCAGAAGAAAAGGGAATCTGAAATCCGTCATTCCCTCACCACTGCTTAGCTATCAGTTTGCGGCATCGCATCACAAAACGGAGTGAATCTATCAAGTTGCTACATTTTTACCACCGAAAAAGTTCCAGAGTGAATAATAATAATATTAAAATATTACCGTTATTATTATTTTTTTTTTTTAATCCGTTAACAGCCGAATTAATTTTGCAAAACATTATTAGCTTATTATTTTTTTTTTCTAAATTAATATAGACAACTGACAGTAAAATATATTAACTTAAACAATTCTTCTGATAGTTTTAAATTTAAAGCCTACCCTCATTTATTGACGTTTAGTGTTCTAGCGAGAAAACTTCGAGATAGAAAAACTTTGAGATAACAGATTAATTTCCTATTATATGTTGACAAAGATCTCGAAAGTAAAGTATTATAATATATATTATTATTCAACTTGATTTAAGTTAGTATACCTGCGCGAAAAGCAAATATATGTCCGACGAATGAAAAATCATAAAATGACTATCCAAATTATGAAATAATAATTAATAATAGGCACATAAAACTTTCAAAGATCATTTAGAGCAACGCTATAAACTGTCACTAAAAAACAGAAATCATTCAAAGGAACCACAAAAAATATACGTGCCATTTTATTAGCTGTCCTCAAATGTATTAGCTGTCCTCATTGGGCGTTAACAGGTTCAATTAGTTATTATTTTTATTATAATTTTAATCCTTCCATAATAAATGATAATTTTACATTTTACATTAATCCAGATGGTAACAAGAATTCGTTCCATTCCTTAAACAAGAACGAAAAATCCTTTGGTTCGCGTAGGCTATTAATATTTTCCAACTGTATGTACTTGTTGCCTTTTTTACCCTTTAATGTACTTTGCCTACGTTATCACACAACGGAAAAAAATACAGACAGACAAACTAACTGAATTCATAATCACTCCAAATCATTGTTGTAAAGTTTTAAAAAACCTTAACACAAACGAAAATGCAGTTCTAGCAATTTCTAATTGTAGCTCTTAAGCTCTTATAATGTGTTTGAATATTTTGGTGTGATCCTGTAAATCTTAATGCTAAACATACCATATTCTATAGATTTTTTTTTTTAATCATATGAATAATAAATCAAAATTTTAATACGACTTTCGCAGTACAAAGTTTTTTAAATGTGATTTATAAAAATACATCTCATAGAAAGCAATTAACTGTCATTCTTTTGGGTGTAACTGTCTTTACACAAGTACA